>SRHC01002591.1:0-35100 GCA_004794325.1 Pomacea maculata | reverse complement strand
ATTTTAAAAAATCATTTTACTAAATCATTAATTTCACTTTGTGGAATTTTCCCTCTCTATATATTTAAAAATATTTTTTGTAATTATAAGTGCACGTTTGACCTGTGTGTATTTATGCGTGTGTGTACGTATATATATATATACACGTGAGCCCTGGTGAATAGTTATTTTATTAGAGTGTATATTGGTGTGTAAGAGAGAGAGAGAGAGACGAGGTTCTTGTATTTTTCTAGTGGATGTGGATCTTACAGAAAGTAACTGTCCTTACCTTTGATCCAGTATGTGTTAAAAAAATTTTAACCAGGTTTCATGCAAAAGAAAGTAATGTATGTAAACATGTCATAAATATTGTGTTTGTCTCTATCCTCGAAACACATGTGTATACTGTCCTCTAGATGGGGTAAGCATCTTTTTCTCACTGCTCTTTTTTAACTTCACCTCCGCATCTCTCTTTTTCGGTGTATAAAACGCAGATGACAGAAAAAAATAAATTGATAGAAGAGTATAAAAATAAAATAGCGACATTATCATTGAGAGAAAATAACAATCATGAATTTCTTTTCTGTGAGTGGTAGGGTAGGGGGATAGTTATTCACATTACTTTTCCTTTCCTCTCATTACTTTTACCTGCTGTTTTCCCCCTAATTTTCGAACGATTAGCAAATAGACTAGGTTCTTTAAAAAATTCGACAGAAAGAGACTAGTAGCGACCGACGAATGCAATGCTTTATCAGTTGCCACCCTTAAAGCAAACACAAAACCTTATGTAGGTTGTCTTTGAAGACCTTGGTATATGGGCAGGTTTGTGTTAGTTGATTACTTTGCTGCAGTCGACAGTCCATAAGCATGTATGCATTTAAAAAGATGGGTTGAGGTGTTATTTACAATATGGTGTTTGCATTGAACGCAGGCAAGTGCTTTGATTTCCTATTACTTCAAGTCCACTCGCACTGACAGCTTTAATAATAACTATAAAATAAAAAAGAAGGCGTTGGTTGCCAGAAGATATCTCTTGAGAAACATGCCCAGAGGATCCAGAAGAAGAAGAAAAATTTTTATTTCTAACAGCACAAGAACATGTCTTAAGAATGGGCGGCACACTGGCAGACGCCACTATTCACAGGTATTTGTACACCCAAGACCTAACGAGCATATAATAGTTTTCTAAATTTCTAAGCACTTAATTGCTTTTACACGTCTTTCCTCACCATTTTACTCAATAAGAATACAAACAGTTAATTTTAAAGATATATATACATTGACGTATTCAGTTGGCGCATGCGCGCAGACACAGAAGAATGTACATACGCGGCAATCCCAGTGACAGTAAAGTCATCAGTCACACGAATTTATTTTTATAAGGTGACATTTCAATACTTTTATTGTGATAGTGCAAGAATATTTTTCATAGCTACAACATTTTTCTACCGGTATCTACAACTATTGCTGAACTCGCTGTTGTTTATATCATAAATCTTCCCGTTCACACATCTTCACAACTCCGCTGCTGTTCATAAGATGATAAGTTAAGTATGACTTGCCTAAATGTATAAACCTGCTCCATGTGAGTTCATTCTTTGACTATCAACCACTTCTTTTGTAAAATCTGATTTTGTGTTACCCGCAAAGTGGTGATAAAATCATTAATATCACCAATTCCCCTTACTCTAAGAGCAAGTCAGTTCCCTTTTTTGAATTCCTTGTCTACGCAGTCTTAGCAGGTGGTCGACACCCCGTCTTCTACATAGTTTAGCCTCTGAGTTAATATTGCAAGGTCTGTCTCAATGCCTACTCATCGAGACGAGGTCGGGTCTTTATTTTACAGCTGCTTTAACAAACTTCTCTCGAAATCCCTTTCTATAATGCGTGGGTTTTATTGTTAAAACGTGGAATTAAAACATCTGCCATTTTAACTCACAAAAAATTTACATGAGCTTAAAAACAAGAGAAAAAAGCAATTCAATGACCAAGGACAGTAAATCTACATCAAAAAAAGCAGATGAAAAAATATGCTTTGCAAAGAAAAACGTTGAGCTTATATCTGTATTTTTTTATTATTTACTCACACAATGGTTCTTGTATTGTACAAGAAAAGTAATAAATTTAAAAAGTACTAACTTGGATGAAGCAATTTGGTTTGATTATTACAAAGATTTTTTAATTGAAAATGACAAACACCATCTATGTCCAACAGCAGTTGTAACCCCAAACATTTTCGGAGGTTGATTCCGACTTTGCGAAAAACACGATGTCAAACACATAAAAATATAAAGGTAATAAATGTAAGATACATATAAATACATAAAGGATTAGTGGATCAAAATAACAAGCATTTTCTTATTTTGTTTAAAATAATCTACTAAGGTATTATTGCAATCGATAGATAAATAATCAATTTAAAATTCAATAACATGGTACAAAAATTCGCCTTGCGTTTACAATTGTCTTTAACAGTACAATTGGTCACATTGGAAATCGCTGAATTTACTCGATACACAGATTTTATAGTGTTTTTCCCTGTTTTTGGAAGTCGGAGAGAAATTTCATTAGAAAAAAAATGGTTTTTTTTCACAGAAAAGCATTTGTTGTATTAGTCACGATTTAGGAAAAATGTATCTTCTTTACCACTAAAAGTAGTACTCAATATGTAGTACAGAACACCCGTTAATGGTCGAATTGCGTAGAGTACTGACTGCACAGAAGGGCTAAGATGATGATGATGATGAGGAGGAGGAGGAGGAGGAGGACGAGGAGGAGGAGGAGGGCAGAAACAATAAGTGAATACATCAGGTTGATAAATTCACGTGACTGTTTATTTTCTCTCACTGTTTTCCGATTTTGTAGATGATAAAACAGCTTCAATGCCTGATTATGTCCTAACACACCAAAAGCTCCGCAGTGTCCACCGATAACGAGAAGAGCGAGAATAATAAACGATGAAGTGAATGGCACTGTTGATTAGTGGAAAACAATGAACTATCGCATCTACTGTCATAAGCTTGTTGTGAAGACGTTTTGTATCCAACAAGTCAGGCATACAGGTAATTATAACATGCCACGTGATCAGTGGAAGCATGCTAATGATGTAGACACACGAGACAATCACTAGCATCGATGTCAGAGCCATCTGAGGGGCGACAGTCAATGATGAGCTTGACTTTCCCCGCCAGGTCATAGCAGCTTTGAGTTTAGTTACAGTGATTATTGTCGCGGCCAGCACAGTGAGAAACGTTGACAAAGGTATGGCAGTGCCAACAACAAAAGTTCCAAGTATTTCGATGATAAATTTATTGTTTTCATAAATTTCAGTAGAAGCAAACATCCACTGCCCACCGTCTTCTGTTTGCACTAAAACAGCGCGCCGTAGAAACGGAACCATCAAATGATAACCATGTGAAATCAAGAAAATAATTAGAAGTAAAACAGCCATTGTCCTGGTTTTCAAAAGACTGTGAACAATGAGCGGAAACGTCACGCACACACACCGTTCAACGGCGATCACCATGGTGATGAACCACGAGGTCAGTCGGAAAGCGAAAGCAGCGCCTATAAACATAACCGCCGATTTTAAATAATACTCATCACCAAGGTTCTTATCAACAAAACCTATAAAAGAACTAACAGAAAACACTGTAAACATAAACACCAAGTAAAACACATCCACTAGAGCCAGAGTAAAGAGACAGAGGTTCATGCGATCTCTCAGTCCCTGTCGCCAAAATACGATGCAGTTGATAATGTTGGTTGGTATACCAAACACACACACAAGAGTTGTCAGTCCAGCAGAGCAAACTGTCTCAACAATGTGTCTTATCTCATCACTAATGTCACAGGCAAGGTTTATCGTCGTCAGGCAGTCATCAGACGAACTGTTTCCTCTCTCTATCGTCGAGCTGTTGCTAAAAGTTTTCATGGTCATATTTTCATGAATCAACTAGATAAAGACTTTAGATACCTCAGCCTTTTGAAACCCTTTTATCACTGACTAACCCGTTAAAAAAATAGTTATAAAGCTAAAAGGAGTGTTTTTAAATAAATTCTTGTCGTTTTCAGGTATAAAAAAATCTACTATCACGTTTTTTTAAAGTATGTCACGAGTTTGTTTGGTGAAGTACATATTATAGAAAAAATTAACTTTGGAGTGTGTTTTATAATCATGCAAAAATAAATGTATTTGTATTTTAGTGTTCAATTTTTTTTAGCTTTTTCACGTAGCAGATAAAAGTATTTTGCGTTTTTATAGACTGCTAAGTACTGTAAACAATTTTTAAAATCTTTATTAAGTAAAATATAAAAATGGAAAATGTTTCCGTGCCAGATATTTAGAAAATCTGCTTTAATTTTTTTATGAAATGTAAAAAGAATGACAATCTGGTTTTTTTTTCTATCTCTTCTTTTACATACCATCCTAAAACAATTTCTTCTATAGATTTCCAGGATAGGAGGACAAAGCTGGAAATGTCAATACATCACCTCAAGTTAAGGAGACTGGTACTGCATGAAAATCGACAGTTCGTGTTGAGTTTGGTGCGAGTGTGTAATACCATGAATTAATGTTTACCATATGTAAATTCTTCAGACAATTCTTCTTTAAAAGTTTAACTACGACAATTAATAAGAGGCGACACATCTTTTTCTCTTTCTGGCAAGACAGCTCTGAAACAGTTCCTTTGTCTTATAGTGCGCTGCGGTCTTTGTGTGTGTTATTATGAAAATTTTGAAACAAATGGTTTTATATTTACTCATGCATGACAATCTTGTATAGCTCTCTCACTCTCTCTCTCTCTGCCTGACAAATTCACTGACGTGTTTAATTAACCTTCTTTGTCTCTGATTCGGTGTGCCATGTGTGGCGTGGTCTATGCTTCTCGAGGAGCGGTTGAGGGGCGGGAATTGGTGTTTTACGCCGTGTCAGCAGCTGAGGCTATATCACGGCAAGGCAGCCAGCCCTGTAAACAGATGCCACGTGCAGAGAAAGAACAGCGTGCCCGAGACGAGAAATGAACTCAGGGCAGCCAACCCTCACTGTATTGGTGACAGGCGCTAACCGTTGCTTTCTCGAGGAGTAGAAAGAACTAAACAAAAACATTTCAACCTATTGTAGCTGAATATGGATTAACACTGCGTACAGGGCTGGACACATTTTCAAGAGAACTATGCGGGTCACAGTACCATAAGATCCGTCGTCAGGGTGATTTGACTTACATGGCCTCACAGTGTGACAGGACCTGCGGTACCTCAAGATTTTATCCCAGTCAGCTCTCTTCCTTGCTCAAGGGAAGAGGACGGAAGCATTCAAAGAAAATTCTCTCTAAAGTCTTGGCTCTCACTTGTCGGATGTGATGATTAGTTGGATAACTTGCAGTATGCTTTATTTTACTAAGACCCATCCACACAATGCCGGCCTCTAAATCCACAAAAGACCCTGATATTTTTCTAAAATTTTGTTTTCAATGGTCTGCCAGTGGTTCAGAGTAGGGTAACTTCTCCACGTAACTGTTTAACTGACAACTGTCTTAATCTTATTTCTTCGAAGACATCACAAAGCTCATTTACTCAAAATACAACGTGTAATTTGGATTAAAAATAACAAATGTCAGCACACAAAGAGATATATACATTCAAAAAGAATGTTTATTTACAGTATTTACAGAAAACGTGCGTTACACATCGGATTTCCTTTCCAGAACGTTGGGTGCAGACTCCATGAAGGACATGCTTTCTACCCGAAAACAAAGTGCTACTACTAAACTTCACACGGAGGATTTACTAGATGTTGGGTACTCAGTCATTCACTCCAAGATCAATCATAAAACATACTGGTCAATTGACGGAAGGGAGTCGAAGTTTCAAGATGAGGGAAGCTAGGCACTTGTCTCAAACTTTTTTCCGAATTCGTTGCTACATTCCAATGAAAACCTTATATCTAAATGTGTGTCCTTTTTTTCAGAATTTGCAGTTACCTTTCAGTCAGAGGTCAACCTTTACCCATCTCCACCTTTGAAAAGGAAACAACAATTTTAATTTGAAAGTTGCTGTTACACGTGTTGTTTGTAGGTAGCTAATGGAACGAGAACTTTAACAGTAAAATGAAGTAAAAGATAGGTATTAAAATACAAAAGAATTTAAATGTTAACAAGGTACAAAGTAAGACCTATAATTGCATGTGCTCTCGTCAGTACACGGCAGTCCCATTACGCTCCCTTTGTTGACTGTGTAGACAATGTCATGGAGTAGGAACTTACTGTCGTCTATCATGATGGAGGCTGCATCTTCAGGATCAAATCCACTTCAGGATCCTATCCACTGCAGCGATAGGCGGTCCAGTGGCCCATTGGTTAGCTCCCTTCATCAATACGATGAGTGGCTGTCCTGGGTACAAATCTTGTCTCGAGCACGATGTTTGTTCTTTGCATCTTGCATCTGTTTACAGGCGGGCTTCTTTGCAATCATAAAGACTTAGTTCCTGAAGGCGTTCAACACCATTTCCCTCCTCTCCCTCACTGAACAGAGCAGCTTTGTATAATTTTAATGAAAGAGCCCCAATTCCAAACGATACTATATAAGATATATTTTACTGTTGAAGAAACTAGTAATCGTGGACAATTAAGTTCTTGAGAAGGCACCCAACTCAATATGTTTAAACATGTAAATAAAATATGCACAGAAAAATATCAAATCAATCACAATGAATACGAAGAGAAAAATGTATAATTTCTTAATTGCATTCAATTGAAAATATAATATAAATAGATACTACAGAATTTTCCTGTTATTCATTTTAGAAATTTTAGGAATTGACAAAATTAAATAAATTAAATTGAAAAATCTTAACTATCAGGAAAAACGGCCAAAAATTATTTTATTTGCAAACCTTTTAAACCAGTCGCACAGCACACAGTTCCGAATAATTGTTTCACAAATGACTCCCATTATACCACTTCAGATTCTCATCAACTAAAAGCAAATCGACTAAAGAATCCCGAGTAATATTTTGAATTGCTTCAGTATAAGGGATGTGTCTATTGTCCTAGCTTACTCAAGATGTCAGTATTGATATAGCAAATACCACGAAGACATTGTATAACAAGATCTTTTGCATAAAAATTAATGCCATAGATGCACTGGGAAATATATTTGCTTCCAGATCGTATAAATGAAGGCAACCGGTAATAAAGGTTAGTTCTCAATTCATTCATTGTTTTCGGCGATGAACGAGTCCCAGTATGAGTACCTTCTTACAGCGGCAACAACAGAAGAAACAAACGATGAAAGTTATCGTGCCTGGTACGAAGTTAATGGGATGAGCAACGAGACTCGACAGTTGATAGAGACGTTGTGTTTCGCTGTAGCTACATCCATCATCTGCTTTGTAGGCATCCCTACCAACGCCATCAACTGTCTTGTGTTCTGGCGACAAGGACTACAGGACCGCATGAACGTCTGCCTCTTCTGTCTCGCCCTCGTTGACCTTTTGTATCTGATGAGCGAGTTCGCGGTGTTTTCAGTATCCTCGTATATAGATGCCCTCGACAAGACGCTAGGCGAGGAATATTATTTGAAAGCGCTTGCAGTCTGGTTAGGTGTCACCTACGGCTTCCGCTCAACATCCGGGTTCATTGGCTTAGTCATCGCAGTTGAAAGATGTGTGTGCGTGATCTTCCCGCTTAGAGCCTCATCTTTGATGAAAGCACGCACCATGGCCGTTATTATTTTTGTTAGCTTAGTTATCTTTCATCTGTGTTTTCTTATTTCGCCATTATCTGTCAGTATCATCGCCATCAGGACAGAGCAAAGCGTTCGCTGGGTGCTGACTTACACTCAGATGTACTTTGACAATAAAGATGCCATCGACGAGTTTGGAATCACTGTTTTAGGGGTAGTTGTGCCAGTCTTTACTTTTATTGTTGTGTCCATCTCGACGATTGTTACGGTTATACGACTAAGGTCCGCCATGGCATGGAGAGAAAAAGCTAGTTCCGCCAGCGACAGCCACGGCCACCAGACTGCGCTGACGTCAATGCTCGTGCTGGTGTCGTGTGTTCACATCATCACCATGGTACCGTTTGTAATGCATGCACTGACTCGTGTATTTATTCAGGATTTCTCTACCTCCGTTCGTTACTACAACCTGTTTATGGCGACTAGCGCCATCGTGCATGTGTTTCCCAGGATCAACTCCGCTGTCAACTTTTTTGTTTACTGTAGTCGTTCGTCACGCTTCCGAACGACTTTAAGTGATATTTGTAGCTGCAGACGGGTGGAACAGCGCTAATGGAGAACTCAGAAATACGTATTGTTTGTAAACTTTTTGTTTACTGTGGAAATTAACATGACTAGGATCAGCGATGGCCAAAGACATGAATAGCCCCATACTGTTTGAACGGGAATACGACATTGGCTCTGACTGTTAATGTTCAAAAGTTCAATTTGATTCCAAATGACCAACATACAGTAAAGACGTAGAGTCGCCATTCAAACCAATGACGTTTCTGCACACTTTCAAGAAAAAAGTACATTTAGAAACCAGCAACATGGAAATATAAAAGGACCAATGGAGCGGCTCTTTGTGAGCAGACGGCATCGATTTTGATAACAAGTTGCTTCTGAATTTTTTTTTAGCTTACTGCCATTTCTTTCAGAGTAATAAGTATCTAAAATTGCCTTTGAAAGTCTACGAATAAATTATATTAGAACATAATCATGTTCAAAATACTAATTACTTTAACAAAGACAAAACCTCTTGTTAGAACGGAAGAAAACCACTCTCGGTAGCCAATGCAGTCAATGTTTAATATTACATAGAAAAAAAAATGTTATACCATTTTAAATTTGCAACAACTAATACTCTGCTCTTTACGCTCAACCAAATAATATAAACCAAATCGGTAGCAGACATTGGTTTTAGCAAAGAACGACATCACTTTAATTTGGGAAAATATACAACTGATATGCCTCTTGTAAGTTTGTGATCTTCAATGCGCTCTGAGAAGGGAAAAGCTGAAGAACGCTGAGGCTGCTGCTGTCTACAGGAAGGTCAATCGCGAGCTTTGGAAGGCTTGAAGACAGCCAGAAATACCTGAATCGATGGCATATACTACATCGTTAATGATATAATGGCCCGTGGATGGGGCAATCAGCAATGAGGCTCTTTAGAAAATGTCAACGATTGAAGACAGTAAGAGTCCCCTTCTTGCAGATGATAAATCTGTTCTAGATCATTTGGAGAAGTCCTCCAACAAATTGTACAATTTACGGAGCACAAAATAATCCACAAAAACGAAAAAAAAACTTGACGACCTGTAGGTCCTAAGGCAAGAGGTCAAGCAAGCTATTCGGAGCCTAAAGAAAGTATTCTGCACTGGAAAACGTCTTAGCAGTGTTGATCAAAGGTGGCAGTGAAG
This sequence comes from Pomacea maculata, assembly GCA_004794325.1. NCBI lineage: Eukaryota > Metazoa > Mollusca > Gastropoda > Architaenioglossa > Ampullariidae > Pomacea > Pomacea maculata. The sequence goes on along the minus strand of SRHC01002591.1, from coordinate 25,696 downwards.
ACCCTTACTCAAGTTTGTTGAAAGATCTGGACAACTAAGCAGTGACCACAATAATGGAAGTAGTAACTGTGGACATCTTTTCCAAAGAAATGCCTGATTAGTCACCGAAGTAAGATTACGCTGAAAGTGATGGAGAATCACATAACTCTTCCCGGGAAGAGCTACAAGTAGAGGAAAAGTACTTATTCCGGGCCTGTAGGAGCTCTGTTGAACAAATCTTCAACAGCCAAATCCACATCGAACAATATCTGCAGCAAGACAATGATCTGTAACATAGCTTTATCGACTTGAACAAGACTTTCGACAGATTACGCGAAGAGGGGATATACAAAGTTTTACAGACATTTTACGGTAAACAGGCCTTGTACACGCCATCAAGGCGGTGTACTGCTCCTCGAGAGGTTCACTATTTTTCAACAACCAAGTGGGTAAGCGCTTGAGCACAATAAGGTTAGTCTGTGTACAAAGCTGTGTAGCTTGGAGAAAATCATGCCTTATACTCTTTAGACCATCATTTCTCCATGGAAAGACCGCTCAATATCCTCCACTTTGCCGACAACATCGATCTGAGGGGAAGGGGCAGCAGTAGAGTTACAGCCCCTTACTGACAAGGGCGCCGCCAGCTTGCACTAGTACGAAATATAGATTAGGATGGAAAAAAGTAAAATAATAGATAACATCACCGGATCCACCTATAGGGGAATTGTAATCAAGGAAGTACATCCGGAGAAGATATCGTTCTTTAAGTACCTAGGCGCGACACCGTGGTGTCAGGATCAGATTGGAGATGAAACTTTGGGACAGCGGAAGTGAACAATATGTGAAACTTGCCCAAGGATCAAAGATACTGATGCACTTGCTGGAAATACACTTCTTTCGGAGACTTCTTATGATCTGCTGCAGGGAGCAGAAGATGATTGTCTTTGTCCGCAGACTAGTCACCAGCGTTGTAAAATACCGGTAAAGGGATGCGATACAGAAGATTACTGATAATACTTAAGGTAATCATGCAACATTAATCGCAACATTAAACAAATCCGTGTATGTAGTGACTAAATACCCAGTCGACGTGCGACATTAGTTGTAATGTAGTATATAAAGCGATTTCGGAAGGAATGGAGTTGTTATTTGTTATTTTATAGTCAAATAAATTCGGTCATACAAATCACTTGCTCATTCATGTTCACTCTATTATTCACTTGAAGTGAAAGCTATAATAGAGAGCGTCTATCATGATGATTGAACCGACAATGCTTACAATGATAACGTTCAATGGTCATAACTCAGGAAACATACCTCATTTCGAAGAAAATATCAGCGCCAAAAGACAGAAAAGAAAGCCAGAAAAAGCGGACGGACACTGTAGGATTGTCATACTAGTGTATTTTAAATCGTAACTAATTTTTGTGTGATTTACTTCAGTATGTTTAGCATAAAGCACAGTATAATTATTTCATTGATATAGCGACATACTTATCCAAATCCGGTTTACACTTTAATGATACTTGGATTGCAAGTAAGTAACACGTAAATTTGTGTACTAAGGTATGAATGCCACTCAATATTTATTTAAAATTTACTATAAAGGCAATCGCGCTTTTATTTTTCCGGCTTTTTTTCTCTCACTTTACACTACCAATTCTTTTGAAAAAAGGCCCTTAGTTTTTTTTTTATTTTCTGAATATTACATCTTGTCATATTTTTGCTTCGGGTCAATGGCCAATAAAGACAGAGCTAAGTATATTGTCGGTGTGTTTGATAATAAAGTCATGTTAGATAACGCGAAAGAAGTGACCTAAATAAACACCAAGGTTTGATGTTTTAATTGTAATTTTTGTGTAATGTTACGTGCATATCTGCTGAAGCTGTGTATTGTTGGACACATTGCATAAAGCAACAACATACTTTGTGGCATGGTTATGATGTGATGAAATGTTTTGACGGCACTCTCAGTTTGTTTCCATGGCAACCAATAGTTTCATAGAACATAAAAGCACACTCAAAAAGGAGTGTACGAAAAATACATATAATAATGTAGTGTTTCTTCTTAAAAAATAAAAAATTGAGGAGACTAAAAAGTCCTTACGATTCCAGTTGGAGTGTAACATTCTGCATCTTTCGCTTAAACCAATGGACAGCACGTTGACACTAAACAAAAATAAACACAATATACCTTGGCACACTGTGAAAAGGCATCACAGGATGAGCTACAACGACCCCTCAGCCATCCAACACATTTTTCTGGCACCTTCCCTAAAGCAAACGATAAACGAGAGATAAGTGTTCTCTGCTTCCTTTCTGCAGGAGAAACCAACTTGATATTTGCAATGAACTAGAAAATATACTTCCTCGGAAAATACTGCGCCCATTTAAAAGTATTTAAACAGCTAGAAGATGAGTAAATATAAAAACTAAAAATATATATTGCCAGTTTGTTTTCACGATGCTTGCGGCTCTTAGAGCAAATGACGATAGGGGATGTCCTACATGAATGTTCTACATTACGCCTTTACTTAGTGCATTTATTTATTTGTTTAAATATTGTCACTGTTTCTCTTTTTTGTAATGTGATGCAGGTTTTTGATAACAGGATTTTGTCTCCCTTGACATTGCGCTCCCGATTTTTTTTTCACAAAAAAAACAACAAAAAAACAAAAACAAGCAGGCCTAACACGTTTCCTCGTTAATAGATTAAAAGTTTCATCTTTCAGAAACTTTGTTTTCAGCTTTTATATTTAAAGAAACTATATTATCGCTGTACAGTTTATTTTACTTGCATTTTTTATTACTAATTGAACATCCTAATGTTTGTGACTAAATCTTTTCTCATTATATATATATAGGTCAACATTTCGCTTTTAAAGGTGGGGAGATTTTTACAAACACACAACAGTTTATATTAAGGCATAAAAGTGATATAGTATATAATCTGTCGACGGATAACCAAACAATAACAGTACTGCATATACGAGAAGACAGGAAATCGTATTAATAGTGTTTGTCGTTGAAGCAGTGTGATGGCTACCACTGTGAACACATCTTTGTCACCCAAAGTGAACATAACAGCCGGGGATGTTACTAGTGACGCCGGGAACACAGATATAAGTACAGAAGTTCGAGATATCGTAGAAAATGTCTTCTATACAGGTTTATCGTTACCAGTATGTTTAACAGGAATTCCAGCGAACATCATCAACTGTTTAGTGTTCTGGAGACAGGGACTGAAGGACCGGATGAACCTGTGTCTGTTTTCTCTCTCACTCATGGACTGTTTGTATTTAATGATAACGTTCGCTATATTTCCTGTGAGCTCACTCCTGCATTGGTATGATAGGAATCTAGGAAAAGAGTATTATTCGAAATCATCAAGTGCAATGATAGGAGTATTTTACGCATTTCGCTCTACCTCTTGTTTCATCAGTATGGTGATAGCTGTAGAGAGGTGTGTATGCGTACTGATCCCTCTACGTGCTTCTACACTAATAAGAACCAAAACTATGGGCATAATGTTAATTGTTTCTTTCTTATTCTTCCAGATTGGCTTAATTTTGTACCTACTTTCAGTAGAAGCTAGATGGATGACGAAAAGTGGGGGATGGCAGGTAGTCAGGACACAGTTCTTTAAAGATAATTACTCACTTGTCAAAATTCTACTAGCAAATACGTTTGATATTACAATACCTCTAATTACCTTATTTATCATTATAATCTCGACAGTTATTACCTTAGTAAAGCTGAGAGCAGCCATGAGATGGCGACAAAGGGCAACAACCTTCAACACAAACAATGTCTCTAAACATGAGGCCTTGACCTCAATGCTCGTTGTCGTGTCTACCATTTACATCGTTACCATGACACCGTTTGTCACGTGGAATATTATTTTTTTCTTCTTAGGCGATCCTTACGGCACTATGTACAATCTGCTGATGTCATGCAAGGCGGCTATGTACACTTTCCCAACTATTAACAGCTCTGTGAATATTTTTGTTTACTTCAAACGTTCCTCGCGTTTTCGGTCTGTGTGGAACAGTATGTGCTGTCACACTGACCGACAGTCTCCAGAAATGTCCTCAGCTGTCACTTCGAAACAAGAAACTTGAGTTTCGAGGTGTCTCATCAAATTTTAATATGAGTATCTGCTCCGTAATAGACTCGATCCGTGCATTTTAAATAAGTAACTATAACAGCAAACAGTCTGGTTTGTCATGCTTTTATGAATAAAATGATAAATATTTCGTGCTAAGAGCAAATATTTAACAGAATTAACAGAGATAGAAACTTAGCATGAAATATTTCATCTTAGATCATTGCTAGTCGATGATAAGTTGAAGGATTTTAGTTGTGTGTCTGTCAAATCGCATATCATGTCTGGACCAAATAGCAAGAAATTCACATTTTTAGGAAACTTTTCGCCATTATGTCAGTGGAAAAGGAGCTTTTTGTCAACCAACAGTCGACACTGGCAAAACGCATTGTAAAAGGTTAGAAGGCTACTATTTCAGTTTTAGGAATAAACTTTTATGGTGAACTTTATCAAGTAACTTGGGTATATGCACCAGACTTTGTTGCACGAAAGAAGTGACAATGAAGTTGTATGCACATGAGTTTTACAACTCCCAAACCATGCTTTACGAAATGTTTGATTTACGAACACCAAATCAAATTTTGATTGTGATTAATGAAAGTTTATTTTATTATTAAAGTACTATTTTACGTTGAAAACTGATTATAAAAATATTTGTTTTTCTTGAAGTTTGCATGTACCAACGTGTTCCTTAGTTTAACTTCGATGATAATGTCAAGGCAAAAACTTGAGATACTTCACCCGGCATGCTTTTTACTCGCAGCAATGTGTTCCACTGGCGAATTTGGGTCTCCTCTTTGATATTTACAAACCAAAGCTTACCTTATTTGCCTTATTCCATCTTCTCGAGTGCCTTGAAGTAGTCGTGGTTTTTAAAGCGAGGGTAAGTCGCTGCCTTGGGGTAAGGGAAAACTCAAAAACAACCACCGTGTCGTGTTAAAGAGGTGTTGAGACATCACATATATAGCTTTGTCCTTAGTATTAGTTATATAATAGGGCAAAGATTCAGTAGGATAAAATAACAATGCAATATTTGTGAGGTCTTTATACCGCTTAGCAACTTTTGAAACAGGACACTTACCTTTGTTTTTACTCAGTGCTCGTGCTTGTCTCAAAATCAGGAAAAGTTTGAGGATAGCAAAAGAAAATACCCATGACTCAATACGAGTGTTGCTTACTCTTGGCTGTTCTAGATCGGCAGGAAAGTCCATAAAAACAAAAGAATTCCCGACGACCCGTAAGTCCTCAGGCCAGGAGTCTAGCGAGCTGACAAAGAAAGTGTTCTGTGTTGGACAAATTCTTAGCGATGTTGAAAAAAGTTGGCAGAGAAAAGGTAGCGAAGGCGAAGGCATCCCCGAAAAGACCACTTGACAACAACCATCGGCGATACACTGTTTTATAGAGCATTTTTTTAAAGATTCACCTGGTGCGATTTCTAAGTAATATAAGTTGTGTTTCTTGAACGAACTGTCGCGTAACGCGACCGAGCGTCGCGGGACTTGCTCTCTCACAACCACACTCGCAAACACGTAGACTAACTTCCGTGCGTCCGACGCGAGCAACAAGACCAATCACTCCTCAGTGGACACAAAACACGCACACACGAAGTCACAGCACGAGACAAAAATTTATTGGCATCGCAGAGTGCGACCACCAAGTCCCTTCCCAAGAGAAGAAGAAACAAAAACAAGAAAGAGAGAGAGAAAAAAAACAAACAAGGCCCGTTGTACAAGTGGCCAAACAGAGCAAATAGGGGAGAACCCCGCTATTAACATACACACACTCCCAAAAAGGAATCAAACGCCCGCCCACACACGTCAAGCCCCGCCCCTCTAGCCTATGACGCTCGCGTGGTCTGACAAGGCACACAACTCTCGTTACAGTTCAAGAGGGCATTCCCCCCTTCCAGGTTACTGTCCGAGACCTGAGCAGAACGAAAGACGACCGCACTTCCTCTCTCAGCGTCCCCCCTCTCGGCCCCCATACCTCGACCACCCATCCGCAGCAAGCAAGACGCGACAGTAACTTTCAATAAAAAATAGTAACTAAATGAGACAAGAGCTCAGAAAAGGGAAGTAGATCAAATGGTAGAAATTAACAAAACAAATTACATAATATACACAAACATAAAAGACCAAACAAACAAGTATTTTATTAAAATATGCATTAAATTTAAAAATTACTATTTTCTTGCTATCTTATGTTGTTGAAGTACAAATCCAATCTAAGGGATACAATCCATAATAGAACGTTCCTAAACGCACCAACAGTTTCTTCCCTTACATAGTCATTTATGTACTCACGTGTTCTTTTGTCGCTGACCTACCGGCTGGAAGGCATGCCAAGGATCGGTTAACATTTACTCGAAGTAAATCAGGTAGGATATACTTTTGGACCCTCATACCTCCTTGTCGATATGGGAAGGGCTTTAAATAAATAACCTCCGCCCTGTCATCGACATCGATCTGATGTCGGGTAGCAGTAGAGACTTACATACCCTCACTGACAAGCGCGCTGGCAGAACGAATATGTGCGAAATATATAGATCAGCATGAAAAAAAAGGTTAATACCACAAGACACAGGTATCTGGCGATCCGAATTAATTAAGAGAGTACAGCTGCAGGAGATTTAAGTACCTGGGTGTGACAATTTGTAGTCTGACATGCGTCACGGGACCATGGAGGTCACATCAGTGTCATCTGCTGTACCCGATTCAGTCTTTACAAATGTCATGTAGTGGTTAGCAAATGAGGGACACATTTATAACAAAAATGAATAGCAAATTCGGGAAAAAAATTGTTGTTTGAGCACAAGGTTGTAAGATAAAAGTTTATGCTTCTTGTTACCAAGCGTGCTTGAACAACCAAAAAAATTAGGTATTTTAGGAGAAGTGGCTACACACTTACGAACACGTCCACCACCTGTACTGGATGAGTTGGTTTAGCATTACACACAGAAACCGTGGTCGCACTGTGAGAGGCATCACAGGGTGGGCTATCTATGTGGGCTATCTATCACTCTTTCATTAACCATTTTTGTGGCAGCTCCGCTCAAACAAACATAGATATACATTTCCCAGTTTGTTTCTACAACAAAAGTACGTGACATCTCCAAGGTTTTCAAAGATTGTCTTTTCTTCAGAAAATAATGTCCCTCAGAAGTATTTTAACAAATCGAAAAACATGTTATTAAGTGGTTTATTTTTCTTAGGGATTAATAAATATGGAGAACAGAGAAATGCTCTAAAAAGCAAATACGAAAAAAAGGTGTGTGATGTCCTATCCGACTGTTCTAAATTCCACATCTCTTTGGTACATATAATTGTTTGTTAAAATATTGTCCGTCTTTCTATATTTCTAAATTACATGGAAGTTCTTGATAATTGCATGGATCTTGTCTCTCACTTGAGTAATAAGTTATATTTTTATGTGTGTAGGTATCCTCGATGTATTCAAATAAGTGTGTTTGTAAGTATGCGTACATATTTGTGGGAATTAATTTATGTTATCTTGCATGAATTTGGGTCTGAAGGTGTATGTGTTGGTATGAGTAAACATATGTCACGCAGTTTAAAATGAAGATTTTCTTTCAACGGGAAAACATTTATTTTGAAAAAGGCGGTGACATTTATTTCCGCAAGTAATAGACCTTAAAAAGCTTACCCGAGAACCTTAATTTTATTAAGCAAATTTGTTTTGATCTTACATATTCAAAGAACTTTTAACCGCTTTTTAATTCAGTTTTTGCTAAATAATAATAAATTGAGTATTCCAATGTTTGTTACTGGGTCGTTTTTCATTACTTATATTTGCACTTACATTTTGCTAGTGAAACGAGAAGATTTCTTTTCACAAAGTATATAAGAGTACGTCTGTGATATATGTTAATGATCTGTTACTAGCAGTCAAAGTATCACCATATCCTAACAGCTTTTAATGCATACATCAGAAGACAAGGATGATTACTTATAGTGTTTGTCGATAAAGTGGTGCTATGGTTACTAAAGAGAACACTTCTTTGTCAAGTAAAGTGAACGTGACAGCCGGTGATGATGATAATGTTGTCGGCAATGTAGTCATAGGTGAAGAAGCTCGCGAGATCGTAGAAAATGTTTTCTTTTCAGGTTTATCTCTGCTAGTTTGTTTAGCAGGAATCCCAGCAAACATTATTAACTGTTTAGTTTTCTGGCGACAGGGACTGAAGGACCGGATGAACGTGTGTCTGTTTTCTCTCGCTCTCATGGACTGTTTGTATTTAATGTTAACGTTCGTTATATTTCCTGTGAGCTCACTCCTGCATTGGTACGATAGGAATCTAGGAAGAGAGTACTACTCGAAATCAGTAAGTGCAATGATAGGAGTATTTTACGCATTTCGCTCTACCTCTTGTTTCATCAGTATGGTGATAGCCGTAGAGAGGTGTGTGTGCGTACTGATACCTCTACATGCTTCTACACTAATACAAACAAAAACTATGAGCATATTGATATTTGTGTCTTTTATATTTTTTCAGACTTTCTGTATTACGTACCCACTTTCATTGGAGGCTAAATGGGTAGCAAAGAACAAGGAATGGCAGGTAGTCAGGACACAATTTTTTAAAGAGAACTTTGTTGTGAAAATTATATTACCTCATTTCATTGGTATTGCAATACCTGTAGTTAACTTGTCTATTGTTGTAGTTTCAACAATTGTTACCATAGTAAAGCTAAGATCAGCCATAATATGGCGACAAAGGGCAGCAGCCTTCACTATCATCAGTGTCTCCAAACATGAGGCCCTGACCTCTATGCTCGTTTGTGTGTCCACCATTTATATTGTCACCATGACACCGTTTGTCACGTGGAGCATTGTTTTTATCTTTCTAGATCTTAATAGCACTCCATACAATCTGGTGATGGCATGCAAGGCAGTTATATACATTTTTCCGACTATTAACAGCTCCGTACATATTTTTGTTTACTATTTACGGTCCTCGCGGTTCCGGTTGGTGTGGAAAAGTTTGTGTTGTCGCAGTAACCAACAGTCACCCAAGACGTCATCAACATCATATCAAACCAAGACACGTGAGTTGTAAGATGTGCCATCAAATTTAAATATATATATATATATTTGTCAGCTCTCTACCAGACACTATGTACCCCGAATAACAGGAGGCAATCTCGTTTGTCGTGTGTTCATTACTAGAATGATCCAGCATAAAATATGTCAACCCCGACTCTTCCTCTCTAACTGTGGATAACATGTCTGTGACAATGTTAAAACATCAAAATTGTATAGGTTTATTAAGAAGACTGAAAGTCATGTTAATTAATCTGTTTCGTATTTTTATCGATGTTTATATGCTATTCGCTTAGCATTTTTTTTTAAATAAAGCACGCCGTAGCGAAACAAAAGCAGGTAGCAGGAGGTGATGTCGAATACAATACTACAGTCTTTCATTAACTACCAACAGTAAGCGTGTATGTGAAGTATCCTTGTGTGTACAACGGTTTGTTAGAAATTTTTGGTGCTGATGGACATTTTGATAAACACATTCGCCTTTAGTCCAACCAATAATAATAATAAGAATAATAAGAATAATTGATATATATATATAGTTCTGCATGTCCATTGATGCCGTATGACAAAAAGTAGTCTCCCAATGAGGAACACACATACAAACATGCACAGCGAACATGCACATGTGAACGTCTATTTTAACGGACCGTATGTCAACCTGCCAGTAGTGGTTAGACGGACCAAAGCGAAGACGGATACAGTATTAGCTGCCAGCATCGCAGGTGTGAACGTCAACTGAAGTAAGACGCTTGTGCGTTGCTTCGTCTGGCGTCGGGACGATCTTCCTGTCTTCCTCTTTGTTTATGATTTCTAGTCAATGATTAGTTGAAGAATATTTGTTGTGCGTCTGTCTAATAACATGTCATGTGTATATAAAGAAGTAATAAGGCTACAACTTTAGGAGACTTCTCGGGATGATGTCAGTGCCATTGCAGCTGATCTTTGCCAACAGTCAACATTGCCAACGCGCAAGCGAAAACGTAAGAAGCATTCAAATTCTCTTGTTTCATTCACGAAATTCCTTGGACTCGACTTCCCTTCATGAAGACAGTGATTCAATGAATGAAGTCGTGTTTACATGTGTTTTAAAGCACAAAAAGCATTCTTTATGATTTGATTAAAAAAATGAAGCCAGCTTTATTTCGTTATAATGAAAGCTTAGCTTATTCATAAATTACTTAAATGAATCAACAGCTTATTGTAAAAGAACTGTTTACATGAATGAAGAAAGGTTGTATGTACCAACGTCTTCCAAACTAAACTGTAATGAAATGCATCAGCAACCAAACTCTCGCGCCCAAAGCATAAGTGTATGCTTGCATTGCCGAAAGACAATGGGTTTGTGTGTGTGTGTGTGTGTTCTTAGTGGGTCTCTTTGCCTTTCTGTCTCTATTTTTTTTATTACATCTTCTTTATCAGCTTATTATCTTTCTGTTGTCTATTGTTTCTTATTTCTTTTGTTTCGTATTCTTATCCTCTTTTCTCTTTAGATAAGCAGTAAAACACGGAATATCTAAAAATATTAGTAACTTAATTACACAATACTCATCATCAGCCCATCATAATGGTGACTACACTGAATTTCATTTTGAGTACATTAATTGTAGTCATGCTCGTCGTCATCCGGATAATTTACCCTCAGTTCATCGTTATCGAGGGAGATGCACTTGCATTTGCACACTCCTACTGATTACAACTCTAGTTTTTGACTCTTATTTCTTTCATACTTTGCTTCATGTCACCGTCGTCTTACCACCACCCACTTTTAGTGTCCCCACCCCGTGTTCCTTTATTCTTATCATAGCGTCAGTTCAGTGTTTGTCTGTTAAATGCTAGTCTACATAATGTTTAATTCCATGATGACATCAACAGGGAAATTCTCTGTATAAACTCCAAATGCCACACCCAGTAAGAAAAAGGTAAATATCTCTTTGAAATTGACAGTGGTTGCAGAAATTGCTAGAAGCACGTGATAACATTACAAGGTTTTCTTACTACGCCGCTCTCGGTAGTCGATATACACGTTTATCTAAAAATCTTGGGAACAAGGACCAAAAGTCTTTCTGTGAACAATTTAGTTCAATGCAAAACGTACCTCTGTAGTTAACTCATTTCTTTCATTCTTCTGTCCATAGATTTTTATGTGTTATTAGTTTTTATATAATAACTGGACTTACAGTTGCATGCTACAAGTTATCACTAGTTGCTACAGCATTGTCACATTTAATTTGCTATTGTATTTTTGCTGTTGCACGTGACTTATATTCCACCCAGGGTACCTTTCACTCGCAAGTACGTGCTCCAAACATTACCTTGCTTGCCTTTATTATATCATCCAATGTGCCTTGAAGGGTCGTGATACTAAGTGTGGATAAGTCGTTGCCTTACACTGGAAAATTCAATAGACACCACATGGTAGAGGCAAAGACAAGTTGAGTAAAATAATGCAAAATACCCGGGGTCTGTAGTCTCCTTTGCAGACAGGAAGAAAACTGCCCAAGCGTCATTCTACTCATCTAACGAATGAGATGAAACCCTTGTGTTTGAGTCCATTTGTTTAAGACTCCGAAGACATGAGATCATAGGTCTGCGATAACCAGTGTATAGCTGTGTATAGAGAATAGTTAGAAACATAACTAAATTCTTGTAACGTGTTTTAATATTGAGAGAATCCTATTCTTTTAACAAAAGGAAGGACAGGCACATGGACGACAGGCCTTAGAGGAACCTCATCTTGCGGTTTCTCCGCCCGGTATTTCAACAGTCATGTAAAAAGTGAATAAAGACGACCTCCTACCGAGTTCATTGGTCTTATGTCACTCGCATCCATCCTGTGAAAGTTCGTAGCAGCCTTCTCTTGAATTTGCTCTCGAATGCCCTGATTGTCCTTTTCGTATTGTATCAAGTCTACGTAACACATCTATAAACGAGAATCCGTTCGTTGGGGACAATCTCATGTGTTATTAAGAATTAGTTTGTATGAAGTGGGTTTTAGCTTTGTCATATGACTGCTACTAACAAGGTAGGAAAAATCTGAAAAATAATTAACTTTTCTTGAAGAAGATGGAAACCAACCGAAAAGGAGAAATGGGGGAGTGGCATTAGTAAAGCTGAACAGAAGATAATGAAGAAAAAAAGATGTAACGGCGACCAAGTAGAATTCCAAGTTTTTGCATTCATTGAGTAAAACAGATCAGACGAAAAGAAGTTGTTATATTTTGTCTACAGCATGCCTGTTTCATTTGTTGTAAAATTCTAAAAGAGAAAATCCCGAGAAAAGCAGCTGCTTACACGACATCGAACAAAAACTCCTAGAGATGGTGCCACAGGTCATGCCTCGACTCTGATTATGAGGGTGTGTCACGTGTCAGGCGTGCTGGCCTCGCTGTCTTGAGGATAACCTAGGGAGGAATAATAAATAAAGGGAGACAATGCTGACAGAGAATAGGATGACGGTGCGGAGTCCGGGCGTAATTTTTTTTTTCTTGGAGGCACCGGCCTTCTACTACACCATCATCAACTTTAACACTATTAAAAGCCTATAACAAAACAAAAAGAAAACAAAACAAAACAACAACAAAAAAAAAACACGGCAAAGTAGACAGGCAGAGAATTATTTTACAGTGGCCTTTACTCCGACCTCGATGAATATTCGAGTTTGCTGTATTAGACAAAGCCGCTGTGCTCATACCCGGCGTAAAGCCACCCCGCTCTTCTTCTTGCAGTAACGTATCGATAGGTATTATCTTCCCAATAGATTTGCTCTCATGAGTACTCACGGAGGAAATGAAAATTGACAGTGCCTCATTCACTCTTGACAATACCATTTCAAGAATATAACAAGATCATCGCTCCATCTTTCTGAATGTTTATGAGATTGCATGATACTGTCAGGATTATAGATAAGAGAGGTAGAAATAGTTAAAACAAGTTAAAGCTACTTTTTTCGCAAAAATGATGAGTTTAATCTTTGAGCCCTTCTTTGTACTCACCGCACTGAAAACAGAAGGGGACGTGACGTTAAGACCGTTGGAAACAGACGACAGAACTAGACCATCAAACCATGTTAAAGAAACTATATCCTACATATTTACGTAAAGGTATCACAGTAATTAGCTAAACAAAGCGTAAATATAGAGCCCACACAAGAACCTTTACTTTTTTGAACTTCACAATGCGGCCTAACCTAAATCTTACGTAAAATCAAAACTACCCAACATCGTAAAAATGAAAGGAAAATCCATATTTTTAAATAGTCCACCATCAAATAATCAAAAATACAAAGGAAAAATCATCGAGCACGTAGAAATAATAAAAATAGTAATTTCTCTTTTTTTCTTGAATATTTACAAACTAAATACGAAAAACAAATTTATGGAGAAAGCGGAATAAACAATTGAATTAATTTTGGAGGGTACATCAATACAGGAACACAATTATTTGACAAAAGATTTAATCAACATTCTTCACATTATGATAAATGACATTAGTGTAGTATCTCTGTATATTCGATAGTAATTATAAAGGCTTGTGTTGAGGAAAAAAAAGACTTATATATATATTAAGCGTCATGATTTTCTTCATTCTTGTATGTAATTGTTTTTCCTTATATTTTTTTAGAGAATGATAGATAAATTCAGCGTTTGACAGGTCTTCACCTTAGTCTTAGAAAACATTGTTTGCTCTGAAACTGGATGGGGACTGACGATGAGTACCGCAAACACATCGACTTTTGATGGCAAAAGAGAGCAGACAGGCATTTTGTTTCTCTGGGAAGACCCGGATGGTGTTATGAGTGAAGAGGCAAGGCATCTGACAGAGACGGTTTGCTTCGCTGGAGCGACAACAATCATCTGCCTCGTTGGCATTCCTGCAAACGTCCTCAACTGTCTTGTGTTCTGGCGCCAGGGTCTGAGGGACCGCATGAACCTCTGCCTCTTCTGCCTGGCCCTCGTCGACTTGTCTTTTCTGACGAGCGACTTCGCGTTGTTTCCCGTGACATCGTACATAGACTTCTATGACAAAACGCTCAGCGAGGAATATCACGTGACGTCAGTTGTTGTCTGGTTAGGCGTTGTTTACGGCCTTCGGTCAACATCTGAGTATATAGGCTTGGTGATTGCAGTAGAGAGATGTATATGTGTAATCATTCCGCTTCGCGCGTCGTCTTTGATGAAAACACGCACTATGGGTATCATCATTTTTCTCATTTTTCTCATCTTTCAGTTGTGCTTCCTGGTAGCCCCGATATCTCTTCGAGCTGTTGCAGTAAAAACACAACAAAGCTTTCACTGGGTGTTAGCTTACACTGACATTTATTATACAAACAGTAATTTTTTTAATGAATTTGGAAACACGTTTCTAGGAATCGCTGTGCATATAACGAATTTTCTAGTTGTGTTTGTTGCAACATTCGTGACAATTATACAACTTAAGTCCGCGATGGCTTGGCGAAAACAATCTAGTTCTGTCAGCAGTAGCGGTAAGAGCAACAGCTACGCCCATCAGGTGGCGCTGACGTCAGTGCTCGTGCTTGTCTCTTGCATGCACATCGTCACCATGGTGCCGTTTGTGGTGTACGCGATGTCGCTTATTTTTATTGCGGAACTGTCGCTGACTGGCCGTTACTACAACCTGTTCATGGTAATTAATGCCATCGTGCACGTGTTTCCAAGGATGAACTCTGCAGTCAACTTCTTTGTTTATGTTTTCCGTTCCTCGCGCTTTCGGAGGACGTTGCAGGCAAGTTTTAGCTGCAATGGCCGGCGGGAAGACGTTGCGAGGTCTATACACACTGTATCCAAAACACACACCACGTGACGAAATTTAAAACAATTCAAGACGAACGTCCTGGCGGACACCAAGCAGGGGAGGACGTCTTAGTGTTTGAAACGTTGATGCGAAATGTTTGTCTTACAGTTCTTTAAAAAGATGTGTTACAGTTCTGCATTTTTTAAAAAAAAAACCGTTGTCGTATATACTTTCTATAGAAAGTTTGTTCCGCACAGTTTATAATAAAATATAATTCAGGAAACTGATTGTTCAGGTTTGGGAATTGAATGCTTCAGTAGTGGAACAGGTAGACATTTTCGCAGTTTAATCAAACGTGTTGTATTCTTTTTACTAAAAACAAGGGAAAGTACTTTCGGGTATCAAGGTACTTAAACGCTAGAGGTCAGACCCCTCTCAGTACATTTACACCAATCTGGAGCTCTAGCGACTTCAGCCTTTGGTAAAATGCGATGTTATCCAACTTATAGAATTAACAAACAAGATATGAAAAACATTATTATAAAAGCCATATCTGTGATAGTATGGGCGCTATTTGTTATTTGTGAGGCAGCCTACTGATGGTGTTGTTCTGTAATACCTCTTACATGTTCAAATAGCTTTATTACTGAAAAAGCTACAAATAATTGAAACAAGATGCCATCTTTTGTAAAGTCCCACTGATGTAGATATCTTTTGGTCTTACACCTCTGTTTCTGCTGTTTGAACAGTAATACAGAAGTTTTCATAACTTTACACGTGTTGTCAAGCTGTACTCGAACTTTCACTGGCCTGTCTATGGCCAACATATGGAGACTGCTAGGTATTGATAACCCAGGGAGTAAACAGACATTAGGTTGTGGTAACAAATATTTGTTCTCTTTGATATTATGCCCCGTAACTTGCTCTGTGTAGTCTGCTTTGCATGTTTCCCCTTAAAAAATAATCATGGCAAGGGTTTTACAGAAGTATTAGTTACAGCTTTATTTATTAATGTTACTATTGAACGGTTTTCAAAACAATCGTTTGATCCGGATAAAAATAAATTTACTTCTGCTAAACTCTGTAAAAAAAAGTTGTCAAGAATGGAGGTTACAAAATATGGCATATTCTGGAAATCGTAAACTGCTGCAGTTTGTAAAACGATGGCAATATACAAGAAAGTTTGTAGCCTACTAAAACTAAGGTATTACCTTCGAGATACATGTAAGCGATGATACAACCATCAGACGTATTTTAATGTATACAAAGTAATACTTTTCAGTCACATTCTATGCTCAGTCGTCATCATCGAATTAACAGAAGATAATATTTGATTATCCATCTGGCTTTAGAACACAGATTAATATAAATTCCACTAAGCTTTGAAAGTAACTTTCAAAAATAGTAAGAATCATAAGAGGCATTTCATACTTTTGATTTGTTCCAGACTTTAAAAAAGCACAGTTTTAATTATGCAAAACTCTCGCGAAGACAGTTAAAACACAAGTTTCATATGATAAGTCTTTTCTGTACTAATAACTTGTTTAATCTGTTATCTCCAGCATCAGCAACTTTTAGTCGACGTGTAATCCAGAACACAATTGCAAAATTTATTTCTTCACAAATGAAATTTCAGGTTATTTTAATCAAAAATTTGTTTCTTTTTATTAGTCAGGTGTTGTGTATCCTTGATTGAACTAATTGATAACACAGATCGAGTTATTAACCTCTCCTTAGTGTCCGTCAGTGTGTCACGTGTGTTTGTATGTGTGCGCACATCTGTATGCACTTTCACAATGTGCGATTTATCTATTATGTATGTATTCTGGCATGCATAAACATATGAATGTACTGTACTCATGTATTAATCTATATCTGAATGTAAGTATTGACACTTTTAGCACGTTTGAGAGCTTTACACGAGAGTAGGTAGTTGTAACATTCAGACCGCCGAGTGGTTAGAATACTCGACACGTGACAAAGTTTAAATCCTGTGCGGCACAGTATGTTTCAGTTATTTGATCTACTTGTCAAATATAGTACCTGGCTCTGAACAGGGAGAAAGAATGTTAAACATTAAGAAAGCATTAATAGGCATAACCTTTACAAATGGCTGAGGACAGCTCGGTCTCTATATGTTCAGTGCCGACGTAGCGGAAGCTCATGTACATCCCTGTCACAATCACCGAATAAATAAAATTCTACCTATTTGTAAAAAGATGGTTAAAAAGCAGAGCAAATAGAGCGGACCAGAAACTCAGTTAAAAATACATCACTTAGTTAAGTAAATAATTGATCTCATTTTTTTCCAGATAAATGTGTTTTTGATGTGCAAGTCACGTTTTCTTGAGTATTTTGCTGCCAGTTGCTGTATTGCATTCTTTTTGGGAGCAGTGTCTGTCATTTTTGCTTAAAGCGAGCAAACGTGTAGTCATTTCTTATATTTTGCATTTACTGTTTGTATATACGAATATCTGCTAATTTTGTCTGACACGAGCAAACTGTAATAAGTATATAAGCCAAGCAATCCGTCTGTACCCGTCGACAGAAAATTAGACTATGAAAACATTATACTTAAACTTATTTCGTATTTTCCATTTAAAACTGCATTGAATATTTCGATTCTATGTGTAAGAGAATGTCTTTATGGAAGAAAATCAAGCCTACTTTTAGCTGAGACAAAATGAATGTGACGACAGGAGATTCTCGAAAAGACTTGGAGTGCAATGATATAAGTACAGAAGCTCGAGTCTTGGTAGAAAACTTTTGTTTCGCAGGCTTGACTTTGTTAATGTGTCTTGTAGGAATCCCGACAAACACCATCAGCTGCCTCGTGTTTTGGCGCCAGGGACTACAAGACCGGATGAACCTTTGTCTGTTTTCACTCGCTCTGGCCGACTGTCTGCACTTACTTTGTTCGTTCACTATATTTCCCTTAAGCTCATTCCTGCATTGGTATGATAAGAATCTAGGCGAAGAATATTACTTAAAATCTTTGAATTCTTTAATAAGTCTTTTTCACGGATTTCGCTCAACTGCAGGATTCATTGGCATGGTGATTGCACTGGAGAGGTGCGTGTGTGTTGTTATTCCTTTTCGTGCTTCTACCTTAATCAGAACTAGAACAATGGCTGTAATACTCTTGTTCTCGTTGGTATTCTTCCAGCTCTCCTACCTGACATACCCGTTTAGATTAGATGCAAGTTGGGTAATGGGACACGATGGCGAACAATGGAAGCTAGTGATAACCGAATTCTACGAAGAGAACTTTTTACTTGTTAGAAGTTATTCCGATGTCATAGATTTAGCAGTACCAGTGGCGATACTTCTAACCGTTGTGGTTACAACAACTATCACCATAGTAAAGCTAAGAAAAGCCATGAAATGGCGACGAAAGGCGATGAACTTTATCGGCAAGAACTCAGACAGCCGTCATGCAAAGTTAACTATCATGCTTGTCATCAACAGTGTCATCTACATCGTCACCATGACGCCGTTCATGCTTTGGAATATTATTTTCCAGTTCCTACAAGACCCTTTCAGAGCTCAGTACAACATATTTATGGTATGTAAGGCCATTTCTTATACGCTCCCGACTATTAATAGTTCTGTCCACGTTTTTGTTTATTTCTCGCGGTCGTCACGATTCCGTTCGGAACTAAGGAGACTGTGTTGTCGCCCCTAAAAGCTGTGGCCAGAGATTCTATGATAAACCATAGACATCAGTTTGAAATTATTAAACAGAGCAATGTACAAGATTACTCAAAGTAAAAACCCTTGAAAAGAAACATTGTAAAACAAGAAGCACCTAAAAAGTCTTTATTCTATTTTAATATTTTGATAAAAAACATGGACATTTCTTACATTTATCGTTGTGTATTTTGCACTATCAATTGCTATTGCATGAATTCATCATTAACATGTTATTGTGGGACTTTTTCACACTAAGCACGTCTGATTCGTATTCCCATTCGTTGAACAGTAAAAAAAAGCAAACAAACAAAAAAAAGTGGGATGTGCAGACTGTGGCGTCTCATCGCTAGTCACGTTGTGGTAAAAGGATCTGTAAAACGACTAGACAATATTTAAAATGTTTACGGACTTTTTTGTAAAAAATTAACTTTTAAGTTAATGAAAATAAATTCTAGATTTAAGGATCCACTTGAGGTAGCCTCGGTGTCTTCATTTTAACACCGTTCTAACAGCACTGCAAGAAAAAAAATTTTTTTTCTTTATTTCCCTTTATCGGGAAACTAAAAAATACACAGAACGTGTAAATGCTGTTACCAATATGGGAAAGTCCTACAAATCACTCATAAAAATGTCTTTCATATCGGAAGGTAAAATATATTTTAAGTAATGCAAACAATTGCCTACCCTCTCTTTTTTTCTTCTTGCATCATCCAAACTCTTGCTTGCCTATGTTACTGTGTATGACTTTGTGTCAGTCTGTCTGACTGAATGGCACTGAAATGTGCAACCAGCCAGTCGGCGTAATAGTTGAATATGGTGCTGATTGATACTAAGGTGACTGACTAAAATGTCTGTTAGAGGAAAAAGAAATGACGAAATGATGAGAGAGTGAGAGTGAAAGAGAGAGAGAATGTGTGAGTGTACGAGTGTGTGAGAGTGTAAATTCGTGTGTACATGTGTGTAAAAATGTGTCTTCTAGTTAGAGAGAGAGTGTGTGTGTTGTCTTCTTTTTATTTGAGGGGGTCTAAAAATTTCTGGTTTTTGTTAGGAGACATCCCTCACGAAGCACCGCAACACGATATCATTGCTATGACTTAGTGTCGTATAGGTCTTCGTGTCTTTCCTAGTCACTGTCCGCAGACTTTGCCGAGATCACCATCGCCATTTGCACACAGCATGTTGTAGAAAAGATATATTTGTCTTTTCCAACAGTCGTTCTTTCTTTTATAGATTTCACTGTAATAAACCTGACAAAAGCTGAATTAGTTCTTATGTGTATCTGTGTAAAAGCTTTGTGTTTGTGAGAGAGAGAGAGACTGCGTGAGCGCGAGCATCTGTTTACTTCTTCTCTCCTTTAGAGAATAATGAGGCTCTGTTTACGCCTACATTTTTAGTGTCTCTGCCTGTTTGTAAGACTTGCTTTTTTAACCTCACTCTCTATGTTCGTCTTTGCGACTGTTCCTCGTGCTATTTAATATTTGGTTTCAAAGATCTGGTTCTTTTGAGTAAATTAGAGAAGACATGAATACTGTTAAGAACAATGAATAACACAGGCTCTTTCAAAAACATTATTTTAATTAAGAAATCCTTATTTCTCATTAAATTAAAAGGATAAAGTACTCAACGCGTAGAAAATTTTTGCAACATTTTTTTTTAAAGAAGGGTCATTTTTATTGTTAGGCATGCAGTATATTTACGTTCTGAGAGTGCCAGAGCTGTTTCTAGTCGTAGGGCTAGAAAAATAACAAGGATTGATCACAAATATTTTGTGTACAAAGACCCACTGAGACACGGGAGACAACCGTATCTTCTAACAAGACCTCGAGTGCTGCTACTTCCCTTGGACAATGACAACATTATCTTCCTCTACCCTCAACGTCGTACAACTACTATAGAGCTCAGGTTTTTCTGCAAAAGGGAGAAAGTTATCTTGTAAACAAAGTGATGTTTTTTCCCCATAAAATTCTTCATATACTTTCAGACACACAAGCTCGCGCGTACCTGTACACCCTGTACGCCCACAGCTTATACAGCGAAACGCAAGAAATGGCTGACGTGCTTCAAAATCTGTTCCTATTCTTTGCCCTTCTTTAAGTGCATTTTCTGGTGCTCTGTGTACATGTTTACGTCTGCTGTCAAGTGCCTCATGTGCCTCAGAATCTTTCTTCTCTCACTTTCGCTATCAGTGGTTTGAAAATTAGGTAGAATCAGGCATTAAAAGAGGTAGATGTAAGATATTAGCGGTGTATGACCTCTGTAAAGTAGAAGGGAATTGGTTTTCATGACTAAATAATATAAATATATAAATATATATTTTATATACCTCTTTCTGTGTGTGAATCAGCAGGTGTTGTGGTATGAACGGAGAAACAATTATTCCTGCTAAGCTTATGAAACCTGTGTTGTTGTGCACACGATACAATCGAGAACGAAAGCAGTTATGGAACACCGAGCAGGCATGACGAGACGAAGAAGCTATCCGATACACTTCTGAGCGAGTTAACAAAAAGAAGACATTTCTTTTTTGAGAAGAAAAGATATATATATATAGACTCTAATGTCCCTGTTATTGCAATCGTCTGTTAGATGCATGGGTAAGTATAGATAAAACGAAAGGTATTAGACAAAATAGCACATCTGTCGAGTATAAGAGAAAAGAATTATCCTTGAAAACACCCGTTCTCTAGAACTGACCGGCGCTAGAACTTTTAGGAGCCGCGACTAACTGGTGGTCCTGCCACGTTGTTCCGCAGTCCACACAAAAAAGCAAATATGTATGGTACCAATTGTAACCTTAATTTCATCCATTTTTTAAAAAGGGGCTACTTTCGGGGGAAGGAGATGAGAAAAGATAACAACACTGTATCATTTATGTATCAAATACACAGTATTAAATACACTGTATTTGCTCTAAAAATAAAAGGAACAAAATTATACAATAAAAAAGGGTCAATGTTCAAAATATCAGTTGATAGTTTGATGATTCTAAATACAGAATATATTATAACATAGTTTAGTAACGTTTGCTCTATTTTCTGAGCCATCAAGCGGCAAGCACATTATCTCTAGCTCTATTTTATTTAAAAGGGGGAATTAAAGCAAGTAAGAAAATGATTATGTTAGATTAAATTATATTATATATTTTATCTTAAATTTAACCAGCAGAAGAAAGGGACATTCTGTTTCCAAACCTTCCTACAATCACCGCTATAATACCATTACCCTATCTCTCTGCCTGTAAGGGAAGTGTGACTTCTGATGGCATGGGCACTTCATGTCCTTCCTTCCGTCCTTCCTTCTAAAAGTAACCTGTAGTACATTAATAACTCTGTCTGTCCCTGATTTTTCTGCAAGGGAGAATTTGCTTCATTTTGCACGTCGTAACACAAAACCCCAAACATTTATGTTTTTATACTGGTCAACAGCATTTTTCAAGTCATTGTGATACAATTCCTGGATGCATTGAGAGGTTTCCTATCACTAGCGTGCCTGTTCCTACACTAAGGACGGTTGGTATTATGCTGATAGTCATTTTTAAATGTTCTTTAATTAAATCGTTATGTCGTGGAAGAATGAAGACTAGGGCATGTAACTGTATATATAATGTATACTCACTGGCCAAACAAGAATCAGGAGTGCTTCACAAAGAAGTAATTTAGGAAATCGCTGTCATAGTTTTTTCTCAGCCATCAAGTTACTGGATACTGGAGATATTCACACTTTCTTTAATACAAAGTATTTTCAGGGAACTGTTTACGTTAGGTCATGCCTTGCAATAAACAGTTTTTGTCTTAAAATTGAAATTGAAAATCCGTTGTTTCAGAAAACTATCTCAATTCGTTTCTCATTTGGCCAGACACGCCGTGTTGTAAGAATAAAGTATTTTCATAAAACAATTGTCGATAATGCCAGAACCTTGTACAAATATCAGGTTACGAGGTTAAAGATAAATAGGTAAATATTGTCCGTAGTTTTACTGCTTTCCCCCTTGATCTTGAATGAGGGATAGTAAGTGTGGTACGGAATAAATGATAACCTCAGTAAGTAATCCTTAAAGTAATCCGGGACTTGGAAGAGATTATCGATTATGGCGAAGAATATTAATGATGTTGAGGTCGTACCTTCGTCAGACGTGTGTGTGTCACCAGAATTTCTCCTGATTCTTCAGTATATTGAGATATAAAAGCAGGTTTACTTCTAGGTGACGTGCGAGTCGTTTATTTACATAGTAGGCAATGGCGAATCTACCGGAAGCAAGTAAACTGTTGGAATATTAGTGACGAAGGATTCAACATATGTATGACACGTCAGTTTAATACTTTTTTTGCTAACCAGCGACGTCCCTTTCTTAATTTTAGAAGACATGTCTCTATAACCACAATCTGAATAATAATAATAGAATTGAATAATACTTATTGAATCTGACGCTGTAGCTTATTTATTAGTTTTTGGTTGCGCACGACAATGGACGCATACTTGTGAAGGTCTAAGCCGGGTGCAATGATAACTTTTATCAGGTGTCCTCTTCTCTCTTGGACTGTCTAGTGACTCTAGTCTATCGTTATCCCTTCGTTTGCGTCACAGTTATCTGAAACTTTCACTAAAGGAACTTCGAAAATCATCCATCATGAACATGTACAAAGAAGAGACATTGGATGCTGGTTCACTCCTGTTAGCAGCATGGGACAGCACTGGTATGAATCATTCCATACTCCTGCTTCCGCAGTTAGAATCCTTCACGTCCGTGTCTTGTCAAACAAAGTCCGTTTGTTTTCTGCGTTATTATTGTTAAGGTGTACTGTAGTAAAATCTGTTATTTATTTAGAAATAAAATAAAACACTATTCCATATAATAGCTTCTTATCGTCAAGCGATTGTCATAATTTAAAAAAAAAACTCTTTTAATACTTAGTTCTGACTGTAAATTCACTCGACGAATGTTGACGTATGACAAACGACTAGTGATGTCTGAAAAAAATATATTGAAAACGTCTGTTCACGTCTGACAAACATGTGGTGACTTATCAAACCCTTTATAGCTTTGATTATCGTGTACTTATTCCTTACATTAACGCAGCTTGGAGGTGAATATGTCAGCAGCACTGGAACCGTAAGTCTCTCTAGTACAGGCCAGTCGAAGACTTCTTTGACAGGTGACAAGAACTTTTCATGCAGTGACATATCTCGCGGAGAAAAAGTCGAAATCGTGACGAGCGACGATAGTAGACCAAAAAATGAACTGAGCTGTTGATCTGTGGACATGTCTGCACGACGGCATTGACTGCATGGTACAAGTTGTACGACCCGGATCGGTAAAACAGATCTTGCAAAACGAAGAAAGCAACCTGCCATGTGACAAACGGCATCATTGTGATGATGTAGACACAAGACACAGCAACGAGCATCCACGTCAGCGCCATCTGTCGACGGTGACAGTCTCTGTTAGAAGAACTGGCCTGTGCTCGCCAGGACACGCTGATTCTTAGTTTAACTACCGTGATGATGGTAGCGATTAATACTGTGGAGAAAGTTGTGACAGGTACCACTGTTCCCAACAAAATACTTGCTAATGACTGAATAATTATTTTATTTTCCTCGTAGAACTCAGTAGAAACTGACATCCACTGTCCGTAATTATAACTTTTGACATAAACAACTCGGAAGGAAAATATTAAAATAAAATAAGTGCCCTGAATTAACAGGAGACAAAGAAGGAGAAGACAGCCCATGACGCTAGTTCTAATTAAATTAATAGCACGGAGAGGAAAAACAACACACACGCACCTCTCCACTGCAATAATCATGCTGATACACCCGGATGTTAGTCTGAAGCCATACGTGGCACCTATCAACCAATTCCAAGTTTTCAAATAATATTCCTCTCCTAGGGTTCCATCATAGAATGCCACGAACGAACTAAGAGAAAAGATGGAGAAAACGCACATCAAAAGAAAGAAGTCTGTGAGGGCCATGGAGAACAGACAAAGGTTCATGCGATCTCTGAGTCCCTGACACCAAAACACTAAACAGTTTAACACGTTTGCTGGGATGCCAAGCAGGCATGCCAATGTTGTTAATCCTGCAAAACAAACTCTTTCGACAGTTTTCCGAGTGTCCAGACTGATGTCACTGTTCGTAACGTTTTCAGAAATACGGACGAGTGACACGATGTTTGTGGTGTCGTGTGTCGAGCAGTTGAAAACACACACCAGCTGAACATCGTTTCCTTCCAACATTTGTGACAGGAAAGAAAGTACTATAAGCACACGTCATCTAGATAAGCCGATACCCCTAAATATACACAAGACCACCACGTCTTATTATTTTTCTGGGTGGGAGGGAAACAGTCCAATAATACTAATAAGCCACATTTTACTTTTACTTTTCAAATTGCACAAAACGTGTTAAGGCTTTCGCATTTACCTTTAAAATATTTCTTGTAAATAATTGACCTTAAAATTATTGCAAAAACACACAGTACTAAACAAAAAAAAACAAAACCAAACGAACCAAAAAAAACCACAAAAAATACGAATAAGATTCTATTACTTCCTTAATTAAATTTTTAAAAGAAATGTTTTCATAAAATAAAATCAGTTTTTCGTTCATTATTAGAGTTGTTCTGAGGCTGCTGTAAAAAGACCGAATTTTTTTCTGAAGACTGTTTTTGTAATCTTTGTAAAGAACATTGCGATGTTTATTCTATGTATGCATATCAAAGTGTGTCTGCGCTTGTGTGTGTGTGCGTGTTTTCGTTAAGAAATATTAATAGTCTTGCAACCAATTATAAATAGTATATAAGAAATAAATTAAAATAGTTATCTAAAGATTACTTCTTTGGATTTTTTCATGTAAATGCTGACTTTAAATGAAACATAACAAAAAAGATTTTTTTCTGCTAAGTATTGGCTGTTCCATAAATTTATTGGATAACAAAAGCCAACAAGAAAAAAATTGTATTTGTAACGATGATAAGCAATCAACATCCATTATCATGCAAATCAGTGGTAAAGTATATGCGAGTCATTCAATAATTTCACACACGTATGGCAACGTTAACAGATAAATTAATGTAAGTCTGGTTTTATTACATCTAGAATCCTTTAA
>SRHC01002590.1:8108-26981 GCA_004794325.1 Pomacea maculata | reverse complement strand
TATTATTAAGGCCACAGGAAAACAATGGCTTGAGGCGATTGTTCGGAACATTCAGTCAATGCCAGTACAATGGCGGCTTTGGGGCATATCGGAGAGTTTGACGCTTCATGACTTTACCCGGTTACTGAAATGTGCTTTTGTCATGTAACAGTCCTTAAAAACTTTGAAAGCACCATTTGTAGATAATACATAAGAGTGTGGCATACTTACGATTCAGGACAGCATGTGACCATGTGACGCCTTTTATGAATTGCATCACGTCATGACGCGCAAAGGAATTTGAGAGCCATCAGCCCGTGACCTCCTGAATTTGTGTAAAGGGAAATAAGTGATATAAAATACGAGTGTTCTCCCATTCGAATCTCTCGTCGCGGGACAATGTCGTATGCCAGTCAGTTATCATCATCATTATCATCATCATCTCATCTATTGTTCAGTTAATATAAATTAGCTTGATTAAATAATGTGGGAATTAATTCTCGGCCCTTTATGTAAAACAAGGGGCATTTAATAATAATACAAAATTTGTAAAGCGCATACTCTCACTACAAAGGAGTATACTCTTGGCGCTTATGTAAAAGAACGAAACATGGACAGCATACGAGTGACAGAAAAACAAACAAACATATGAACTATAAACAATAAAAAAAAAAACCGTACTAAACGAAGAATAAAATCAAATGCAGAAAACACAAAAAGGAACCAAATAACAAGAACACGAGCTGAGAGCAACATGATATTGCAAAAGGAAGGGTGTGATAAAGGACTAGCAATGGGAAAGGGTGTAAGGCCCCGGTTCTCAAACGTGGTTCTCAAAGCATGCCTCGTTTTAGTAGTTAATCTGAAATGTAAATAAACCGGAAGCTTTATAGTATCATGCCTCGTTTTAGTAGTTAATCTGAAATGTAAATAAACCGGAAGCTTTGTACACATCCACCTCGTTTTAGTAGTAAAGTGGAAAAAAACTCGTCTGCCAGCAGTCCAGTGATACAAGTTCGTGATCAGACGAAGAGCGGAGTAGTGTGGCCTGGATGGACAAGAAGAAAAGTACAGAGAAGTAGTCATAGCCTGCAAAGACATTAAAAGACAACAGAGACAGTTTGTATAGAAAGCGACAAAATATGGGTATCAAGTTAAGAGAACGAAGGACAGGAGTGATATGGTCCCAATTAGTGACAGGAGTGGCATATGGTCCCAAGTGACATGGTCCCATATGACAGGAGTGACGTAGTCTCACACCAGACGCCGTCGATCGTGGCCTCCGCTGGTGGTGGCGCTGCTGCTCACGCGCGAGCTGCGTTTGAACATATATCTTGGTCAAGCGATCTTATCGACCTCGTCCTGGTTCTTGTCGTCGCTGCGTTTCTTCTATATCAGTGATGCCCAACCTTTTTCGGCCTGGGGGCCATATACATTTATGACACGCGTGTCACGGGCCGCCTCACCGCAAAAATACAAAAAAAAGAAAAAAAATATGGCAGATACCATTTTTATTTGAAACAAGTTGTACTTACCATTAATTATGTAGTAATTAGTGGGATATTTGAATAATAATATAAAATAATAATAATATAAAAAGCCAGCCACGCCTTCGCCTCACTCAGGAGCACATGGAAGGCAACAAACATCAGTAAGAAGATCAAGCTGAGAATCTTCCAGTCAACTGTCATCAGCACCCTCCTTTACGGATCAGAATCATGGAAGATGAGCAAAACCACCAGTAACAGACTTGTCGTCTTCCAAAACAGATGTCTCAGGCGCATACTTAACATCTTGTGGCCAAACACCATCACCAATGAAGAACTCCACCGAAGATGAAACCGAGTCCATCAACACACAGGTTCAACGAAGGCGTTGGCGATGGATTGGACATGTGCTCCGCTGACATGATTGACTTGTAAAATTGAATGATGAGCTGTCACTGAATGCTTGTCAAGAAGTGCGTTGATGGGGAGGACTGTCGGGGTAGGAGGAAAGAGAACAAGAGATGACAATTCATCACAGACACCATGTTTAATAAACCGCAGCTCAAAAATCTTATGCACAGAAAAAGAGATCGAAGAATTAAATAGGGATAGAAGGACATTGCTAATGACATGGGAGTGGAAGGTTTTGCACAAACACAAGCAGAAAGCTGACAGACCGAGGAACCAGAAGGAAAGACAGAAGATGTGAAATATCTGAGAGTGACTGACAGGTGACAATGGTCCTGAAAGCACTTTACCATCTGTACTACACACAGTGCAGGGATTTTGTGATCAGAAATTCTTTCATTTCCTGTGTTGACAGCGAAGGTGTGTGGGACAACATCTGTCTTGTGACAGAAAGCTGGCTCTGTCCTTATGTTGTTTGTAGACTTGTCGTCCTTGTGGAGTGTGGTCACTGATAAGAGAGCGACGGTCGTGTGAATTCACCTTCGCTGTCTGTGTGTGTGTACACCAAGGGTTGATACAACTCTCGAAAAACAAGTTCAAAATACCTTTCATTGAAAGAAACCTCTTAGAAATAAAACCTTTGTCCACTAAAATGTTTATTGGATTTTTTTTCACTCTATTCGTGTGTGTGTGTGTGTGTGTGTGTTTTCTACATATTCAAGTGACCACGCACGCGCTGACATACACTGTTGTGGTTACTGGCTGCTCTCATCATCTCCCCTCCCACCTCACCCCTACTTACATTTTGCATTGTCAGCTTTAACGGCTCAATCTTCTCAATCTTCAATTTTTTTCCGTCTCTGTGAGTGTGGATATAAATGCTGCAAATGTGTGGGTAGAAAGGGTGGGTGGTTGTGGCTGTGGGTATGGATGTGACGAATTGACTTCAGTCTTCAACAGATGACTATTACTTTTAGATATATCTATATTAATTTAGCTATATTCATATTAAAGTTATATTCTATTACTATTATCTACACGGTTTAGTATAATTCCTACCAAAAACCATTCTGTACTTCCCATCCATCTCTTTCTCTCTTTTTCCTACACTCACATTATCTATACTTAAATTGCAGCTTTAAACGATGATTACAAAACCATTGTTTTACCCCATGAGGTTTATATTTCGTACACTATTATTGTATTTTAGTGACATTTTTAGAAAAGAGAAGGCCAGACAACTACTTAACAGTAGGTAGGTGTACACAGGGCACATTTTTTTCTAAGTAAAATAGATAAGTTGTTCTAATTCTGCTCCATCAGCATCCAGTTATAATTCGACAGTAAGGTCTGGTGAATGCTGATGTAGACATATTCTCACTAACAGGAGAGTGTCACAGACAGATGTAAATAAACTACACTCATTCCGGACATTCTTTCAAAAACATAAAGGATTTTCTTTAAAGCTCACAATGCAAAATGTAAGTTGGGGTGAGGGGGGAGGGAAGGGAGATGATGAGAGCAGCCAGTAATTACAACAGTGTATGTCAGCACGTGCTCAGTTGAATAGATAAGTCACACACACGCACACAAACAAGCGCACACACGAATAAAAGTGAAAAAAAAATCCAATGAACGAAAGTAACAAAGGTCTGAACATATAAATCGAACTGATACACATGTAAGAGATTAATCATTCTATACAAGTAAAATGCACAAACAAATTTAAAGAGAGAAGAGAAAAGAAAAGAAACAATAAAAAAAACTGACTAAAAGCAAATCGAGAAAAGATGGACAGGCAGGCGATTTAACTGAACTCTACAGGAGGGCAATTATTCGACCGAAAAATAGACAATTTGTTCACTTAATGGTCAGATAATTTTCAAGGCAATAACAGCGATGGAAACATTTTCAGTAATAGTTTGGATCTATATATAGCCTGCGATGTGACAGTTTTTCATTTGTGGCGGTGGCAGCGACATTGTACTCGTGACATCGTCTACACCAGGTCCTCAGGATGACGACTACCACACTGTCCATAGTGATGCTGCTGATGCTGTTGGTGGCACTGGCCCTGGGGAGTGTGCTCCCTGGTAACAAGAGTAGAGTTCGTGGTAGATTTCAACTTGTAGATGACGAGCGATACCCCTTCCGAATATACTGTGGAGAGCCCATAATATGTACACCGGATCTGATTCCTTACTGCATCAAGGGCCGGAATAATCCGGTGTACGGAAGCTGTGAGATACAAGAAGCCATATGCAAGTAAGTTTCACCACGAACTAATAATATCCCTGGATTGCTGGCAGACGATTTTTTTCCAGTTGACTGCTAAAACGAGGCATTAGACGATATAGCTTCCGGTTTAATCACATTGTTACTGCTCGCCGAGACTAACAGATCCCTTAGCAAGAGGCTAAGCGTTGGTCTTGGCAGACAGACAGCAGTCCACCTATACAGGTCCTTGACTCATCTACATCTGGTGTTTTGATAGTTTGTTAAATGACTTTTTTTAACTGTTCATGGTTTATTTGAATCCAAGCTCTTTCGTTAGTTCAGTTCTCTAACATTTGTGATAATGGAATGAGTGCATGTGCTTACAGTTGTCCTTTTCTATGTGTTGAAAGCTCTTCTGCCTAATGTTCAAAGAACCCCTAATGTGAGTAGAGCAAAGCTATTATGGGATGGTCATGTGAACAGAAGAATGCAACACTTTCAGCGTACCTTGCAAGGTGCTTCACGCCAAGGTGGAAACAGAAATAAAAAATAGTCAGGATTATACATGAGAATCGACTAACCACATCATAAAAGACTTATCATTATCTTTATTGTCGCCGAATGGGAGAGTCAGTTATCGCCATGACGACACGTACCCGGACCAGTGTAGCTGATAGTCAGTTGGTATTAATCAAAGAATAAGTACAACTAATAAAATTCTGGTCTCTTTCTTGTTGTCTCTTTCTCAAATGCTGCAGGTAATGTAAGTCATCATTTTGATTGCAGTGGCGAGGACTGGGACCCCAGCAAGAGCTGCTTTCTGCCCTACCCCGTCTTTTGCGACCTACCGCCCGACCAACGCCCATGTTATCTTGACCTCCATCCCTGGTGTTTGGAGGGACGCTCAGAGCCCGTGCATGGTCACTGTGAACTCCAGGATGCCATTTGTAACGAGTGAGTTTTGCTTTCCTTTAGTCAATGCGGTTGGACAAAGGTGTAAGAAACTAGAAACAACGTGTAGCAGCTTTTACGATGACTTCGTAATTAATTAAATTCACAAAGAGATATTAGCAGCTTGAAAGACCTTGTTATATCTTGTGTCCATGAGTTAAATTTGTCTACCAACCAATCCGCGGATTTTGTTGATAGAATAAGAGATATTCGGCAAATGTGTCTACATGTATATGTTGTTTGGGTGGGAGGGGAGTGGAGATAGACATTACTAAGAGAGAGATACAAAGAAAACGTTTAAGAAGCGCTGAGAGAGAGAGAGAGAGAGAGAGAGAGAGAGAGAGAGAGAGAAAGGGAAGTAAACTTTATCCAAATCTTACAAAAGAAGAGAAAAGTATATTTACGTAAGTGTTGGCATGTCATGATAGTGATTTTAACTAACTCTCATCCTGGTTTCATATTTTTTAGGAATGCCGTGCTTGATGTCAGCCAGAGCTGCTCGAAGCGAGACAAGCCTCTCCGTTCGTTAAGCATGTGATTTGTTTATTGTCTGTACTGATAACATCACCTCTAATGGTGTTTGTATAAGTAAAGTGCAAATAAAACTATAAAACTTTTCATAGTTTTTTTGAAAAACATGATTGATTTGTAAAATTGAGTGATGAGCTGTCATGAATGCTTGCCAAGAAGTGCGTTGATGGGGAGGACTGTCGGGGTAGGTGGAAAGTGAACAAGAGATGACAATTCATCACAGACACCAAAACTTAGAAGCCGCAAGACAAAAATCCAATAAACAGAAAAAAGGGGATCCAAGAATCAAATAGGTGTTAATGACATGGGAGTGGAAGGGACATGGGAGTGGAAGGTTTTGCACAAACACAAGCAGAAAGCTGACAAACCGAGAAACCAGAAGGAAAGACAGAAGATGTTAAATATCTGAGAGTGACTGCCAGCTGACAATGGTCCTGCAAGCACTTTACCATCTGTACTACACACAGTGTAGAGATTTCGTGATCAGAAATTCTTTCATTTCGTGTGTTGACAGCGAAGGTTTGTGCTACAACATCTGTCTTGTGACAGAAAGCTGTCTCTGTCCTTGTTTATGTTGTTTGTAGACTTGTTGTCCTTGTGGAGTGTGGTCACTGATAAGAAAGCGACAGTCGTGTGAATTAGTCTCTACACTCAAAGAAGCTGTAATTATATGTATTCCAAAAGTAGATAAACCTAGAGATCAAATGAAAAACTGGAGACCAATCACTTTACTGAATGCGGTATATAAGATTGACTCAACATGCATTGCAAACAGAATGAAAAATGTTTTATCATCCCTAATTCACGAAGACCAATCTGAATTTGCACGCGAGAGATAATTAGGGGATAATGTTGGGCTGATATACGATTTGATTGAACATGTGAATATAAATAAAGAACCTGGTTGGTTGGTATGTCTTTATTTTGAAAAAGCCTTTGATAGTATCAGCTGGAGCTTCATGCTGGAAGGTTTGCATTATTTTTGTTTCAGTTAACAGTTTTGTAAATGGATAATCATTTTTTACAGAAATGTCAAGTCTAGTGTGTCAGTTAATGGCACATTATCTGAATGGTTCTATGTTAGAAGAGGATGCAGACAGAGGGACACAATTTCGCCTTATTTATTCATTTTATGTGTAGAAATGTTAGCTATTATGATTATAAAATGACATACATAAAAAGTATAAATATCCAAAATACCCAAAGTAAAATTTTACAATATGCAGACGATACAGAATTGAGTGTGATAGACAGTCTTTTGAATAATCAACGAATACATTAAAATTTTTTGAAAAAAATCTGGTTTAGTTCTGAGCACTGAAAAATCAAGTGCAATATGCCTGGGAAGCAAAACAAATTTATCAACTACTTACCAACTTAAAGGTGCAATCGAACCCAGAAATTAAAAATTTTTTGGTATTTGGGTTACTAATAATCTAAAAGCATGTATAAAATTAAATTATGATAGCAAGCTAAAAGTAGCCAATGTTAAAGATTTTAAATTAAAATGGCTCCAAATCAGAGTTCTGCATAGAATACTGGGGACAAAAATAACTTTATTTAATATGAGCTTAGAGAAGGATGATTTTTGTGACTGTTGAAGGTGTGAAAAAGAAAACATTCAACATATATTTTGGAAATGTCCAAGATTTCTGGCAAAACTTTCAAAATTAGGTGTTAAACAACTGTTGGATTATGACAAGGATGATTTGAGTGAGCACCTTGTTTTATTTGGATGCAGTAATAACTTTAAGACAGATGCTGTACTGGATTTAATCTGACTGCTTGCTAAACAATACAAATACTTCTACAGATTCAAAAAAAAAACCCACCTCAGATGCAACCATTCATTCGGATATTGCAGCATAGATATAAACTTGACATTTTTAATGAACACCTGTAAATGAAGAAAAAAATTGTAAAGCAGTGGCTACCTTATATGCAACGTGTCGACCAGAATTTAAGCACTGACTAGACTTTTATACATACATGTTGACATAGATTATCTTATATGTCTGTTAAATTGTTATATATGTTATATTGCAACGGTGTGAATTGTTAAAGCATATAATGTGTTAAGCCTGTAATATGTTTAATGTGTTAATGGAAAAAAAATGTTTATATATTTTAAAAATTTGGAAAATGAGTTATGCAATAGTTGCAGAAAATGTATCTACATCTCCCCAGTTATCAGCTAGAAAAAAAGCTGCACAGGACACACTCGTACAGAGGACATTCCGCGATGTGTCTCATTATAATCGCTTGTTGATGGACAGAATTATAGCAACTTATCTTTATTTTCCTACCAAAATATGCGCCCTGTGTTCAGCCACCTGATGTTAAACAGTCATGTGACCTTCTGCTCTACAAATAAATGTCACGAAAATACATTAGAAGCTTGTTTTCATGTTGAAAATCAAACCACATGTGGAGGAGAAGAATGGAGTTTATAAGTGCAACAAGTGGCCGTGGCTGTTTGCCTTATTATAAAATGCCATGACAGTGTATTATGGTGGGTCTGTCCCATTTTTAATAGACAGCTCGAACACACACACACACTCTCTCACAAGCATACAAATTAACATCCATTCAACGAAACAAACAAAACAAAGGAACGAACACACAAAAGAAACGAAAATAAAATCAAATAAACAACCAAATAAGAAAAAAAGAAAGGAAAAGCGACAGAGGAAGTTAAAAAAAAAAAGAAAAAATAAAGATGAAGAGAAGCAGGCGGGTGAAAAGGAAAAAGAACAGTAGGGAGAATCGGGCAGTAATTGGACCAGAAACTAAACCATAATATCTTCACTAAATAGCCAGATTGCTTTCAAACCAATTACAGTAAATAAAACATTTCCAGAAATAGGTTGGCCTCGTAGGGAGATATATAATTATGAAGTTTATGATTTGACAGTTTTTGTTAATTTCTGACGGTGTCAGCGAAATTGTGTTGATGGCAACGACTGTGCCACATCTCCAGACTGAAGACTACCACACTGTCCATTGTCATGCTGCTGCTGCTCGGGGCTGTGCTCTACCTCGGGAGTGTACTCGTTGACAACAAAAGCCATCTTCGAATACGTTCATCATAGTTTGTCAAATAAATCGTGGACTACGACGACCACCACAGGAGGAGCTTCTTGCAGAAGAACAGTCTGACTTCTGAGCAGGCAGAAGCACACTATGAATAGAAATGGTTACAAAATTCATTCCTTTTTATCAGTAGTAATATTAAAGTTCTCCGTTAGCTTGTGCTGCTACAAACCACCTGGTTTTGACATTCCTATACAATTCTTTAATTACATGCACAAAAAGTAAAGAGTAGGGTGTCCGAAGAAGTTATTATGCAGAAGTAACAAGATATACACAAACAAATACATTGTTACACAAACATATAAATGCGCACATACGGCCGGCATACTTGCTTGAAGTACGAGAGCAAACACCGAAAGAAGAACAATAAAAAGATTAATTAAAAAATTTTTTTAAATAGCTAAATACACGAACCTACGAAAAGCATAATTAATAAAGCGAAGGTGAAAAAAAGAAGTGAACGAAATAAAATATCATACGATAAAAGGTAGTCGTGCACAAAAAAAAACCAACCCAAAAGAGTTAATTCGGTTTGTGTGTGTGTGGAGGGTATCGTCCTGGTCTAAAAAAAAGATAGGGCGTTGACATTATACGAACAGAAAATAAACCATAATTTCTTTAACCTTAATGGTGCTATTACTTTCAACCCAATGACACGAAGGCAATTTTTTTTATATATAGCTTTCGTCGAGAGCTATATATTTAGTCTGTGATGAGACTAGCCCTCATTCCTGGCTGTGACAGCGACATTGTCACGT
Source organism: Pomacea maculata (assembly GCA_004794325.1). Classification (NCBI taxonomy): domain Eukaryota; kingdom Metazoa; phylum Mollusca; class Gastropoda; order Architaenioglossa; family Ampullariidae; genus Pomacea; species Pomacea maculata. Next base: position 17,557 of record SRHC01002590.1, on the reverse strand, counting down.
GATCACGTCCACACAATGAAGACTACTACACTGTCCACAATCATGCTGCTGATGCTGTTGGTGGCACTGGCCCTGGGGAGTGTGCTCCCTGGTAACAAAGCTACCTTCGCAATAGTTTGTAGAATCTTCGACATACGATGACGAGGTCGACTTTGATGTAGCGATGATGCTGTGTCGCTGGTTACATTTCAATATTTTTTTATCAATGCCTATCCTGTAGTCGATTCTCTTAAATATGTTACATGTAAGAGCAAGGAGCAGTAATGCAAACACAATGTTTTCAACTTGCAGATGAACGTCGATCAGTGAACTGTTCACCCAACAGACCATGTACCGCGGATGCGATTCCTCACTGCATCAAGGGTTGGGACATTCCCATATTTGGAAATTGTGATTTACTGGACGCCCTCTGCAGGTAAGTTTCTCTTCTCGTTGAGATATTTTTAGTCACTTTACAATCTTTTCTCTAATTGTTCTCTGTTAGTCTCAGTTGAAGCTCCTTTGCATTCTCTAACAGTTGTGATGATACTGATTGATGTACTTTTTTGCTAAGATGAAAAGCTCTTTTAACTAATGATAAATCAAGGTAAGAACTGTTGGTACTGATACTTTATTTTAGGACAACTTCTCAAGCAGGCACTAAATACTACAATGTCGGACACTTTCTACATTAGTCTCTTACATCCGGACTAAACTGTGTAGAGAGGTCTGTCGAGGATGTCTCAAGCGATGGTCAGAGGTAAGAAATCCCACAAACACAAAGATTGTAGCTGCACGGGAGAAAATGGCGTTGATATCGAAACAGCGACACCTGCACTGACTATGTGGATACAAATTAGCACATCAATGGCATCAGGTTTGTTACCCAATGTAGACAGCACAAGGCCTCCATAGTTCCCATCCTTCTGTACGGATAAAGGAAGCGGACCCTGGTTTCTGATACATCACCACAAGTCTCCGAGAAAAAGTTTGGGTCATTGAAAATAAAGTTCTTATGACATAGTTTTTAATTTTTGCCAGACTGCTGAGCTGCCAAGTATCCGTAATGTGAGTAGAGCAAAGCCAATCTGAAATGGTCATATTAACAGACACATGTAAGATCGTCTTTTAATGTACCTTGCAAAGCTGTTCCTGGAAAGGTTAAACCAGAAACAAAAATCGGTCTGGATAACAACCCGAATGAGTGCAGCTGATAGTACGAGTCAAGAAATAAATAAAATAAATTAAATGCTGTTATTTTTCTTTCTATCACAGACTGGTGCAGGTGTTGTAAGTCATCTTTCTGATTGCAGTGGCGAGGAGGAGGACTTCAGCGGCAGCTGCATGGTCAACATCGACCAAAGTCCTGGTAATCGGAGGGTCGTTGTGCCTGATTCCGAGATCTCCAACCCTGGTGTGTGAAGGGACCTCAGAGGTCAATAATTTCTTTAACCTTAATGGCGTTATTACTTTCAGCACGATAACACCGAGGCAATTTTTTTTTGTTTGCTTTCGGAGAGAGCTGTATATTTAGTCTGTGATGAGACTATCCCTCATTGCTGGCTGTGACAGCGACATTGTTCACGTGATCACGTCCACGTCACGTCCACACACTGACGACTACCACACTGTCCACAGTCATGCTGCTGATGCTGTTGGTGGCACTGGCAAACAAAGCTACCTTCGCCATAGTTTGTATTATCTCCGACACACGATGACGAGGTCGACTTAGATGGAAAGATGCTGTCGCTGGTTTCATTTAATAATAAATACTATTTTTATCTTGGCCTAGCCTTTAGTCCATTCTCATAAATAGGTTACATCTGAAAGTAATGAGCAGTAATGCAAACACAATGTTTTCTACGTGCAGGTAAACGTCGATCAGTGAACTGTGGACACCCCAGACCATGTACATTGGATCTGATTCCTCACTGCATCAAGGGTTGGGACATTCCCATATTTGGAAATTGTGCCTTAGTGGAAGCCCTCTGCAAGTAAGTTTCTCTTCTCCTTGAGATATTATTTTTAGTCACTTTACAATCATTTCTCTAATTGTTCTCTGTTAGTCTCAGTTGAAGCTCTTTTTTTGCGTTCTCTAACATTTGTGATGATGCTGATTGAATGTACTTAGAGCTGATATTTTTGCTAAGATGAAAGAAAAGCTCTTTTACCTAATGATAAATCAAGGTAAGAACTGTTAGTACTGATACTTTATTTTAGGAAAGCTTCTCAAGTAGGCACTCAATACTACAATGTCGGACACTTTCTACATTAGTCTCCTTGCCACCAGTCAATAGGATGTATACCACCTTACTTCAATATACTTATGGAAACTGTTTGAGTGTACATGTACACAGTCTCTACACTTATCAAATAAATAGTCCGATGATTTGTAATTACAAATTTGGATACACCTTTGTTGCGGCCATATACTCTTGGACGAGTAACAGACTAAACTAAAGTACATCTGTGCTAGTCTGACTAACAACCAAATGAAAAAAAAACTATTCATATTTCTTTAACACAATTTGTTCATTACACAGTTTGATAGAATTGAGGTTTGGCCTCTTTGATTAGATATTCGATTTTGCACATAGAATTGCACATGCACACAGCACCAAAACAATTAAAAAATAATCCCAAATAGACAACCAAAAAAGAGAACCGGACAGAGAAATGACCAATGCAATGTCACTAAGTACAGAAAGTGATGAGGAGACAAAGTCCGGACTAAACTGTGTAGATAGGTCTGTCGAGGAGGATGTCTCAAACGATGGTCAGAGTTGACAAATCATACAAACAGAAAAATTGCAGCTGCACGGGAGAAACTAGCGTTGATATTGAAACAGCGACACCTGTAATGACCACGTGGATAGCAATTAGCACATCAATGGCATCAGGTTTGTTACCCAATGTAGACTGTACAAGGCCTCCTTAGTTCCCATCCTTCTTTACGGATAAAGAAAGCGGACCCTGGTTTCTGATACATCACCACAAGTCTCCTGGAAAATGATCGGGACATTCAAAATTAAGTGCTGATGAAATGCCAGACTGCTGAGCTGCCAAGTAGTCGTAATGTGAGTAGAGCAAAGCTAATCTGAAATGGTCATATTAACCAACACGTGTAAGACGGTCTTATAATGTACCTTGCAAAGCTGTTACTGGAAAGATTAAAACAGAAACAAAAGACAGATTCTGGATAACTACCCCGATGAGTGGAGCTGATAATACGAGTCAAGAAATAAATAAAATAAATTAAATGCTATTACTTGTCTTTCTATCTCAGACTGGTGAAGGTGTTGTAAGTCATCATTCTGATTGCAGTGGCGAGGAGGAGGACCACAGCGGCAGCTGCATGGTCAACATCGACCAAAGTCCTGATTACCGGAGGGTCGTTGTGCCTGATTCCGAGACCTCCAACCCTGGTGTGTGAAGGGACCTCAGAGGTCCATAATTTCTTTAACCTTAATGGCATTATTACTTTCAACACGATAACACCGAGGCAATTTTTTTTTGGCTTTCGTAGAGAGCTGTATATTTAGTCTGTGATGAGACTATCCCTCATTGCTGGCTGTGACAGCGACATTGTCACGTGATCACGTCCACGTCACATCCACACACTGACGACTACCACACTGTCCACAGTCATGCTGCTGATGCTGTTGGTGGCACTGGCCCTGGGGAGTGTGCTCGCTGGTAACAAAGCTACCTTCACCATAGCTTGTATTATCTTACACACACGATGACGAGGTCGACTTAGATGTAACAATGATGTTGTGTCACTGGTTTCATTTAATAATAAATACTGTTTTTATACATGCTTAGTCTTTAATCGATTCTCATAAATATGTTACCTCTGAAAGTAACGAGCAGTAATGATAACACAATGTTTTCTACGTGCAGATGAACGTCGATCAGTGAACTGTGGACACCCCAGACCATGTACATTGGATCTGATTCCTCACTGCATCAAGGGTTGGGACATTCCCATATTTGGAAATTGTGCCTTAGTGGAAGCCCTCTGCAAGTAAGTTTCTCTTCTCCTTGAGATATTATTTTTAGTCACTTTACAATCATTTCTCTAGTTGTTCTCTGTTAGTCTCAGTTGAAGCTCTTTTTGAGTTCTCTAACAGTTGTGATGATACTGATTGAATGTACTTAGAGCTGATATTTTTGCTAAGATGAAAAGCTCTTTAACCTAATGATAAATCAACGTAAGGAGTGCTAGTACAGATACTTTATTTTAGGAAAGCTTCTCAAGCAGGCACTCAATACCACGATGTCGGCCCCTTTCTACATTAGTCTCCTTGCCACCAGTCAATAGGATGTATACCACATTGATTCAATATACTTATGGAAACTGGCTGCTTGAGTGTACATGTACACAGTCTCTATACTTGTCAAATAAATAGTCGGATGATTTGTAAATAAAGATTTGGATATATCTTTGTTGCGGCGATATGCTCTTGGAGGAGTGATAAAGACTAAACTAAAGTTACTGTGTGCTAGTCTGACTAACAGTCAAATGTTAAAAAACCCAATCATATTTCTTTAACACAATTTGTTCATTACACAGTTTGATAGAAGTGAAGTTTGGCCTCTTTGATTAGATATTAGATAAAGAATTGCACATGCCAACAGTAAAAAATTTTTTAAATAAAATTCCAAATAGACAGAAAAAAAGAACCGGAAAGAGAAGAGACCAACGCAATGTCCTGCGTACAGCAAAGCCAATCTGAAATGTTCATATTAACGGACACATGTCAGATCGTCTTTTACTGTACCTTGCAAGGCTGTTCGTAGTAAAGGTTAAGAACAGAAACAAAAAAGTGTCTGGATAACTACCCGGATGAGAGCAGCTGATAGTGCCAATCAAGAAATAAATAAAATAAATTAAATGCTATTATTTTTCTATCTCTGACTGGTGAAGGTGTTGTAAGTCATCATTCTGATTGCAGTGGCGAGGAGGAAGACTTCAGCGGCAGCTGCATGGTCAACATCGACAAAAGTCCTGATTACATGAGGGTCGTTGTGCCTGATTCCGCGACCTCTGACCCTGGTGTGTGAAGGGACCTCACAGCACGTGTGAGGTCACTGTGCCATCCAGGAGGCCATTTGTGACGAGTGAGTTTCACTGTATTCATACAATGCGACATATAGTGTTAGAGAAAGCTAGGGGAAGCTAGACACAAGTTGTAGCAGCTAGTACGATGACTAGTAATTAGTCAAATTAACAAAGACCTTTTAACAGCTTGAGTCCATGATATCAGTTTACCTCGCCGTTTTTTTTTTGTTGACATAACGAGAGCGAATCCAATGTGTTTACATGAATGTTCTTTTCTTTTTCTGGCGGATGTTCCTCTTTCTGTGTGTGTAAGAGAGAAAGAAAGGGAAAGAAAGACAGATAGACAAAGGAAAGTACACTTTCATCGAAATCTCAGAAAATACAGTTTAATATATTTTAGAGATATTCACATATCACGATAGTGACTTTCTTCTCGGTTTTATTTTTCCTAGAAACGCCGTTCTTGATACCAGCGATAGCTGCTTGCAGTTAGACAAGTCTCCTCCTTCGTGAAACGTTTGCTCTTCATTGTTTATTATCCTTACTGACCACGTGACCTTTGTACTCTTTGGACTAATAAAGTGCAGTAAAAAATATCTAAGCTCTCTTCGTTTCTCAACAGTAGAATGGATTCGCTCTGATACTTAAAATTAAGTGAGAACTGTCACTGAATGTCTGTTAATTGGTATGTAAATGGAAAAGACTGTGACACAGGGGAAAAGTGAAGATAGATAACAATTTACTTACACACACCAACACTCATAAGCTGTAAGGAAGACATAACAAAGGACACACTCCTCCTGTAGGTACTAACCGCAGTCACACAATCCACCTCTGACACGCACCTGACCTCCCCTTCCGAGCCAAAGTCACTTAAAAAAAAAAAAAAAAAAAGATGACCTGAAATGTTTCTCAAAATTTAAGAAAACTTACGATAGGTCTCAGAACTTTGAGTCTCAGAATTTTTTGAAAAGAAGGTAGTAACGATGATGATGATGATGATGATGATGATGATGACGACGATGATAATTATGATGGTGATTGATAGCTTCTCAAGCACGGGCACTCATTACCACAATGTCGGTCCCTTTCTACATTGGTCTACTTGCCACCAGTCAATATATAGAATGTATACTTAATTAAATATACGTATGGAAACTGTCTGCTTGAGTGTCCATGTACACAGTCTCTATACGTGTCAAATAAATAGTCGGATGATTTGTAAATAAAGATTTGGATACATCTTTTCTCCCCACTTTGTTTAGATATTAGATACAGAATTGCGCATGCGCACAGTAAAAAAAAAATCCTAAATAGACAAAAAAAAAAAAAAAAAAAAAAAGAGAAATGGAAAGAGAAGCGATCAATGCAATCATTCTGGGTACAGCAAGTGATGAGGAGACAAAGCCCGGATTAAAATGTGTAGGTAGGTCTGTCGAGGATGTCTCAAGCGATGGTCAGAGTTAACAAATCCCACAAAAAGAAAAATTGTAGGTGCACGGCGGAATTTTTCGTTGATATAGAAACAGCGACACCTGCAATGACCACGTGGGTAGCAATTAGCGCATCAATGGCATCAGGTTTGTTACCCAGTGTAGACTGTACAAGGCCTCCATAGTTCCCATCCTTCGGTACGGATGAAGGAAGCGGACCCTGGGTTCTGATAAATCACAACAAGTCTCATGGAAAATGATCGGAGCATTGAAAATAAAGTGCTGATGAGATGATTTTTCCAGACTGCTGAGCTGGCAAGTATCCGTAATGTGAGTAGAGCAAAGCTAATCTAAAACGGTCATATTAACCGACACATGTAAGATGGTCTTATAATGTACCTTGCAAAGATATTACTGGAAAGATTAAAACAGAAACAAAATACAGATTCTGGATAACTACCCCGATGAGTGGAGATGATAGTACGAGTCAAGAAATAAATAAAATAAAATAAATGCTATTATTTTTCTATCCCTCTCTCACTGCTGCAGGTGTTGTAAGTCATCATTCTGATTGCAGTGGCGAGGACGAGGACCACAGCGGCAGCTGCATGGTCAACATCGAGCGAAGTCCTGATTACCGGAGGGTCGTTGTGCCTTACTCCGCGACATCCGACCCTGGTGTGTGAAGGAACTTCAGAGGTCAATAATTTCTTTAACCATAATGGCGTTATTACTTTCAAACCAATGACACGAAGGCAATTTTTTTCTTTTCTTTTTTTTTTTTTGCTTTCGTAGAGAGCTATATATTTAGTCTGTGATGAGACTATCCCTCATTGCTGGCTGTGACAGCGACATTGTTCACGTGATCACGTCCACGTCACGTCCACACACTGACGACTACCACACTGTCCACAGTCATGCTGCTGATGCTGTTGGTGGCACTGGCCCTGGGGAGTGTGCTCGCTGGTAACAAAGGTACTTTCGCCATAGTTTGTATTATCTTACACACACGATGACAAGGTCGTCTTTGATGTAAAGATGATGATGTGTCGCTGGTTTCATTTAATAATCAATACTATTTTTATGTTGGACTAGCTTTTAGTCGATTCTCATAAATATGTTACATCTGAAAGTAACGAGCAGTAATGCAAACATAATGTTCTCTACGAGCAGATGAACAACGATACCCCTACCCAGTGAACTGTAAAGAACCCAGATTATGTTTCCTTGATTTGGCTGCTCACTGCATCAAGGGCCAGGACACTCCCGTGTATGGACATTGTGAGTTCCAGGACGCCATATGCAGGTAAGTTTCACTTCTCTATCATCGATATATGATGTTTTGTCACTTTACAATCATTTCTCTAATTGTTCTCTGTTCATTTCAGCTGAAGCTCTTTTTGTAGTTTTGTTCTCGAACATTTGTGATAATACTGATCAAATATACTTACTGTTGTCTTTATGCTCAAATGAAAAACTCTTTTCCCTAATGATAAATCAAGGTAATGAGTGTTAGTACGATAATTAATTCTAGGATAGCTACTCAGACCAACCCATGCTGATAGTATGACTCAAGAAATAATAATTAAAAAAAAATAGAATTCATTTCTTTTTCTATCTCTCTCTGACTGGTGTAGATGTTGTAAGCCATCTTTCTGATTGCAGTGGCGGGGAGTGGGACCCCAGCAACAGCTGCTTGAGCAAGATTGAGTCACCATGGAATCAACCGCGGATCAACTCACGTGATTCCGAGACCTCTGACCCTGGTGTGTGAAGGGACCTCAGAGGTCACTGTGCCATCCAGGAGGCCACTTGTGACGAGTGAGTTAATTCCGCTTTCTTCATACAATGCGAGATAAAGTGTTAGAGAAAGCTAGAAGAAGCTAGACACAACTTGTAGCAACTAGTACGATGACTAGTAATTAGTGAAATTAACAAAGACCTTTTAACAGCTTGAGTCCATGATATCAGTTTACCTCGCCGTGTGTTTTGTTGATATAACGAGAGCGAATCCAATGTGTTTACATGAATGTTCTTTTCTTTTTATTGGGGATGTTCCTCTGTCTGTGTGTGTAAGAGAGAAAGACAGAGAAAGAAAGACAGATAGACAAAGGAAAGTACACTTTTATCGAAATCTGAGGAAATTCAGTTTAATATATTTTAGAGATATTCACATATCACGATAGTTACTTTCTTCTCGGTTTTATTTTTCCTAGAAACGTCGTGCTTGATACAAGCAATAGCTGCTTGCAGTGAGACAAGTCTCCTCCTTCGTGAAATGTTTGCACTTCATTGTTTATTATCCTTACTGTCCACGTGACCTTTGTACTCTTGGACCAATAAAGTGCAGTAAAAAATATCTAGGCTCTATAAGTTTTTCAACAGTAAAATGGATTTGGTCTGATAGTTTAAATTAACTGAGAACTGTCATCGAATGTTTGTTGAGGGTGTGTAAATGGAAAAGACAGTGACACAGGGGAAAAGTGAAGATAGATGAGAATTCACTTGCACACACCAACACTCACAACATGTGAGGCAGACATAACAAAGGACAAACTCCTCCTGTAGGTACTAACCGCAGTCACACAATCCACGTCTGAAACGCACCCTTCCGAGCCAAAGTCACTAAAAAAAAAAAAAGATGACCTGAAATGTTTCTCAAAATTTAATTGTTCAAATCTTCTTTGAAGAGACGCAATTGCTGTATCCACTATCATGTTGAAGCCGTTGATGCGGAAATCCTCCTGGGCATTTCTTCCTCCTACAGCTTCTCCTTCGTATTGTTCGTAATCAATCATTCTCCTTCTCTTTCTAATTCGTGTAGCTTTAAAAACTGGTTCTGTATCCAAATCCTCTGCAATTTCTCTTGCATTAATCAGAGAGCTTGAAAAACCATTTTGACGATAATCTGTCAGCCATGTGCAAATGCCCTCCAAGCCATTTAGTGCATCTGAAAAATCCGCAGTCAGACC
>SRHC01002589.1:265683-310455 GCA_004794325.1 Pomacea maculata | reverse complement strand
TAATAATAATAATAATGCACACTCTGCGTTGACCACCAGTAGTAAAGAATAACACTCAACACTACAGCTAACAATCACGTTGCTGTGATACACAAAACACACTTAGTCACTAATCCTCAGGTGAAAGAATACGCAGGTAATAATTCAAGAAAATAAAAGTAAGAAACTTTATCATTTTATCATTGTTATACGTCAAATGTTTTCTATTATGTTCAGTAGATATATTAACTTGTGGAAGAGAGTTCTGCAGGGTAGACTTCTGTCTCGACGTATTCCGCTCATAGCTGTTATTATCTACCAGAAGCCGAGAACAAGTAGCTAGATGACCGTTGATGATCTCAGGTTTTTGTGCCAATCTTTTGGTGTCCAAGGGACCGTTTGAGTACGTGAAGGGCAGCAAGAACCCTTGCTGGCACAGCGCTGCAGGGAGGCTCAGTTGTGTCCCCTACTTCTACCTGGCGGGCGTGTCCAAGAGCGGGACATCCGACATCTTCCAGCGCATCTCTCACCACCCTGACGTCATCGTCAGCCACAAGGAGCACCACTGGTTCGACAGACACCGCTATTATTCAAGTCAGACACACTCACTATGTTCCCACTTTAATCATAAATACATATCGAAATTCAAAGTGCTTAGGTTTAAATGGTACAATCCTCCTCCTCCTCCATCATCATCGTAAAATACCACCGTGATTGTTTTTGTGATACTTTATGTTCTATTTCCAGCAATTTACGCTGAACGCTGGTGTTGCCTTTTAAGACTGTAAGCAATGAAAAACGTATCAAGCTATAAATACAGTTAAATACAGTAATTAAAATTATGTACTGCACCGCGCTGTAGATGATTTTTGTTTTAATTTTACAGGAAACTTAGATGACAACTCCTCGTTTGAATGGTACCTAGAGAGGTTCAGGAATGTGACACAAGCCATTCAGCGTGACCTCCTGACCTCTTCTTTCAGCAAGAAAATCACGGGTTAGCTCGCTTTGACCCTTGACCGTGCATATATATCATCAAGCACTCAGCGCACCTACACAAGTCTCATTTGTCCAGAATGTCGGCATCTTTAGAGGACGGAAACACGACTGACACGTAGACAGCGCCAGTAGGTTTGATTCGTTCTGTACAATGAAAAAACAAGTTTTCTCCTTTACAGGCGACGGAAGTCCAAGCTACTTCTATGACAGCCTGCAGTGGCAACGGTATCCAGGCAACGAGAACTGCACCGAGCCCCGGATGCTGCTCCCTCACCACATTCGTCATCTGTATCCTGAGGCGCGCATTATTTTGTCTTTTCGGCATCCAGTTTCCAGGTCAGTCTCATGCTTGTTAGAGACAGATTAGTACTGTTACCAAGGTAACGGTAGTCCCGTGACCCTACAGGAGGTGAGGGGTTAAAGCTACAGTGTTGTTTTGCCTACAAACGTTTGCTGCAAGTGTTGATGCAATTATGGCTGATGCTCAAAAGCTTCGGACAGGAAAAGATTTGAAGCAGAAGTGTGTTTGTTAGCGTGCGTTAGTACACACCTTTCATTGTGCATTTGTGAATGTCTTGTGTAGACTCTACTCCCGCTTCCTGTACGACCATAGAAAAGACAACTCCTCCGAGACATTTCACAGTTGGGTGGTGGATGGTCTCGCCAAGTACCTCCAGTGTTTCCGCCGCTGGTCCCTCCGACACTGCGCCTACAATCGCTCTCTCGCAAAGACTGTCCAGGTCAGCCCTCCACACCTATACAATCCCACCGACTGTTTACACGACTAGGGGGCCAGAATCATATTTACACTCAGCACAGATATTGTACAAACACAGTTTTAATGTCAGACATGTAGACTGGGGCAGGATTAATACTACTCCCTGCATAATTGTTACCGCTGGACACGCAGGCTACAGTGTAGACCACGTGGTTACATTGTGTGATTGATGTCTTTGGCTACTGGCTGCACGAGCACTGGAATTCCTGTGGACCTTGTAGTTCACTCACAGACCGGGCAAGCTGATAATATTACTGTGTTGACTGCTAGTGGGTTACAGGCTGGACGTGAATAGCTGCCTATGGGACCTCATGCAAGGAGCTGGCTGAGGGGAGATCAACAGAACAAACGATCAGGGCTCTCAATTCTTTAATAAAAGACGCTTCATGTCTGATAGTCTAGACGATGGAATTGACAATAATAATAAGAGATGACAACGATGACGATGATCATGATGATCGCTATGGCACGAGTTAGGACCAAATCATGAATGTGTCTCTTTGAACCCTTTGGGCACTGTGTGAGTGTCCATACCTGTGTGTGTGTGTTGGGATCTTTCTGTCTTTGCAGGAAGTGGACGAATTGATGTATAGTTTGTGTAAAATGTATATGAGAGTGAGATAATAATAATATATATATATGTGTAATAATATATAATATGTATGTGCGTGTCTTCTGACAGTTAAGGATAAATGAAAACCTATACCCCGTATTGATGGAAGACTGGTTGAGGGTGTTCCCACGACAGCAGCTGCTTCTGATCCGCTTTGAAGATTACTGCCGCAACATGTCACACGTGTTGTCTCGAATTTTCACCTTTCTAGACCTGGGTGAGCAGTACTTTTGCGTGCGTGTGTGTGTGTGTGCGTGCGCGCGCGCGTGCGTGCTTGCCTGTTAGTTACAAAAATTCTTTTTTTTCAGCTCCACTGAGTGATACCGAAATGCAAAAGATAGCGTCCACGGAGAAAATCAAAAACAAAGGGACGGGGTACAAGTCTGCTGGACTCATGCTGGCCAAGACCGCGCACATCCTGCAGGAGTTCTACCAGCCATTCATCCGCCGCTTTGCCCGCTTAGTGGGTGACGACAGCTACCTGTGGACTGACGTCACAATCTCGCACCAGTAATGCTATAATTATCATCTTGTCTATAAGAAATACCTGCGGACCGACATCACAATCTCGATCACACCTGACATCATTGTTTTCAGTGTACAAACCACAAACTTTTATTACTGGACTGATGGCAGACGATTTTTTTCCAGTTAAGTACTAAAACGAGGCATGAGACTCCAAAGCTTCCGGTAGTCACATTCTCTGTTTAGGCTCGCCGAGACTAACAGTGGAGAGCTTTACAAGAGGCTAAGCGTTGGTCTCGGCGTACAGACAGCAGTCCACCTACACACGTCCGTGGTGCAATCATAACGCCTTCCTGGGCACGTGATGATGTAGTCGTGCTTCTCGAGTACAGACCTTAAAGGTGGAATTCCCACAAATTTGGAGAAATAATATTTTGACTCCATCATTAAAAACAAGTTTTGTTTTTTTTACTCTACTAGGTTATTATACATAATGTTAAAAATGATATGCAAGACGTATGGTGGTTCACACACTCACAGCACCACCAGATGGCGACATGCAGCGCGAGACGGAAGTATTGCGGGTCAGTACAAAGGAAGAAAGCCTCCTGTGGGCGGATTTATGACAAATTACAATGCCACTTGACTGCAAATTACTTCACCACTTGACTGCAAATTACCTGCCCATTGACGTCAGCTCAGAGTCCGGCGTCCATCGCCTCTCTTCTCATGTCCACCTCGCCGCTACCTGTGCACCCCCGGGAGGGTGTCAAGGGGAAACCATCGATGCTGCAATAAAGATCTCGCCTGGTTTATGATGTCCTTATTGATGTATTTGTTAGCGCTTGTTTCTTTTTTTAATTTATAAGATAAAATTGACCCGTAAAATAAACTCTGTGACTCTTTCTTTCCTTATCACGAGTGTATGATCGCGGGCAACACATGAGTTCCCTGTGGGCGCGCGTGCAAGCACACTCACTTTGTCCATTGTCTCCCCTCATCCACCCCAAGCACCAGACATGGCTCCTGTCCACAGGACAACCGTTTGATTCAATGCTTTATGACATCATCACTAGAAATTTTATCTCGGCTTCAATTCACAAGTTAGTTCTTAAAGAGATCTTGAGGCCGGATGTGAAGGCTTCCAATGTAGACACAGGGGGAAAAAAAGGGAAGAGAATTCCAAACACTGGGGCCTGAGAAGGAAAAGGAGCGCCTGCTGAATTTCTCCCGTCTGATGTGTAGAGAGGAGGGTAGCGCAGACCCAGTGACCGACTCGGGTGACCAAGCATCAGTAGCTCACACAGGCAAGCTGGGGCAGGCCGTGACTACAAGGCTACAACAGTGTGGCCATCTTGTAATCAATGAGCTGGGACCGACAGCCAGTGAAGAGGGAGGGTGGCCACAGTTCTCCCTTTTCCTTTGCAGGTTAATGTTCACATATTGGAGGTTAATGTTCATATAGTCAAATTATCACCAGGTGCATTCATGCGTGGTTCCTTCAGATTCCCACGCTACACATTGTAAATGTTGCCCAGGGGGGAAAGGATTGCCAACGCTGCACATTTCTAAGAGCAAGGGCTTGCCATCCTCTCCCCCTCCCTCACTCCAACCTCCATCACCAACTCGGCATCGACAGACAACTACTGCAATGACTGACTACTCGTGTAACCAACAAAGCACGCCCGTCACATATTTTCTTTTTTAGCGCTGTCTTGGACACGGCGAGCCTTTGTGTCACTGACCTCCGTGAACCTGTCACACACACGGGTAGAAAAGACAACTCACTAACGCCAGGGGCGGACAATCGATGGTTAGTGTCACGCACTCTCCACTTCACGCCCCCTCATCGCGCCGCCAACTCGCCCTGCTGCTCCGCAGGTGTGCGGTGGTGCACGTGCCTTTACTCCAAGAAAATCCTGTTAGCTAGGGTTAAATCCGTGATGTTTCACACTACACGTTTAGCACGCCCACAGTTTTTACCCCGGCAAACAAAACAAAAAAAAAACAAAAAAAAAACAAACAAACAAAAGAAACAAAACAACAAAAAACAAACAAGTTAATCACAGGGCAGACTTGGACACAGCAAACACGTGGAATTATCTACCTGTGTCGGTTCTGCTCACCACCTGACTTTAATTCTTTGACGAGGCTGACGGTAGTAGCTAAGGTCTGACAGATTGACAGAGGACTGTCTCTCACAAGTCTTGTTTCTATTGTTGTTGTACCCTCGGCACAAACAACCCAACAGTTGTGTTCTCCTCCTTTCATCGATAGGACGACGATGGACGACCTAGCTAACGACAGCAGATCTTCCTAACATCAAACAGACTAAATGTCATTGTATTGTATTGTAAACAGCGTTCTTAAAATAGAGCTAATGTCGTTGTAAGACGGAATTGTGAACATTAAACAAATGTTATTTTATTTCACCAACAATGAGACAGGACGCACAACAGCACAGAGACTAGGAGACACAGAAGAACACGGAGAACTAAAATCTTTATAAACATTTACTTTCAGTTGGGACTAAAAATATTTTTGTGCACCTGTTGTATGAACATTCATCTCGAGTGCGCGATTATGAACATCTAGGTATTCAGGTTATCGAATGATTTATGTGTGTGTGTATATATAGACGAGCAAGGCGAGGTTGAGGACTGAGGACCAATTACCGATGAAGATCACATCTCAAAGCCTCCTCCACAAATGGAAGGCCGCCGGGGCCAAGTAGTTCAGATGTGGAGAAGACGTTATATCTGGGTGGAGGTGATCGACATATCGATCATGCCGAGCCACTGACGTCACGGGAGGCAGGTGGGTTGCTGTTAGTGAGGTAGGACTGGGATTTGAATATTTGATTGCGGCTACACGAGGCGGGAAGGTCCAGTGGTCAGACTATCATCACCATCACGGACCACAGCCGCTACCATGAAAGGACTCTCTACAGATACGGGACCAGCTTTTATGGACACGATTCTCGACCAGTTTTAGATGAAAATAACTTTTTCTCTATCATCTCAGCTGTTTGGAATCGTGGTTATTCTCCAACGGTAAGACTCCTGCATTACAAGAATTTTGATGTTGATTGTTTTCTTGACCTCGTGTCACAAGTTCATAGAACACGTTTCCTAGCTATCTGCAAACTTCTTTAAAAATTTTACCTTCAACTTACCAAAAACTTCCATGTCTGACACACAGCTGCAGTGTATAGTAGTCAGAGAGGAAGTGGACGATTGACTGGTGACGTATGTGTTACGTGCTGCTGTGGACGAGCCTGGCACGAGCCGATTAACGAGACGTGTTGTTTATGGAATTTGTTTTCCCCGCTTTTGACTTTACCTTGAAAAGAATCGTTTGCATTCGTATGCTGATCAGTGGGTGACTCAGACGCTAAAGAGTTCAGCATGTCAGTCTAATCACGTCACCCTGTGGGCCTGCTCCCCACCCGGTTAGAAAAAAAATTCTCACCCCCTGCCCTGCCTTAGCTCGCCCCCGTCAATATATCTTGTCGACTTATCCTTGAGTAGGACAGGGACACACCTTCTAGTGCTCACCAAATATCACACCTTTCTTACCTCAATTCAGAATTTATTTAGTTTTGGAACAGAGACAATGTCTACAGATCATGTCCTTCAGAAAGAACAGCGTGCCCGAGACGAGATCTGAACCCAGGACAGCCAACCCTCACTAAACTGGTGACAGGCGCTAACCGTTGCTCCACAAGACCGCCGTGATAAAGCAGGAGGTCGAAGTGGTGAGCAGAAGACATGGCGGTTGACCAACACCAATGAGTGGAAAGGTCCCAGGATGGGGGAACCTACTAAAAGGGGGGCAGGATAAGCCCTGCTGGGGCACCTTCACCATGGCTACGTTTCCCTCCTCCCCGTGCTCACGACTGAGAGAGAGATGGTGTTATAACTTTTTAGTAACAGAGTTTATAGAGTCACAGTGACTGATCAAGAGGCTTCCATTGCTTACTTGGGTAGCTCCATGCAAGATCTGTAGCTACGACTGTAGCACACCAACATGATGAAAAATTTTGAGAAAAATTATTACCGCCAGAGGCCAATGATTCATTCAAGTGATATAAAAAGCATTAACATATTTGCTCAGGAAGGACCCACAGAATATAAGCAGTCAGTTCTTCTTCTTCTTCCGCATTTTCATTCTCTAGAAAGATAACATCAAACTAGACATTTATACTCATCTAACGGTTCTTAAACAATCTAACCAAACAAAACATGTAAACAAGTAGGCAGCATTGTCAAGATTAGGGATAGGCGAAAAGATTTTATGATAGAATGCAGGATAAAATTACTTTTGCAATTCGACTACTTTGGGAAAAATGATTCAAAGTTCTGAAACGGAGAGAAATATTACTGTCACGATCGACCATCAATACAACATCGTGGATGACCTGTGGCTGACCACTGCAAGAGTCTGGCGACAAGAGACCAGCTCTGGATGCTTCAACAACCGTGAGGTGTCTCAGTCTCACCCCATCCTGGGTTAGAGTGTCTGACACGCACTTGAGTGCAAACATCTCTCACGTGGAGCCACCTGCCGGGATCCAGACCTGCTGCAGGCGCTGGGCAAACAACTCTTCATGCCTCGCTGACATCACACAGGTTCAGGGGTCACTTCCAGTGTGCTCAAGGAGTGGAATTAGTCATCAAGCCACGTGGACACCTCGGGTGAGATAAGAGTAATGAGGCAAGCAATGAAATCTGAAATTCTTTTCCTCTACGAGTTTAAGATCTCTCAAGACAACAGTAGTAATGACAATAACATCAAGATAACGGAAGACAATGAAAAAGGGAACTCTTCAGGCTAGAAGTATGAGAAGGATAGGACCTCCGCCTGTCTGGGCGAGTGCGCAGGCACAGAATCCTTCTGCATGATTAAAGGTGTAAAGGAAAGCAAATATTTGCTAATGCCTGGGTACAGCTGAGTGCAAGATATTATTTTCATAAACCAGGGTGAAAATGTCGCCTTCTGTTCTCAAGATGCACGCAACCCTTGCAAACAGCATCAGGCACAGCAAGAGGTCACGTGACGCCATGTTTGTACACAGACAGGACATCGATTGCCTTTCTGATGGCAGTGTGTCTTTTGTTATCCTGAGTCTCTAGGGATATTTCTACTCTACTATTTGTTTAGTGATGCTTCATCGGTGCCAGGATTGTTTACCTAGTGTCAATGGTGTCGCCACTAGAAGTTCATTAAAAACAACATCCAGCAAAGCGTTCAGACTAACAAACTAACCTTTCACCACCTCACCTTGACTTTCTCCTTTTGATTTTGTGCTATTGTCTTGTTATGCCTGTTTATTGTTTGTTTATATGCTTCTGTTTATTTGAAGTCTGTATTTGTGTTTATTGTTTTTTTTGTACAGTGAATTGAGCTACTTTGAAACGGAAAAATGAGCTTAATAATAATAATGACAAGGTAGGCATATCCAAGTACAATCTGTACGTCAGCGTTGTTGACCTTTTTCTAACAGTAACACAACAGAGCTCGCAGTGTGTGTGTCTCGAATAGGGGTATTCATCCAGTCCTGGGTAAATGATATACTGCAATGAGATTTACCCAATAATTAAAATAATTTGTGCCTAAACGTCGAGAGAGAGAGAGAGTCTCATCTCCCGAAATGCTATATATCGCAAAACTGTTTCAAACTACGGTAAATATCGCTTACTTGCTCTTTGTCTATTATTTGGCAAACATCATTGACTTGCTCTTATTCTTTTCCTTATGTATACTTTCTATTTTTCAGTTACTATGTCACGATTCTGTGGTCTTCTGCAATCCTGAAGTTTATCCCTAAGTAATGCGTGAAAAAGTTCGAATGGAATTTCTGGCGGATGGTTTGGAACAGCGGGGACTCGCGGTCGGCTGACACCGGCGATAACCCATATAACAGTACAGCCGGCGACGATGTCGCTCACACCCGACAAGGCTGCAGACGTCAGACGAGCCATGGACACTCGCCGGGTGCGCACCCGACAACTCGAGTCCTGTGAGACTGTCGTCAGCTGCACACACTTCTCACTGGTCCTCTGGAGGTAGACCACCATGGCTACAGCAACCTCCTCCCACAGGTCAGTGCAACTCTATTCTGAGCATCAAAGTCTGTTGATGGAAATCCTCTGCCAGAGAGAGTAGGACTACATGGCTCGTGCTCCTCTAACATCACAAGAAAACAAAAGCAAGCTTGTCTTATGCGATGTTGGGAGGAGGAGTTGTCCTACCCTCCATTCCCTATGTTGTATTGTTAGTAATTCCACTGGGACCGTTATTTGATATTGGTCTAGTAGTCAATGACTAGTTTCAATGACTTTTGATTTTGTAAATAGTAATTAGTGAATTTTGGAATAATGTCTGTAAACTAGTTAATGGTATGTCTATAAGCTAGGTATAGACTAGATGATGACTTCTGTCTGTAAGCTAGATAGGTATTGTTGTCTGTAATCTGACAATTGCTGTCTATAAATTAGGGGATATTTACCATGTCCTCAAGCACTTAAAAAATGTGAATTTTAATTCCATAAACCTGACGATTCCCGTTCAAACCTTACAGAAGAGACAGTCCGTCGTGTCTTCGTTTATCGAAGTCAGTAAAGGTCCTCGTGGAATGTTAAGGAGGCAAATATGAAGATTTATCCATGGTTAGTGCCAAGACTGCAAGACACCAGGCTGCTGTTTATTCGCAGTTTATCAATGTTTAATGTAAAATGTAAGGTGTGCATTGTGAAGATGACTACAAGTTCATCCACAGTAATGATTCCTTAGTGTCCGTGTTGAAGGTTGTTAACCTCCAGGTCAAGGTCTCTCTTGTTGTCAAGGGAGAGATGCTGATGGAAGGAAAACAAAGCAGTGACCACAGCGACTGTCATCCCAACGTCTCACCTTCAACCCTGGTTTGTACCAGATCACCTAGTTTTCACAAGTGTTCCTGGATGGACCATGGCATGTGTGAGAGAACCAGTAGAATGTATGGAAAGCATTCCACTCCCTGTAATTTCCTTTACTCTCGTCCGCTCGGGGACCCTGACATTGCTGTAGAAGCTGGAAGCATAACGGACAAAGCCAAACTTGTTCATTGCCGCCGCTGTTAAAGAAAAGCGATGACAGATTCCATTTCCTGTGGACAGTCTCCGGAACAACAACAACAATACTGGAAGCCTGGCTTTGAACACTGCCACATAGAAATCAAATCTTTGGAGAGGCCAGGGCAGGGAGAGGGCGGTCCATTCATTGCAAAGAAAGGGTCCCAGACAGAGTCCTGGGATTTCTAGTGCCAAACAAACCAGAGCCGCGGTGTAGGATTTTTTTTTTTTTTTTTTTTTCTGTTCATATGCAAAGCGCGGCACGTCTTCACTAAGTCAGGCCGTGCACCCCGGGTACAGAAGACTCTCATCATTCTGAAATTAGGGATGAATAGAGAAATCGCCGCCTTTTCTTCGGCTATCTGGACACTTGCCTGACTCGAGCTCTGCAGGAGGCGGCCGTCATAAACTTATGACAGAACTAAATCCCCGAGAAGCCGTTTGTAGGTTTGTGTTGCGGACTGTTTGGAAGCCGCTGTTTCTGTGGATGGGGAGATTACCCGGCGGATTACTGAGTGCGAGTGCCGCCCCTTGTTATTGATTTCTGGCTGCAATTTGATCGATGTGTGCTGAAGGAAACATATTATCTTTAGATAAGCAGACTTTATTGCAGCCTATAACGTTTCTTATCCTCGCAAAAACAAAACAGAAAAAAGGACGTTGGTGCCACGAGTCAACGTGAAGGGTGGAAGGATATATAAATGGTGGGTCTGCACGTGCGGGAGAGCAGACACGTAAAGCGGAAATGATCAACGCTCTTATATCCTCTTTCTCTATTTAATCTTTTCCGCCTCTCGCTTTGATCATTGTTACAGTGTTCCGGGGTTTTCTCGTCAAACGCAAAAATTGGCCCTGGGAGGTGGGCCTGTGGGTGACAGTTATGACGTAATGCTTGCTACCCCGGGTAACGTGATACTGCAGGGGAAGTCACTTCCAATCTCGCCACACGGGTCACTAGCCCTCCCCTACCTTTCACCCCTGCTTTTCGCAGAACATGAGCGTGTCAATCGAAGTACAGCAATAAACAATAAATACATATGACAAGTGTAACGGTGCTGTAACGGTGCTGTTAACTCCCGTTATAACTGCTATCCTCTCTAACATACTCATATCGACTGAAGTCTGGCAGGTACCAGTCGTCCTCCGTCTCTGTCTCTCCACGATGCGAGTCCAGGTGTGAAGCTGGCAGCTGATGACAACTTCTCCTGTCGGACTTCTGTCTCTCATAGTGAGCCTCACACGTGGTTGGTGTTTCCATGACGACAAACAATCCACACTTTCCGTTGTTCCTACGTTCAGGAACCTGGACTCTTTGGTGTGACAGCTATATTTAAGTTGGTGATATACAAACGTGTGCTGGAAGATGAGATGCTGATTCATTCAGTGACCTTTCTGGTCAAGATGTTGCCTCTAGGTATTGTGATGAACAGAACACATCAACATAGTATTTACCGTTAGAAAAAAGTTTTTCTTCCCTCTTTATTTTGTCGTCTCCACTCCTTATTTTCCATTTTTCTTTATCAGACTCTCCAGGTCAAAGTTCGATTCTGTAGGCGATACACGAGAGCAGTGACAGTCCCAGCAGTAGTGTACCCAGCAATGTACCCGGAAACAATCCATTGAGTCCATCGTCTCCAGTCTCAAGTCACAAGAGCGATAACTCCCAGCAGGGAGCCTCTACCTCGTTAGAGAACAATTTAAAGCCTGGAATTATCACACTTTTCAGGTTTGTTGACTGAGATTTAAACATCCTCTTAGAAAGATAACAGAGCTGCTGACGTTTGTCACGTACTGTCACACTGTGTCATGAGACATGTCTGTGAAAGATTCACTGGGATACGACAGAAGAAGGAATGTTTCTAGAAAAAGAACGGAAGCATAAAAATTACCGAGCCAGCAAGAAAGAAATGGGTGCTGAACAAAGAGTGAAAGTATCACATTCATGAAGACATGGTGTCAGAGGCGACAGGACAAACCCAAACTCTACGATCCATGTATCGCCATGGACTGATGAGGACTGGACCGTCCAGTCACGTGATGTGTTTGTGTTACCTGAGGGCAAGAACTGGTGCACGGGAACCGCTTGGTCTAGTCATTGATGCCTTCATGCTATCATTCACAGCATTGTGCCCCACCCCATGCTGCTACCCGCCGCCAATGGCAGCATGAGGTGCGTCAGGTGTACTCAGTGTAGCCCTATTATCACACCTGACAGTGATAACAGCATTTTCTTCTCGAGCCCGTATCTCCAACACTCCTTTCCCTCCATCCTTACAACGAACATCGTCTTCACGTGTCCCTTAGAAATAACACAGACAACAAGAGAGAGAGAGAGAGGGGACTCTCGTACTCAGTATTACAGTGTTGATTTGTTGTCATAAACAGTGAATTAAACCAAAGAAACTAATCAATTATACATCGAAAGTTAAGATATCATAGAAGCTAAAATGAATAGCATTATACAAAAAGTATTGCAGGGTAGATTCTTTCTATTTTCGCTTTTCCATTTTCAGGTAAAACAGAGGGCTTTCTTCTGAAATACAAAGGACACAGTTTTGTCAACGCCACCTATATTAGCCACTGCACGGTAACTATGGCAACTCGAAGCAACAGGACGCAGTACTCGTCGTCGAAGATCAACCGCGCGGAGTTCGACGACGGTTTGCTGCGCAACAACCTCCGCCATGATAACCGCCTGGTGCACGAGCTGCAGGCCGTGGAGAAGGCGCAGCGCATCATTGCCAAGACCCTCGACCATGAGAAGCAGTGGTACCGACAGAAGCTTGCCTCCTCCTCCTCCTCCTCCTCTACCCCAGCGTCCCTCCCGCGCAGGAAAAAGACAACCCCTGACCTCCGGACCTCATTGTATGTGGACGCTAGGAGTGCCGAAGGAGGGCGAGCCACCGAGAGTGTTCGACTCATTCCAGACTATGTCTACCAGGGTGGGAGGCAGAGATGGTCCACGGGTTCTGGACCACCAGCTTCTGGTGAGGTGCCCGAGGGTGGAAATCGGGGAGATCTTGGTGGCGCAGAGGTACATGTCAGCAGTGAGGATACGGCTAGGGACAAGAAGGCCGGGTCACGACCTTTGCTCCCTGATACAGGAGAGCAGAAGCTACAGCAAGGTTCAGGCAAACGCGACGAGAAGAAAGTTTCAGAGGGAGGAAAGCCAGCCCCCGACCGACGATCGGCAGGCACTCGTCTGACGGACAGTCCAGAAGCAGAGGCTGGGTTCTCCAGACACTCCCCAAACACAACTCATGAGAGGTCACGGTCAAAGGTGGAAACTAAACCTTTGAAACAAAAAGCAGCCCAGAGTCAGCCTGCGGTACACACGGAGGACCACTGTCCGCCCAAGTTCTCTAGTGACCTCCCCTTGCAGCCGACATTACCCCCAGGCCCACCTGACGGCAGTCTTGTTGCAGACGTCAACTGGGACGGCCGGCGGCGATACACTAACGTGTGGGACACCCTGAGCACCCCCAGGCACGTGGCGACCTCTAGGTCCGTGAGAAACAGACTGCAGCGGGAGTTCTCCAGCCTCAGTGACCGCTCCACTAAGGGTGGCTCAAAGTAACCGTACACGTGGACAGCACTAACCCGCAGGGCCCTGTGACCCTTGATCACTTCACATTCACACAGCATGTAGCAGTTGGCAGTTGTATCTCGGGATAACAGGCAGAATGAGGACGCACAAACAAACATGTCCTGTGCTGCTGCTGGACTGGAGACATTATGACATGATTGCTGATGGTGGACGCTTGTAGACGTACACCTTCTGAACGATCCATATCTACTTTATGGGATACTTGATTTCCTTGACACGTACAAACTCATCGAAATTGATTTTGAACACTGACCTATGACAGAAAGTTCAGCACCTGATGTTTAAACTACAAAAGATTAAAAACTCGACTTTTCAATCATGTAGAGGGACTGTGCTAAACCCCGGAGAAAAGAGCTGATGTCATGAAGAAAATACTGGACTATACAGTGAGATGGAGATGACCAATGTCACAAATGATCAAAATGTTGTCCATCCTCAGCCAGTCTAACAGTTAGCCTGACCAGCACGACGGGACACTACTCGACCAGTTTTGCTCTCGGTCCTCATTATGTTCCACTCAGATCCGTTGTTTCACGCCATCCGACTGGTGTGTACAATGACAATGTCTCTTTTGCTCCTGATGAACCTACGTGGGAACTATTACATCTAACATTTAGTTTGAAATTGGTTTGCTGCCATTCCATTCCGCTGTAGTCGAGAAGACTGAGGTTAGTTATTTATGTCTAAACCTAATGTATCCTCATTCATTCAATCCCCACCTGTCCCGCCAGTGCGGAATTGTAAACATCTGGCAGAACTTTCCTACAAAACACGTTGATGACGTAGGTTAAGGTGATGCTGACCCGATGAGCGAGATGGCGCATGGTGAAGAACGATCCATGAAATAAGCGAACACCTGGTGAAGATGACAACAGTCCACGTACACCTGCCAGGTGTAATTAGTGAATGGTTGTGAATACACCTGACGGACGCCCTCAGCCACTGACACTGAGAACATAATTAACTCTCCCTGACACCTGGAGAAAGCTGTTTACCTGCTCTGTATACCTTGTATTCGATCAGAAATTCTTTCGTGTACTTCACTGTTAAGCTGCCACCTGTTTGTTTATTTGTCGCTACGTCGTTTAGAACTCAGACGTAGGTCTACCCAAACATTTCAGCTCTGTCCTCACAAGGGACCGTGTGACACACAGAGAGGTCTTCAAGTGTGACAGAAATATGTAACAATGTTAGAAGTGAGAAGTATGATGAAGGAGTTTTAACTAAAGTACACAAATGTCTGCTTACATCACTATTTGGGATACATAAACTGTTGATTATTAAGCGTCTCATACAGCTAAGGAAACCAACTTTTGGTTTAGTTTTACTGTGTGAGATACTCACCAACAGTTTATGTTTGTATCTCACTGTCTGAGATGCCAACACCTGGTGTAATAGCAAAGCGACGACAATCTATTTGTGTGATTAATCAATTGTATAAATCTCTTTGCAGAAAGAAAATTGTCATCTTCCTAAAAGACTTGTTTATGTTTGTAACTAGTGTAAATATTTAACAAGTCAGTTTTTATTAATTCTAATTTGTCAATTACAAAATTATTCGTCAGTACCTTCAGTGTACTTTGTGTATGTGTAGGACACGGTGAGTACAGTGTGAACCCAATGCTTCCAATAAACAAGGTAGGCTACTTCACAAGAGAAGACATCGGGCGAACACATTCACTGGCGACAAGGATTTCATCTGGCGAGAGAACACGCAGACATAATTAAAAGTGACGCTGGTGAATTAATTGAAGGACAGAAGGCCGAGTGAAAGAAAACGACCACAAGCTCCAGTAAAGACAGATTAAGGTAGTTAACAGACAGCAAAGACGTTTACACGTCCCCTGCCGGTGTACTAGTCACCTGTCCTTTTTGCACACACGCACCTATGTACGCACACACACACGCATGATATGTATGCATATAAAACACACGCACGCGCGCACAAATACATCATCCTCACGAGAGTTGATCGACAAGGACAGCGGATTCGAATCACAATTCTGAGATGTCACCAGAGAAGATCGCTCACAATTTATTTACAAAATCCAAACAGCAAACAAACAAACAAACTAATAAACATCCTGTTGGTCCCACGCACTGGCGACCGAGACGACAAAGAAAGCTGTTACGTCACAGCTGACGTCAGCTATTCGCTACCAAGATGGCTGCCATTGGCTATCAATCGCTCGCTACACATACACAAGTGGGAGACTCATGACTGTGAACGGCTCTGACATCGAGCATTAGCAGACTGAAGCGCACTGTGAAAAAAAAAAAAAAAGAGACAGACGGCCCTTTCTCATGACCTTTAACCCTGCCCCATTCCTCCAACACCACGATATTGTTGTACCTGGGGGCTGTGCTGAGGCCCTTTCCCTGCATTCTATCAAATAATTTCAAAGTCCTTTTTGAAATCAGCACTCGGTATGAACTGGCCAGCTGTTCTCACGATAAATACCCGACTTAACTTTTTGCCTTGTTTACAAAAGTTGTTTTTTTTTTTTTTTTTATTGGAGTTGAAATGCAGTTACAGTTTTGATTTTTTTTTTTTGCACCTGCTGCTTAAGTATTCAAAAGCAGGCGACACACTGAATATCTGCCTACCTGTTTGTTGCCTACCTCACCCCACTCTCCATTATGTCATACCTCCGAGTCTTCATGAGAAATGTCAGGAAAGACCTCCATGAACAGTTTGGATGAACAAGAGAGGTCTTGTCCAGGAATTATCATATGTTGTGAAGTTGCAGTTATTTAGTTACCTGCGAAGTACCTCTACCTTCAACCCCACAGTCCTTGAGAACTCCCAAAATGCAAACAGCGTGTCTACAGGATGTGACAGCCAGCATTACCTCCAGTCTCCTGGTGGGGTAGGTCAGGGAGGCTATGTCCTTCCTGTGTAATAAATGAAGAGGGTGAGGGATCGAGTGGGTGCAGTAAATAAAAACAATGCTCTAAAGCAGGTTCTAAACACAGATCGATGAGCGAGTCTCGGGTATGCAGCACCATAAAGCATTTTTCTCCCTGGGGGTTCCCTGACCATAAAACTTTCCAGACTTTAAAGAAGTGACGTCACGCCACTATGCCGTTAGTCAGAAAGCGTGCTGTAACGTACGAGTGTGACGTACACGATCCCTCTGGGTGTTAGGTTTAGCAATGACTGATTAACAATACTCAGCATGTTAATGGTTCTACTTCAGCCAGGTGAATATCACGGCCATTAAGAACTTCCAACAACCTTTAGCTTCAAGAAACCTTCATGCAATGCGACTTGCCAACACAAGACTGCGGACGAGGGCACATTAGAGCGTTTCCTTGCCTGTGTCAAATCAACCAACACTTGCTATCAATTTTAAATGACCTTTGACAGCCGTGAGAGACATTTTCATTGACGTTCATTAAGTGGAGGCTGGCGGCGAGCCACTATCCATCATCCGAGCAGGCATATGCAAAGAAAGACAATCTATTTCTATTTCTTACATTTCTGCTGGTGCCATCTGTCTTTCTGCCTGGCCTACCATGGAGACTAGCAATGTGTTCTTCGATGCTAGCCCCCACCTCTAACCACTACCCTAAAAGCACCGAAGACTTGATGCACGGGATTTGGATGGTCGTACTCCTGACCTCTGACTCGTGCATAACCGTCTCCAGCACGCGATGAGCAGCATGAAATCTCCATGACGACAAAGCCAGGCTGGACGTGGTCATCAAGGGCTAGTCATGGAATGGACAACTCGCAACTGGCTGACGATGAGCCATTATCTAGGTATAAAGTAAAAGATTTTCCTTCTCTTAATACCAAATATACCTGACGTGATAGTAATAGTAAAATATCACCCAAGACCAGACATCAAGCGCCACTATATATATAGTATATTGAGGGAAGCAAGCTTCACTATAGATATACCTTTGTGCTGATGACAAGATATATATATATAGAGAGATGTGGGTCTAGTGTGACTTATGGGTTGATTTATGAGTAATGTGACCTCGTGGGTCCTAAAAGTGATCTTTCGTGGGTCGATGAAACTGCTAGAAATGCGTTATATTGCAGGTGCAGCACTGTTGGGAATGTGACATTCTGTGGTTCCGGTATTGTTTGAAATGTTACCTTATATTATTAAGCAGCAAATCATCTGTACAACGTGAACTGTTTAATAACCAGGAGGGAACCACACTTGGTCGTAGTTCAGCGGTTCTGGGAGTACAGCAGACACGGCTCACATCCTCAGCTGTCGGGTACGTCAGTCACATTGACAACGGCACCCACAATGTGCGTTTCTTGTAGACCACAGACCACTGCAATATTGCGAGTCCTACTAAAAAAAAACCTACTTTTTAAATAGATATTTTGTTTAACTATCTTGGTTTCTTTCTCTTTCTCTCTCACGCACATGCCTGTCTCTGCATGATTTAGCCTCTGTGTAAATACCATTTCAGCCACATAAAAGCCATCATATCCCCATTCAAAACAGGAATGAAAGAGCAATAATACATTTTTGAAAGGTATTTTCGCTGTAGGTTCACTTTATCGTTTAAGTGCATAAAGAGTAAAGACATCACACAACAGACTAAATGTGCATACTCAAACACAACAGCGCTGTTCCATAGTGACTTTACAGCTGTAAAGGGTGTTGCAGGTCCTGTTTGCATGTGTATGCAACACCGACACGTTGCAAAACATAGGCAGGTCAGCTGTAGCGACAAACAAAGCAGTGAAAAAGGCAAACATGCAGCCGGTCTCGCTCTCTTCCCGAAGACATCTCGATGACGTTTTGTTCTCTCTCACGTGGGGCCGAGAAAGAATGAAAGTCTGTTATTAGTGGAGGTATTTAATGCTGTCGAGCCGTCGCATTGTGAAGTATGCATGAACAAGACTACGTGTTTAAGGCTGTGGGAAAGTGTGCATGTTTAAGGTATTGAACTTAGGTCAGATTAGCATTGGACGTGAAAAAATACTGAAAAAAACGCATTTCAGATTTTTTTTCTCTCTTCTCACACTTACTACAAAATGATTGCTTTTCTTTTGTATATTCTGGTGCAGGTAAATTCTATATTCTGTTTTGCTGGAAGTCTTAATTAATGCTTCTACAAAAATTAGTAACCCGCGGCAAACAGTCACAGACTTAAAGCATCTATGTACACTGATGCAACACTTCTTGAATCCATGACACTGTACACGTAGAGAGTCCAGCACACAAAGTTAGAGGTCACACCTCGTGATGTCTGGAGACCCAAAAGAACACCAACACCGATTCTTACTGTTAGGACATTTTTTTTTTTGTATGAAGTAAATCAGCGCCGGTGCTAGTGGAATGCGGGGCTTTGAGGAAATTGAATTGTGGGACCTTTCCAAACCATCATAACATCACGTGGTAATAAAAGACGGTGTTTAAAAGAATATTTTAATTTAAGGCCCCATGTCACAGATGACACTCACGGGACATGGTGGAGAATTCTGAGGGAAATCAAAGACAATCTCTTTGTTCTTATATTAAGTTCTAAGAAAGTAATTGTCATCGCGCCAGGCAATAAATTCATCCAAAATTACACCATGCATGGGTATCTACTGGCTCACTAAGAAGACAGAGGAGTGCAGTGAAATCTGCAGGCTGAAATAAATACTAATGACTAAGCGAAAAGATAATAAATAAGTCCATATCCAAAGTTTGAATAATTGATCACCAATAAACAATTAACTGCATTAATTCTCTAATTCTTGAAGTATGTGTAGATTAACATCATCCAAAAGTATGTTGTTGTTTTCCTGATTCCCAGCATCTTCATTGTCTTCACTCTCTAGCTCATCATCGAGTTCAGTCACCTGTTTTGAAGGAAACCATAACTTAAAATTAGTGTATCATAAAGCATAAGCCAAGCTGACACCACACAAACCTGCACAAAGCAGACAAAGTGTACTTCCCTCGACACAGTGCAAATGATGAAAGCTAACTGTGAACTGAAATTCTTTTTAGACTATTTAATGAAATAGGACAGTCGCTTGCTTAAGATATTGTGCACATTATTAACAATGTAATTTAATTTACAGAATACGTATGCACAGCAGTCTCAGATAGGTTAGCCAGAAAATAAAACAAACCCTCAGAACTTGCTCATCTGCCATCTTCTCTACTTGCATGTCTGTCAGCATGTCTGGTTTGCTTGTGTTGATTTCCACAGTAACTTTTCCATTGTGAAGGACGATCAACAGCACTTTGGAGAATGCATGCTCTATGGCTCTTAGCTTACAGCATTTCCGGGCCTTGTGTATGGCGAGGGCTTTACTGCAAGAATCTGTTAGCATAATAACAATGTAAATAATAAAAGTTTTATAATGACGTATATATGCACATCATGCATGCACAGGAACACATACATGCATGCACAAGGAATATCCTATTTACTAACCAATCAAACTTCATTTCCACAAGAGTGACTAAAGCACTATTTACTTCAAGTTTCTCTCTTTATCAAACCTAATTAAGAAAGAAAAGAAACAAACCTTGTAAAGTATACATTTCTTCCCAAGCTCCAAGACCTTGTGTTGACAGACCCTGCTTGGGAAAAGTCAGCTCAATGATGCAGAAGAAACGTTTGCACCGTGTCCTTGAACTGTCCTCATGCACCTGTTGGTCTTCTTCTAGTCGTTTGATGGATGAGGACCAGCCATTAAAGCCTAGGTAGTAATTAGCCAGCTCTTGACATTTCACAGCTGGAAGAACTTGTTGCATCTCTGTTTCTTTTGTACGATTAGCAAATTCCACCTGACAAAATCAAAGGTAACATCAGGAAGAACTTTACACCCTCCTGGACCACAAATCCTCTCATGATTTTTGTTTTTAGTCTCCAGAAAAAGATCACATCTTCTCTTACTAAGATTCTTAGCCAGTAAAATATGCAGACAATAACAAATATACAAATAGGTAGACAGACATTATGAACAGATGGACAGGTGGCAGGGTAGAGAGATAGCACTGTCAGGCTAACAGTAGACTGAAAAGATTTGCCATTGTTGGGTTCTTTCCCTGGCATAAAACTCAGAGAACACAAGCACTTGGAGATATGTACAGTTGTGATAGTCACCAACATAGTGACCATTTACAAAGCAGTAAAAAAGAAAACACAAGGGGAAATGTGGTTTCAAAATTTTATCATTTCTTTAATTTTTTTACCTTGCATGTTTGGGATCCTAATTTCAAGTTTCTACTGAGGAAAGCCTTGGCCTTTTTGGCAGCAAAATGGGAATAGAACTTCACAAATGCATAATAACAAGCCTCCTGCAGAACCTTTCTTGCTAGCTGCGAGTCTTTCATTTTGAACACTTGGACCTCATATAGAAGTCCATACTGTGAGAAAATGTGATACAGCTGTCTCTGGAATAGAAATCACTGCCTTTGTATATTGAATTTTAATTTTCAATGGTGTTTATTTAAACCTCGGGGATTCTCAGAGGGTGAATCTTTGCCGGGGGGAGGGGAACAGGACCATGACATATAGTGCATATACTTTTTGCTTTTTGTTTTTATGTAGGATTCAAAACAGTATAGTGTTTCTGTGTTTATTACTGAAAAAATAATTATTATTTCGTATTACCACTAATTTATTTTCATGTTGAAAAGAGGCATTACAGTATTTAATATCTTTCGATTCTGGGTGGAAGATAAAGTAATAAAAAGCATTCTCTATAAAATTCTCACACAGCTATTCATACCATTATCTCCGCTTCATCTAGTTCATTAGAGTATATGCCTGAAATGAAAATATTTTTTGAGTTTGCATACGGTCGTATGAATTCAATGATTTCGACACTGATATCCATATTGAAATCGAAGTTGGAGCCACTCTTGCAGGGGAGTCTACTCTGATAGCGCCGTGGGCATTGTCTCCCTTGTAACATGTCCGCGTCATTCGATCTGTCGCGTTTGTTTGTTCGTCAGTACGAGCGAAACGACAACAAATTGTTGCAGTTTCATCAATGTGAAGTTGGTGATGTAGGATGCGTCGTTTGGGACGCAGCTTTAGTTCTCAGTAAATATCTGGAGACTGCGGACTTTAATTATGGGCATGCTTTGATATCGAAAGTTATAGTGGAACTCGGGGCAGGAACTGGTGCTGTAGGCCTTGTTGCTGCGAGCTTTGGGTGATTCACGCTAGTACATCACTATTAAGTTCTTCGTAAATTACAAATAGCTATTATAAGTCATTTAATTTCAGCTGGGCACAGTTTTTATCTAATTTTAACAATGTTATTGGATACCACTAATATGGAATGAAGATCAACCGTGAATAAAGTAATGAACCATTACATGTAAATTATAGCATAAATTTATTAGGTATAGCATAACAAATTGTATCAAATTCGGTATTGTTAATATAGACTAATAGAACTCAATGCATTGTTATCCTTTTTAACACTGAAGTATAAGCAGACTTAAAGAAATTTCTTCTAGGCCTTCAAGTGCAAATAGCAATCATCACATAATTGAGTAAGAAAAAGAAGCAATGTCCCACTTTTTGAAATTGAAGGCACTATATGTGATTAAAGTAATTGTTAAATATAATCGTTTGTGCTTTAAACAAATATTGCCTCCTTTAAGTAACTTATTATAAAATTCAAGTGTTGTAATTACTTTTTGAAACAGGGCAAGAGTTACCATTACAGATTTACCAGAGTTCATTCCTCTACTGGAATACAACATACAGGCAAATCGATCTTCCATAGCTGGCAACATTCATGCCTATCCTTTGATATGGGGTATACAGACAATGAAAGACATTCCTAGAGAACCAGATTATGTTTTATTGGCCGACTGCATTTACTATGAAGAGGTGAAAGCTTTGCTTATTTTCCACTGAGTAAGATCCTTACACTACAAGGTATTATATTTAATAATGCCAGTTAAGTAATCGTTTACATTTTAACTGCACTATATATAATTTTGCATTTGTTAGATCTTAATATAAAAAAGTATACATTTCTATGACCAAAAACTACAGTCTCAACTTGTCATCTTGCCAGCCCTGCCACTCACTAAACTTAGTAGCAGAACAGAGTTATAAATTATATGCCTTCTTGCCCAACTTTTGTGTTTGACAGATGGTAGTGAAAAATAAAGGGCTGTAGATAATTTTTCTCAACCATTGTCTTTTAGATATGCTTAATAATTGTTATAATTTCCTTAGTCTTTGGAACCCCTAGTCAGCACTATTTCTTCACTGTGTGGAAAACAAACAGAAGTCTTCTGTTGTTATGAAAAACGAAATTCAGGCAACAAACCAGAGTTGGAAAAGCGTTTCTTTGAGGTGAGCATTCTGATGGCTTATGGACACTAATAATATGTAAAGAGGCTCAAGAAATACATTTTAGATTATAGCTTTGTTAGTACATATATACTGTAGTAGTAAAATTATTAATGCTGAGTCTCATTTATTGAACCAGTGGCAATGGCCAATACAGCAAGGATTAACTTTTGTGGGTTCAGATCTTTTCTTGGTCACAACTTTTCTTTCTCTGCATATGGCACCTGTTTGCAGGGCCAGTTGCTTTGCTGTGATAAGACTTATTTTCTGGATCAGCATAATTTCCCACCTCTTGTTTTTTTTATCTGAGATAAGGTGTGAATGCTTCAGTAAGCTATACTTTGATGATGAAAATGATGCAATAACATATCACATAGATGATATTAATAGTCACTTTTTTTGGTCTAAAAGCAATAATCAGCTCTAAGCAGATTTTGTAAGTGGTGATATACACATTTACAATAAATTATATGATAAGATCACAGGCTATGATTTCATTTTGGGTTACTTCCCCACCTGACTGCAAAACTTATTTTGGACATTGGATATAATTTTTAAAAAAAAGAATCAAATGAGATATGAAAGGAAAGAAGAGCGGCTTTTCTGTGTTTAAATCATCATTTAAAGTGTTTTTGCGATAAATTCACTCAACTTAATATTGTACTTTTTATTAGTATTTGTTGGGGCCTGATAATCACCTAAGTATGTCGCCAGCAATGAGTTACTTAAACATTGTATCATGTTGCAGCTGATTCATTCATCATTTGATGTTGAAGAAATTCCTCAAGAGAGGCAAGACCAACATTTCTGCAGTGATGACATCCATATATTTAAATTCAAATGGAAAGAAACCATGGAAATGTTGAAGTCATAAAGTACCACAAAACAGTTGAGCCACTTTACACACTGAGAATAATAATAATACTAAAAGGGAGAGAATATAGATTGAACTAAGTTTTTTTTTAATTTTTGTAGATATTGAGCAAAATTTGTAAATACTAGAAAACTATTAGATTTTGGAAACTTGACATGTTTTACTATTAATATTTGTAATAAACTTAGTATAGATTTAAAATGGTATTTTTTTTTTTTTTTGTCTTTTGTGCACGACAAGTGACCAGAGAGCAGAAGAATATATGTGTATAGGCAGCATGCATGCATTTGTTGTGCCATGATATAATTGAGTGTCACAAGGAACGAATTCTAATGAGACCCTTTCTCTCTCTCACACACGCATGCAAAAAAGAAGGAAGTTAAGGTTGACATACATCTACACTATGCAATCATATGTTCAATCTCAGTTTGAAGAATCTGTTCTTTTCTCCGAATTTTTCAGTTATTGATGTTAAAGTTTTTAAGGAGAACATTCATTTTATTACAGTTTGGGTTTTTTAAACTACAACATTAATAGCACTGTCTGCATACATGCACACACGCATTTCCCACTACTCCCACATGTGCATACATAGCAAGATGATCAGCATGATTGTTTCCTCATGAATGTACACATGATCTAAGTCACACTTAATTTATCATTTTTATGGTATTTTTATTTGTAAATACACTACACAACAAAATAATCATGAATACACTGCACAAAAAAGTTGTGTGTTTACTGGACAGTTTCAGGCCTGTATAAAGATGTAAAATCTATAAAGTTTTTTGGGACTTTAGAGTTTATAAATATCTTATTGATTCTGTCATGTTATAATTAAATATCTCAAAAAGGGATGCAGGCAGCAGGGAAACTGCAATCTAGCACTTACTACTCTTAGTGTTGCTCCTTCATGCAGGAAATAAAACCAATAAGTGCACTAAAATATTGTGATGTCTTAAAAATTATTTTATGCACAAAATTTGGCATGTACTGAAGTAAACACTGTGTTAATATTTAGTATACAGGCCAAATAAATGGAATTTCCACATCTGTCATGAAAAATCACCACAGATGACAATAAAGTTCTCATCTGTGGTATGGTGACTTTTTGTGACACAGTTGTTTCAGGTCATAATAATTCTCTAAAGTCCACATTAAATTTAAGCTGGTCTATTCCATATTCAGCTTAAACAATAAACCTAATGCAGCCTTGTAACGAAATATCCCAGTCCACTGTTGTGATTCTGTGTCTGTGAACTCCCCTTCCCCTTCAAGCCTGTCAGAGGAAAAATAGATTAATTGTTTTAATAATAACTGATAATGATTAGTTCTAGATATATATATACACATGTATCTTATCAAGGAGCCTGTCACCAATACAGTGAGGATTGGTTACCTGGGGTACAGATCTCACTCGATTTTTTTTTTTCTTTGATTGTGGCCTATGTTTACAGGGTTGGCAAAGAATTTTTACTTTTGTGCTGTCCCAGCTGGATTATTACAATTCTGTGCTTGTCAGTCTTCCTAGCTGTTTACTAGATAAATTTCAATGACCTCAGAATAATGCCATTCATATTTTCTTGCATATGAAAAAAGTAGACCATGCTACATATCTACTACACCACCTTCACTGGATGCCAGTTCAAGCTTGGATTAAGTACAAGATTATTACATTGTGCTACATTGTCTTCATGGCCTCACTCCACATTACCTGTTTGAGGTACTGAGTTGGTCTCTATGATCTGATTCTATTGTCCTCCTTTTTATGCCATGCATCAAATGGGAGAAATTTGGCAAATGCTCTTCCTTCCCCATTTTAAGCCCCTTTCTCTTTGATAAGTCTATGTTCGAAGCAAATCCTTCCTCAAAACCCATATCTTTTAAGAAATAATCAAGTGTACTATTTTATTCACTCCTCAGTTGTTATCTTTCTCCATGCACTCTGTTCATTTTTGCCATGGTGTCATCTGTTTGCTGATTATTATGTTTCTTTTATGACTGTTGGTTCATTTCCAGTCTATTGTGAATGGCATATTAAGCTTGCATTCACATGGTGAACTGTTCTTTATAAATTCAATTATTATAATACACGCAAAAAAATTATATCATGAGGTAGCAAGGTTGTATGATGCAATAATATGAATTAATGATGATTCTAATTCAGTCATTTTACTTTTTCATACCTGTTTTCAACAAAGTTTCCTTTATAATAAGAGCCATTAGGCCATGTATATTTGCCCCTGCCATGGAACTGGTTGTTGATAAACTCTCCTTCATAAGTGGCACCTGACGGATGTGTCAACTTGCCTGTGCCATTCATTTTATCTCTTACCCACTGTCCCTCATAAGTTATGCCATCACTTGTGGAGTGTTTTCCTTTGCCAGTTCTTTCTACTGAACCCTCTTGTGTTGCTATACATTCTCCTTCTGAGAAAGAGAATATGGAATGAAAATTTTAAAGAACTGTGCATAGCACAATTTCAGATATAATATTACTTTTAAAAACTTTTAAGTACGAGAATACAATGAAATTAAAGAAACTAAAAACAAAACAAAAAAAACAAGTCTAAGGGTACTAACAGTATCCATTCATGTAATTTAACTTTCATCATGATATATACACAAGAGCTACATGGCTAATCATTAGAAATATAGCATGAAAATTATAGTTTATTAATATGACAAAGTACACACCGTATCTGTCGCCATTTGGAAATACGTATGTTTTAACTGTTATCTGTGGAAGAGCTTGTTCCTTTTTCTTTTCTGCTGGTTTTTTCACAGCTGCAAAATTATACAACTGATTCTGAGATTAATAGCATCAATAAAATATGAACTACACAATATTACTATTCTAAATAAATCACAGGGCTTCTGCTTACGCAAAAAATTGCGCACAGTACGCATTAAAAGTTCGGAGGACCTCTTCAATTTTCGTCAATGGGGTCCCCTTCAAATTTGGGCGAAGAACAGGGACCCCTTAAAAATCTGAAGAAGGGGTCCCTGGGACCCCAAAGAATTTAGCTTTAGCAGAAGCCCTGAATCAAGAGTTTAAAAAATTGTATCTACAAAACCAAAAGTTAATCGTATGCAGAATCGCTATATTCCCGCAGCAAAGGAATGTGAAGCCAAATCTTTAATCTTGAAATGGCACATTTCTTTTACTTTGTACTCCTTGATCGTATATATCCTAAGTATACAGTACATAAATAATGCGTTTTATGTAGATCAAACCTGGCATTTTGTAAAAACAACACCTTTCAAATGACTCAAGGAATCGAAAAGTTATCGGCTCCCTATGCCGCCATTTGTAAACAACTCTATGGTAATCGAGAAGAAGTTGTGTTAAAGTTTCGTATTATCAGAGTAGCCATATCCTTAAATGGAGTAAAATATAATATTATTCAATTTAGCTCTGATAATGTTTGATTATTGCAATTCTGCGTTAAAGACGTAATTTAGTTTTCTAGCTTTACTTAACCGCTGATTCGAGGCTTTGTTGCTGACCTTGCGTGCAATAAGAGGTGAGGTCAAGTTGGTGGTGTGTGATAACCTCAGAAAACATGAATCGTTCGTCCGTTTTCTTTCGATATATTCTTAGACAGTCTCCCAGAAACAGGACTGGGGCACTTTCGATGAGATGCATTTGCTCAAAAGTTGCTAACCCACCAAGTTCAAGGTAAGCCTTAGGGTTAAATGTATTTTCTGATAAGTTTATGTCCGTTGTTTAGTTCCTGTTTGGCTTACGTAGACATAAAAACAACTTGTATGTGCATAATATTAGCTTCCATTGATGTAAGTTACTGGTTGAGAAAAATTGGCCATGTTTATGGATTTTATTGCAAGTATCTAAGAAGGTCGGTGCTTGCATTCCGTTTTGTTCACGGCCTTAGCTGAATGGAAAATTAACTCATGTAAATTTTCTCCCTTTAGTGAGTTAGGTCGTATTTAAGGCGTTGAAAATACCTTTTGTTTTAGAGGAATGTGCCGATGGTTCCCATCTTTCGTTTTCTTGATATTGTATTTGAA
Source organism: Pomacea maculata (assembly GCA_004794325.1). NCBI lineage: Eukaryota > Metazoa > Mollusca > Gastropoda > Architaenioglossa > Ampullariidae > Pomacea > Pomacea maculata. The sequence continues at coordinate 282,696 of SRHC01002589.1, read as the reverse complement.
TTAGAAAGCGCAATCACTCCAAATCCGATCGCATTCACAAGATGTGTGTGCCCTTTCGTGTATGCGAATAACTGTACGGATGAATGCGTTTTTCTGTTTGCACCACTAAGACAGGATTGGCTGTCCTGGGCTCAGATCTCGTATTTGGACAAGTTGTTCTTTCTACATCTGTATTGAGGGTGTATGTCATTGTATTCATAACAACGATTGTTCATGCCCTCAGCTAAAGGTAAAGTTGTTCAGGTGCTTGTACAGACCAAGGTATCAAGTACAGTTCCACTGAACATGGGCTAGAGCTGTTTCAGTTTTTATACGTTGTTTGAAATTAGGATCAGAATTATGTGCATTTGTATTTAGTTACTTCTGGTATGTACGATATCTAGAAAAGTTGTTGAATAATTTGTGGGTTTTTTTTACAATATAATAATAATCTTATATAGAGCCATACCCTAGCTCTATGGGACTTAAAAAAAAACAACCCGACATTGCAATCAAAGCTGTAAATGTTCCTATTGACACCACTTTTCTAGTCATAGATGGACAGACTACATTGATAAACATGACTGTGATCTTATTAAAGAACTACACAAAGAAACCATTATGGCAATAGAGGAGTCAGGCAGTCTGTGGGACAATAGTAAGCTGTAGATGAAAATCAAGAGGCCGCAGATGAGCAAACTGTTAATCACAATGTAGAAGAAGTGTGTGTGTGTCAAGTAATAGGCACAAAACTCACAACCGGTCAACATAGACAACCACCAATACAGAAAGCTAGACCCCCCTCAACTGGTAAAGCAAAGGAACTTCACTATTGTCAACAGATAAAAGAAAGTCTTGGTGAAAGGATTATGCAAAGTTGTCTACTAATGTTTATAAAATTTTCTGATTTGATTGGGTAATAGTGTTCAGGTGATGTAATCTAACATTTTGTTAGCTGCTTCTCAGTCTACCCCTGTTGTGTTATTCAAAAGCCTTGATCGTTCCAAATTATATACATTATTGTTAGTAACAAGTTTTCTTTGATAATAATTTGTCATAATATTATCATATTGTTCTTCATCTTGCAGGCTTTTGATACAAGCAACAAAGCCTCACAAGCATTTGACAGCTATTAGGTTTGGCTATCATGTACGATTTTATAGTTCAGGTAAGAGTTTTAGATTAATGTGCATCATAGAGCAAGTGATAACACAAATGTTACAAATCAATAGCTGCTTCTGTATCTTTATTAAATATTTATGTATTTTAAAATATCAAAATAGTATGGTCCCCTTTAAATGGATAAGATGGAAAACAATATCACATTAATAGTAAATTATTATAAACTAGAAACCCTTATCTCAATAATTTTTCATTTGTTGTGTGATCTTATCATCAGATCTGCCCAGTCACTCCAAAGTCACACTGCCAGCCCTCTCTCCTACAATGGAGACTGGAACCATTTCTAGCTGGCAGAAAAAGGAGGGAGATAAGGTGTCAGAAGGTGATTTGCTGGCAGAGATTGAGACTGACAAAGCAACTGTGGGCTTCGAATCTAGTGAGGAGGGCTATCTCGCCAAAATTTGTGTCCCTGAGGGTACAAAAGAAGTTCCCCTAGGCAAGGTAAGTTATGCAAAATTTTTTTAAAAATTTAAGAAAATGGCCTCTGAGATGCAGAAATAAGATTTAGGCTAAAAAGTTTCTTGCGTATAAAGGATGTTTAAAACCTGATTTTCACATGGGCTGATTCGAACTCTTTTTGCATGTATATTGGCCCACACTTTGTGGCTTTATCTTAGACACATAGTATGTATGTGTGTGACATACATATATTTTTATGAATGTAGACTTAAAACAGGAAAATGTCTATAATTATGCCCGCTGAAGCATTTCCAAACACAGCTATCTCCATTAGACCATAACAAAATTAAGTGACAAGAAGTTTAAAAGTTTCCTGTTGCAACTTCTGTTTGGTTTAAAAATTGTAACAACCAACAATTCAAAGATGAGGTGCTAAACTGCAGGGGTTGGTATCCAGTAAATGCAATACTTTCATTTTTTTTAATTACCATGTTCATTTATTTCTACTTGATGCGTGACTTCTGTATGCAAGACTAGACTATTATGTCTAGTCATGGGTGACATTGTCTGTTACCATATGTGGAAGAAACTTTTTCAAAATTCCCGCTTTTTGATTTACAGAAAAGTGCAAGATGGGTTGAAGTCCAAACAGTTGATTTCTGCTTATTTTATAAATTGCTTATAAGTTTAGGGCAGTTGGTGACATAGTGGCTAAAGCACCCATCACCATTTTAAGAGTCTACCATAATTGTATGAAATTTAGTCAGTGTTTTTCCTTGTATTGTTGATTCTTTTTCTTTATTTCCTCATGCTGACAGAAATTAAAATTTATAGGCACCTGTGAAACTTTAATTTTAAAAAAACAGAACAATGGTATCTTTCACATAGATATTTAAAAACAAAGGGTAATAAATATGTACAGGTGGTATGTATTATTGTCAACAATAAAGAGGATGTGGCAGCATTCAAGGACTATGTGCCTAGCCCAGAAGATGATGTCAAAATTGGGGGAAGTGGTGCACCTGCAGCTGTTAAACAGCCAGAACCAGCTGCTCCTGCACCCCCTGCACCACTCCCACCAACAGCTGTATCTCCTCCAACAGCTGCACCAACAGTTGCACCACCAGCAGCATCAGGAGCCCGGGTGTTTGCGACACCTTTCGCCAAAACACTTGCATCTGAAAAAGGCATTGATCTAAAGGTGAGTGCAACAGAAAAATAAAAGGCCTGTGTAAACAAGTGTAAATTAAAGGAAACTCTTTGTAAACATAAAAATGAAACTTGCATTTTTTAGCAGCTCAATGAAAAATAGAACTGTCATTGCTCTGTCAAAATGTGTTATATTTTGGGGGGAAGAAAGGCATGTATAGACTGACCTAGATGTTTAACTTTTGCTATCGCTAAATCCACAGCCAGTTTAAGAGCTTTGATTACATGTTAACGAATCCTTACTATAGAAGCCTGCTTTTGTGAAAAAGAAAATGATGATGTGAAATTTTCCATAATGCAGGTAAGAATTCCTGTGTGGAATAACTAAATATTTTGGGAATGAGTGTCTTGTAATGAACTAAACTTGATCTGTTGAAAATGTTTGCGCTTGGGTTAGCTTTTGAATAAAGTCTTTTTACAACATGTTTGTGAAAAGTGCAGCCTGAAAATATAAGAAATGGGTTTAAATTGTGCATATTACAGCAAGTGAGAGGAAGTGGTCCCGAGGGCCAGATCAGAGCAGCTGATTTGGCAGGCATCTCACCTGGTGCACCTCCTGTTACTGTTGCTGCACCTGTTGGCCTGCCAGGGCAACTCTTCATTGACATACCTTTAAACAACATCAGACAGGTCAGTATGCTTACTGATACATTGTCAGGACACACCACGCTGAGTCAAGTCTCAGTCACTGATACATGTTCTTTCTTTCAACACAGAACAAACATCTCTGCCTGTGGGCTTCCCAGAATTATTTTGAAAGTTGCCCAAATAGGTTTTTTACTGGCTTAGTTCTTTTTTTTTCTTTGGTTCTTTTCTGGAATATTCTTTTCTTATTTGTTTGTGATTTTCTTTAATACTGTTTTCTTTTTTTCTAAGCCAATTCTCTGGTAAAACATTAACAGCAGTTATAAAAGGCCACACATATTACCTAAGAACTCTAATAACTATAAAATACCAGGCAGTTCTGAAAACACATAAATATATATAGATGTCTTTCTATCTTCAAAATCTCTCACTATAATACTTTATAATACTTAATAATTCCACTCTTACAATCTCTCATCCACAAGCACACAGTTTGTATAATATGCATAGGCCCCTTGGGCTATTATCTGCATTCAGTCTCTCAGCGAACAGAGTATTTAACTGTCTGAGAATGGATCTAAGCCTGTTGAATACTCTTTGAATATTTTGAGCAACTTACATTAAGGCTCGGACCTATGCCTCTGGTAGTTCTGCCTTCGGAAACTGGGCGCTGGGTGGGGGAGTTCTGTAGTTCTGACTCGATGCATTAATCCACCATTGATTTGAAAAGAAGACTGTTGGATGATTCACCTACTTCTAGTGTGCCGTGGCATGTAGCTGCTTTGCTTGTTCTCCCCTAAGTAATTCTTAATAAATTAATTCATATGAGTTCTCCAGATATAACTTTCATTTCTCTTTTGTGCCACACTCAACTATATCTCTCTCCTATGCAGTTATCATAAATTTTCTTACTGCATAATACCAATTTGTTTGCTCAGTCACATGTCAAATAGTTCAAAGTTTTGAAATGTAAATAGATAACAAATAGAGAGTTTACATAGGTTACCTTGGCTAGGCAAGAAACTACTTCTGATACAATGACTTCTGTTCTTGTCTTTTTCTCATAGATATCACGCTCCCTCTTGGGTCATGTCAGCAATCTGTAATCTCATTCACTTACATACTCCCTTAACTAGTGCTCGCTTCAACTTCCACACTTTCTATTCTGTCCATACACACTCACCTACACACCTAAACTGCATTCTTAATATGCTGTAAAACAATTTTCATGTTAGTACATGCATGGGGATGTCCACACACTAATGATCCAAAGGAGCTTTAACTAGTTGTATAGTAGTTGTTTTTTTAAACAAATGATGTCATGCGATAATTATATATCCTAACACATGATGTTGCTGCTGATGATAGTGTTGTATGCTGCATTAAATTTTACTGACATGTGAACCCTAGAACTGTTTTGTATGTCTGCTGTCTTTGCAGGTGATTGCAAAACGTCTAACCTTGTCAAAGCAGACTATTCCTCATTATTACTTGACTGTTGATGTGAAGGTAGATAATATTTTAAGGTGAGAGAAAGGACAGCTTTTTCAAAAATTTCTAATTAATTCACAATAATCTCTAGAACTGAAACACAGGGATGTCATTAAAGCTGATACACAGTGATATTTCTGTAGCTGATACACAGTCATATCTCTATAGCGGAAGGTGCTAGATCAGTGAAATTTGTTGTATTTCTCTTAATGACATGTAATGGTTATCTCTCCTGGTTCCCTTGCTTTAGAGTTCGAAAGGACCTGAATGAAATCTTGTCGAAGAGTGGTGTGAAACTGTCTGTGAATGACTTCATCATCAAGGCCAGTGCCTTGGCTTGCAAAAAAGTTCCACAAGCCAACTCCTCCTGGCAGGACACTTTTATCCGACAGTAAGTGCCTTATAATAAGCTTTTATCAGCTTAAATTTAACCCTTAAAGGCACATTATTTTAGCATCTTTTGTTTCAGCAACAAAGCAGAACATTCCATTTTGACAAAACTTTTCAAGAGAGTAAATTTCTTTTTGTTTTAGCAGTGACGTAATCTTGACAGATCGTAGAATTGTTTTATGATAAACCTAGTTACGTGATTATCTGATTAATATGTGCATGAAAAGAAATCCCAGTGTCGTAGGGATTAATAACAATAAAGTTTTTATTATTCCTGCTGTAATTAAGGTTGCAAATGCTCCTATCCATGCCATTGTACCACCCATAGAACAGATCGTATAGGGGCCAATCATTTTTACTGCTCATGGAGCAAGTCTGCAGAATGCTTCTTTGAAAATACCATGATGATTTCATAAAGCATAGGAAGGGAAGCAGTGTCAGCTTGTCATCACATATATTGTTGTGGTCTGAAGCTATACGCATTGTTGAAACACTGCAATAATCTTCTGCAGAAATTATACCATGGAAACAGATTTCTATTTCTTGCAAAAGTACCAAATCAATTCACCTGTTCATAATAGTTCACTGTTAAAATGGTGTAAATGCAGTGGTGTAGCATCTTTTCACAGATTCAGATTTTTAGGAGTTACAGTTCCATTGTAGTTCATGTCTACGAAGTCATTATTGATTAGTGATAAAAGCAGATCGGTTAATACACAGAATAGTCTTGTCCATAGATCAAGTCATCCATAGATCACTACTTGATATGTGAGGTATGTCAACCGAGGGAGTAAAAGTTTTTTGAGGGAGACATGGTGATGTTAAAATTTTCATGGACAAAGAAGTAATATTGTTTTTTTCCCTGTGCACAGGTATAATAGTGTAGATGTGAATGTTGCTGTGGCCACAGACAATGGCCTCATCACTCCTATAGTCTTTGGTGCTGATGCCAAGGTCAGAATTTTGTTGTCACCTTAAGTAAATCTTACATAATCTTTTCATAAGTAAACACCTTGTGACAGCTGAAGAAAGAATTTTTAGATGCACCATAAAGATCCTGCATGCTTCCAAGCCTGGATTAATTTTATGATTTTTATTTATGTACTCTCAGTTTGTGTAAAAATTCAGTTTTTGTGTTTTTTCTTTTCTGGAGTATGTATTTATTAAACAAATTACTTTATTTACCTTATTTATATTTACCTTTGTCCATGCTGATGATTTGCATTCTGCATGTGTGCAGGGACTAGCAGATATAGCAACAGATGTAGCTTCATTGGCAGCAAAGGCACGAGAAGGGAAACTGAAACCTCAAGAATTTCAGGTGATCTTATAATTGAAGACTTTTATAGTTTATTTATACTTGGGAGAAATCAATGAAGTGCCGTTTTTATGCTGACTTTGATGACTATAATCTTGCATTAGTCAGTAATTATATCAATTTCTCATTCTGATATTGCAGGGTGGCACTTTCACCATCTCAAACCTTGGAATGTTTGGTATCAAGCAGTTTGCTGCAGTCATCAACCCCCCTCAGGTCTTTGGTGCTTCTTCATTTTAGGCAGTTTTAAAGTGCATTCGTGACATTTTCGCATATCTTGATTGTAGACTACTGGATTATAACAGATTAGATTGTAATTTCTTGATGAGAGGCTTTGTAATCATAGAAGATTTTCCATAATTAGAGCTAATGAGTTGGAGAGGTTGACGTCACTTTCCAGAATTGTTTTATTGTAGTGCTAGCAGTAACATGCTGTCAGACTTGCTTTTTGAGTCTTTAAATTGTTTTCTCTGCAGTCTTGCATTTTGGCTGTGGGTGGTGCTGACAAGCGCTTGGTTGCATCAGAAGACTCTGATTCAGGGTGAGTTTTTTTTTTAATTATTATTTTTACAGAAGAACAATTGTTAAAAAAATTAAATGAAAATCATGCAGGCAGTTTTTTCCTAGGAAAGAAAAATCACCATTAAATGTTATTAGATTTTGACCCTAAAAGCAGGGCCAGAGTTTTGTGTATCCCTGTCACTTCTTTGATCATGTGGTTATAAATAAGTCTTATTTTCCCCAGATAAGGTTTTTATGATCACCTCATACTGATTGATTTAACAGCCAGTTACATGAGATGTCTAAAAGCCCGTTAGTGTTGCAGTTAACCTTTGTGTATCGCATCCTATAAACAGATAGATGTCATTTGCCCTAAACTTACCAGTAATCTTTACTAAGCATCTACAGATAATAGAATTTGCTGTTATCTCAGAGTTCAGAGACAGGAAACACCTCAAATCCAGCCATGCATAATCCATCTTAAAGCTTATAATGATGTTAATTTTTTTCTTGTTGGTGGTTGTTTCACCAGATTCCGCACTGCTACTGTGATGACTGTGACACTGAGCTGTGATCATCGAGTTGTGGATGGTGCAGTGGGTGCCCAGTGGCTAGCAGAATTCCGCAAATTGTTAGAACAACCAGAAACAATGTTGCTGTAGGGCTTCTGTAAGATTGTGCTTGGTTGCCATAAAGTGATGATATTGACAATAATACCTACACATGAGATACTGTTTGCTGCCACATTCTGTCAGCAGCACATGTGTCTCTCTTCTACATAATTTGGGAATGCTTGGTGAATACCACATGTAAATGACTTCTTGTTTTTGGAATGCCTGATGAATAGTATTTTTGACTTCTTTTCAGTAGCTGGTAGCTTAAAATGAATTTGAAACATTGTACTTCTAATGATGTAGCTTCTTTGGTTATGGGAAAAAGATCATGGACGTCAAAGTGACATATAATTACAGGGTACTTAATGTGAGCCACTACACAAAAACAAATCCATTTGACCCTATTTGGCATGTAAATTGAGGTTTTACTTTATTATCAATAGAAAAGTACTGTTGGGGAATTAAGTAGCAAGGGATACAAGCTGACATACATTTGTTTGATGGCTAGCTGATGTTGCATTAAAAAAAAATATATCACAGTAATCAAAAGAACTAGATTTAGTTTTGTTGTTGTAAGTAGTCACTGATGTATTGCCATAAATTGTGGGTTTTAAGATTTTATTAAGTAGTTCAATAGATAATTTTTCTGAAGTCTCATTCACATCCCTTGTCTGGTACCAGTTGATGACCAGTTTTGCTGGTCCTCCAGGACTTGTCATTGGGGGAGAACAACAGGATAAATGCAGTGGTTGACAAGGGTTGCCACGTAACTCATATAAATACTGAAGTCCCAACCCAATGTTCCTTCAAGCAGCAAACAGGATAACAAGTTTGATAGTTGTGATCATGCCCAGAGAGGGGAAAACTATCAATAAAATCGATGAATAGATCTATGAAGAGTAACTGTCGACATAATGTGTATGTTTTCCTCCTCCTTTCTGTTTAAAATGCTTTGTCAGAATCTGGAGTGTATTTCAAGGAATAACTTGAGTAAACTTTTACATTCTCCAACATTGCAAGTGGCTATTTCCCAAGAAATCCAGGTAAAAGATAAGTAATAAAAGATGGTGTTTGAGTGCTGAAGGATCATTTTGCGAGTATGGAAAAAAGCATTGAGTAGGCTAGCTAAATGCTAGCAGGAAGTGGGACCTAATGCAAGGTCTTTGTTATAATTCCAAGAACAGATGTGACCCATAACGATTGGAGACGACTGTTGGCAGAATTGGATTTCTGTGTAATGCAAATCATTCACAGTAACTTGTGCATGTCTGCTTCTTTGAACTAAGATTGATGGCGCAGAACAGGCTTCAGTGGGAGGCTTGGCGCAACAAAGGGTTGACCTTATCAGTGGTTATGATCATGTATTTTCGAATGCAGATTAAATCTGGGGGCTACATATACAGTGCAAGTTTGTTCCTACACTGTACAACCTATCCGCTGTACACCTTGTGTACTCCAAACAAATGTGTTGATACTACTAAGCATAACACAGTTTTACTTTGTTAAAATTTTTGTATATAACCACCTGATATTTTGATGAGAATGTGTGGCTGCATGTGTTCCTAACGAGAACTTTTGTGACCTTTAAAGGCTATGGGTTTTACTTGAGAATAAATAGCATGTTGTATTTTGAGTTCCTGAGGTTCTTTGCACAATTTCCACTACAGGGGAGTGGGGAAGGTCTTTCATGGACAGTTGTTTGTTTTTCATGAAATTTTGTTTATGCTTAGTATATGAAAACTGGTTTTAATAATATTCCAGATGCATGATAAGTTTGCTTGCAGAAACTTTGTTACAAGAGGCCGATTAGTACTGATGCATGAGAGCATTTTGTTCTTCAGGCTTTCACACTTCACAGTGAACATTGAACTCCTAATACAGATTGTATAATGATTTGTTTTCATTTACTGATGTCTTTTGTGGACCAGCATTCAGTACATGTTGCTAAAGTTTCATCCAAGATAATATTAGCGTGTTGCTCAAATGTTCCCTGCCTGCGTAGACTGATTGTCCATGAATGCCTACACACAGACTGCTGGTGGCGAGATAATCAGGCTCAGCAGTAACAGGTGGTTGTGCTGTTCAGCAATCATGCTTGCTGTGCTTGTCACAATCCATGTGTAGTGCTGTCTGGCATGTGCTTTCTCTCTCACTCTCTCTGTTGTGCTCACCAGGATGCTTGCAAGCAAGACTCAGTAACATTTCTCAGTGGTCAGACAAAACTTTTCATGAAACGTAAGATAATGTTTCTGAATGCTCCGTAGGGTTGCAGACTAAAGGATTGTGCGGACTTCTGCTACCTGTTGTTGACCGTTTACGACAGATTACTTCAGTCCTGACCAGTCTTAGAAATTGTCCAGACTCTCATGCTGACATGTTCAGTTGTTTTTCGGTCGCCTCGCTCCTGTAGCCGTATTAAATGGGGTTGGAGGGGGAAATATGTGTTTTATTTTGAACCAGCGGCTAAAGCTATATCGCGCAAAAAAATTTTAAAAAAAATCCGTGTAAACAGACGCCATATCTGAGGGAAGGAGGGGACAGCTGATGAAGTCTGCCTTTGCAAACCAGAGAATAACTTTGTTTACGGCGGAAGTGGCAAAATCTACATGTGTGGCCATGCCATCCATTCCGCCCGCAGCTGCTGACACACGTCCCAGTCCTTGGAGATGTCTGTCATGAAGATGCAGGTGAGCACTTGATCACCTACATGGATTCTGCCCGCCACTGGCTTCACAACTGTGGTACTCATCTGTTGCTTAAGAGTTGTGCTTTTAAACGATACATGTGACACTTTCGTGATCTCCCAGATAAAGCCAGCAGAGTTTCCACAAATGCCCTCCATTATAATGAAGTCTCTTTCATTTCCATTCCCTCCCCTAAGCGAGTCTTGAACCGACGACCTCTGAAGTCAAGCGCAGTGAGAGACACTGGAGAGCTCCGGCTTGTGAAGATGAGGCTTGAGTGTCTGTCAGTGTGAGTGGAGGATTTGCTGGTGTCATCAAACGATGCTGGGACATAACTTTGGTGTGTAGAGGATGTGGCTAGAACTTATTTTGTCATCATTGCGGACGACACCAAAGAACATCAAGCGCTTGACATTAGCATTCAAAGCACACAAGTGTCGTTGAGTATAGACTGGTGCGCGTGACGAGGTGCAAGCGACTGTTGCTGCTACTGCTGATGTCGGGTGCGGTGGCGGGGTAGAGAGACAAGGATGGTGACACTCGTTCGCTGCGCCATGTTAGAGGCAAACTGTGACCAACACTGGGTCAAGACAGGATGTCAAGCACACCCACACCCATGCGTCCACTACATACACGTGTCTGCATTATCAAGCACAAACCAAAGACTGAAAATAAGAAATATTTTTAAGACTCCAAACTTGCAAGTTATCTTTTGTTCAAAATATTCCATATAATTTTCCATTCACGAGTGAACACGTATCCACACATTTTCACAGATCCAGCTAATGACAGATGTAATTTTCTTTTCCGAAGAATTGATTTACTTAGCCCAGCACAAAATTAATGTCAAAACATGTGGCAGTAAATATAACTTAAATGAAAACTCAACATGTGGTGAATAGGGTAGAGAAAACATGTTGACTTTGGATTATGCTTGTGTGCGTATGATGCAAGGCTGCCTGGACACACATCATGTCGATGAACGTGCAAGCACGGGGTCAGAGTTCACACGACATGCGCTGCTGACCCCAGGGTTAAAGGTATGAAAGGTATGCCAAAGGTTCATCGTGATGTGACAAGGGTGTGGAAGGCATCGTGACATGTGTCATTGGCATGGAAGGCATGCCAGAGAGTGTATCGTGACGTCTGTCAGTGGCATTGAAGGCATGCCGAGGGTTCATCGCGAGGTGTAAAACAAGGTAAAGCTTGAAAATATTGTCTGGTCAGTGTCGTAAATTCGGTCGACAAACAAGTTTTAATGTACTGTCATGCAATATTTTATCTACATGCTGACACTACAAGAGGACAAAATGCCAATTGAAGCAGAATTGGATGTTGATGTCGACTTGTACACTGGATCAAACTGGACCATTGCTTCCCTGCCATCTTCCAATCACCCGGTACACAATGTACAACATGATGGCAAAGGTCTTCTGGTGGTGGTGTAAAATATGGAGACTTTTTAGCTGATGAAAATATGGCCCTTCCATTTTTTTGTATTATTATTATTACAAGCTCATGTGCGAGCATATATATATATACACACGCCCGCACGCATGCACGCACGCAAAATCTCTTTCGTTAATGTCTGGAACATTTTAGACTAAAGACACTGCCGAGACACACACACACACGACATTCATCTCATATTAAAAATGCTTGAAAGATGAAAAAATATTTCACAAAATAGAAAACAAGGGAATTAAAGGCTCTGGATAAAAGGAAAAGAAAGAGGGTGAAAAGACATGGTGTAGTGTGCCGGTGTCAGGGATGGCGGGTGTCGTGGTGACAAGGAGGCTGGTTTCTGTGGTGACCTGCACTTGTCCCACGTGCACCCGCATCGACCGCGTGCTTGCAGCACAACTACAGCGATGCACGACATACACCGGGTGTGCAGTCGCTGAAACTGCGCATGACATGGCAGTGTATTTATTTACATACATGGGGTAGCCATTCTGCTGTAACAGTGGGTCATCAAGGATTTTTACTGCGAAGGAATGTAAAAAAAATGCTACAGACTTTCATGAAAATATCGGCCTTAAAAAGTCCGACAACGAGACGCTCACCACAAAACTGTCATTGTAGTTGTAACCTCATCATCGCACTCTGATGTTACCCACCCCACCCTAAAAAAAATTTCTAGACACAACAATAGTACTAAACATTCCCTGTACACCAATATGTGAACACCATACCGCATTCTGGAGTATTCAATGATTTTCATTGTATTCGACGTTTGTTGTTGACAAGAGTAACAGGATTTGGTGTGTGTATGTCTATATAATTCAGCACCGAGACCCCACAACTGCATTTCATGGGAGGAGAAGGGTGGCCTGCTTCATATGCAGCTCACCGACTCCCCAGCGATCTGGAGACATTAATGGCCATTCCGTATGGGCCACACGCGGCGCTCGGGCTGTTTCCGAAAATCATCTTATTTCGTTGGCTTCCTATCAGCTATTGAGATGCATAATGTGGCCACGATACACATCTAGGGTTACTTCCGGCTGTAAATGCATCAAGCCATCACAGTCTGCGGAATGGAGAGGGAGAAGACGGGTAAAAACGTGTTGCTGGCAGCTAGAGGTGACAGTGTAGTTCAAGAAAAGCCGTTTAGCAGATAACGGCCGTGAGCAATTCAAACTTTGTACAAGTGTGCACGCTACCTCCCTCCATTGCCCCGAGGGTCCACGAGAGGATAAAAATGTCTTAATGCAGACGTGCGCAGAAGATAGCACTTACATGTAATCAGCTGTCTGGAAACCCATCTTTTATTCAGGACGAGGACGGCCATTACTAGTCATATTAATAAATAACAATAATAATGTCCCGCACTGTCCTACCTGCGGTATTGTCACATCGCCGACATCTGTGCTGATGATAGTCATGCAGTTTCATGGAGAAGACAGGCAGAAAGCAGTTATAGTCACGTCACGGACACGTAACATGAGAACAGTCATAGTAACTGTCATTCAAGTAACGGACACGTGACATGAGAACAGTCGTCGTAACTGTCAGTCATGAATATGCCACAAGCAAGCAAAGAATCTCGGTGATGTCACACACACACACACGTGACAGGGTGATACAGTACCAGCACTCGTACAGTCGACACACGTGCACACAAGTCCTGAGTAGGCGAGTGTCCAGACACACTGACCAAGGCGAAGCATACAGCACGTGCCTGCAGGAAGCTCTGGTAGAGACAAGGCAGGACAGCTCGGTGCCCAGAATACTGGCGACAAGAAAAGTGAACTTCAGGTGCAAACAGTCAACATGTTAGGAACTACTTTCATGGAACTACTTTTATTGAGACAAACAAGTTTGAAGATTTGAGCAGGTTTGACGGAGTGCACATAATTTGTGCTTGAGACTGGGGGGGGAGGGTTGTGGGGGATTAACTGTCAAGATTTGTACAAGTTTGGAGGAAAGACTACAGGTATAGATAAGGACGTGATAAGCACGTGATAAGGACAGGTGTATGGCAATGACAATGAGACACGAACTGTATGTTAGAAATGCCTGCGGGATGGTGTTTGGGAGTCGGATCTATTTAAGTGCGAAAATAAGAAAATATAAAAACATTTTTGCGCAAATGGCGAAAACACACATTGCCAAAAGTAACGGCAAGAAAAACACACACAGTTGAAACTGAAGGCAGTTGGGGCTGTAGGACATGCCTCTGGTGGAGTAGTATGCACAGCGTTTGTGCACGAAGCACACAACTGTATTGATATGTATGTTCATGCATGTGTGTGTGTGAGTGAGTGAGAGAGGCATAAACAAGTCTGGGTAAGAGAGACAGAACGTGAGAAGGATCCTCAAAGCATCAACAGCAACCCCAGAGGTCAGTTCTAAGGGCACGTGAGGTGAGCAGACTTCAAAAAGGAAGAACTGAAGCTGGGAGACAAGTTGCCTCCTTCGGCACAAACTGGGGTTTGAAAAAAAGCACCACGTTGATTTCTGTTGCTCTCGCTACGCCCCCTGGCGGTCGGGTGGACACCGGAAGTCAGTATGTTGGTGCTTCCGCTCTCGACGCCGCGCACGTCCTGAACAGTTCTTTGCCAGCACCCGGAGAACCACATGTCGCATGGCCCAGACCCTGAGGGGCTGGCATCTTGTGGTGGACACGGCTGCCATCACTCGCCACGAGACTTGCACGCTGAGCTGTGTTCAGCCAACGGTCTTCATTTGTTATGAAGTGCGCATGCGTGCGTTTGCCTACTGGACTGCAAGTTTGAAAACGAAACCTGTGTGATCACGTGACAAGAAGAAGCGTCTACAGCTGTGAGCCACTCCTGTGGGCAGAGAGGCGTGTCATCCTTGGGGACAGCGCGGAGACCGTCACACAGGACTGGGGTCAGGTCACGATAATCCGGGGCTTCAGCCTTGGCGGCCATGTCTCTCTCTCTTGCGCTGGGCGTCGTCGTCTTCTGCTACTTTCTCCGATCAGGTCAGGTCCCTAAAAACCAGTACAGAGCTGCATGTCAGCCACGTCATAGGACAAGGGTCACAATGTCATAAATCTGTAAGAAAAACGAGGATAAAATGAAGAAGAAAGAGCTTAAAAATGAATGGATGAAGTGATGGATGACTGACAGGTAAAGATCAGACTGATTCGTTGGCTTCAGGATGCTGATGATGACCAGGAAGAAAGAAGAAAAGAAGAGTGATAAAAGCGCCCGAGGGCAGAATTTAGAGACCCTTTCATCATCTATAGATATCATTATCTTCACCTACTTTTGGACTCATTCTGTCGTCAAGTTTCGAGGATGTTCTGGAAGAAAAGAGAAACAGGTTGTTAGATGGAAGTCACAGCAGTTTATCTCCAACCGAACAGGATGTAACTGATGACCATAATGTGATAATGTGATGGATTTCATGCTGTGATTTGGTGAAATGGCTGTGTGAACTGGTGTGTGAACCTTTGGTGATCTGCTGGCTTACCTGTGGTGACCAACTGACTGGCTGGGGATCCTGGCACCGACCCCGAGTCCTGTCTGTTTCTGCTGTCACCAACTGCAATCAGACATTCAATCAACCAGAATAAAAACCTCGTACGAAGATGCGATCGAATCAATAGAGAATATTGAGCTCGTTCACTCTGTGTCACGTGATATGCAAATAAAGATTCAAATCGTTCTGGGGAGCAAAGCACCTCCATACTGGATGTCGCTGAGTGTCTACATCAGAGATTCTGATTGGTAGTGTAGATTGGTAGTCAGGACTAATCTTATTATTTATCCGGATTTCCATTTTCGCAGTATCTATAAGTTCTGCTTTGTGTACATGCAAATGGAGGAAGGGGGACATCTGTACCCTAGAGTCCGTCTACCCTTCCAAAGACATCGCCAACCCTCATAGCAGGTTGGATGCTCGACTGCAGTACCCAGCGTCTACAGCCGATACAGTGACGCCGCTCAAGAGGGCAAAGGTCAGAGGCGTCTAAAGATGCAGGGATGGAGTAAGACTTGAGGACAACACCGCCTGGTCAAAGGTCAGTAGTATGGAGAGCGATAAATTGGTGTTACAGCATAGCGAGATGTTAACCCAAGGAGATGGTCTGGCCGACCGTTTCCGGTGAACAGTTAACAGGCTTCATTAATTGGATTAATATGCTTCTTATCCTGTCGGTAAAGTATCGTCTTGCCGATAAATCCTGGTTAATAGACTTCATTATCCTGACAGTCGTATGTCCACATTCTTTATTATTCGGACGATAGTATCCTGTCTTGCCGACAGTCCCTGATCTTCAGGCTTCGTACTCTTGACAGTAGGACATAGCTAGTTCCGAATAAATGAAAGGAAAGGGAACAAAGAAAGGAGGGAAAGCTACCACGCAGTACATTGCCCACAATGCATCACGCCAAACATGCTGAGTAGATTGGCCCCAAAGGCACCAGCAAAACATCATAACATATTTGTCATGTGTGCATAGCACAAACATGGCATGTGCAATCCTCCATCACGCCTGTAATCATGTCTGTAATCATGTCTGTAATACTACATACATAACATGCTTATAAGCTCTCATCATGTGTGTGATACTCTGTACATGGCATGTCTGTAAGCTCCTGTGTCTTGTATGCCAGCTAGGACTGTACACATTCCACGTCATTTCCTGCATACTGACTGCCGTTACTGTGCTTTGAGGGAAGGTGGCAAGAGGTTCTGTCAACCGACCAAAAAAAAAAAAAAATCAAAACCTCGACAGCGACTACAAAGACGCAAGCTGTCTTAGCTGTTGGATGCCAGCAAAACACACCGCGGGAAAGAGAGAAAAGACCTCGCAAAGAGGAGGAAGAAACAAAAGTTTTAAGCTGACTGGGATCAGCTAAGACCGACTGGTACGACAACGGCGCATACACACTCGCACACACACACACATACACATACACGCACGGGTGGATGGTAGTTGGCGGGTTGTACAGACAGAGGGGATTTCTCAAAATTCTTGATAATTCCGATCAATATGGCGGCGGGGAATCAGCAGCAGCGTCGGCAGCTCCCCGCGGGATTTGCTGCCCCAAAGTTGTCACGAGAAGCGACAGGCGACCTGTCGGCAAGACATCCTACACTCAGTCGACAAGACCCCGGATGAGCGGGGCGCGTGTGATGCAATGGCAAACTGCACGCATCTTTGATGTTGTCATTGCCAACA
>SRHC01002589.1:249913-264499 GCA_004794325.1 Pomacea maculata | reverse complement strand
ACTGAAATGGATTATTTCCCCTTACTGACCGCTCGTCTTCGGAAAAGCAATTTCAGGGCTAACTAGGGGCTGGTCCCTCACACACATGCACGCACACTGGCACACGGATATTAATTAACTGTCTTGGAGTTGAAGTTTTCAGCTCATGCAAGGTGTCCATTCGTCTGACATCTTTTTTCTTTTTGCCAAATCTTCTGTTTTGTACCTCAATAATCCCCTCAGGTACACCCCTCATCTCTCTCCTACCCCATTCCATACCTCTTCTGTACTCCCACGCAACTCATGGGTGCTCTACCCCTTTCCCACATCTACCCCTATATAAAATAAACTCTCCAAACACACATAACCATCAACCCATTTGAGAGAGAGAGAAAGTAGCACAGCTGAGGACGAGTGTGAACAGCTGGATGTTACCCAATATTCTACTTTTTTCAGTTTTATGAAATCATGCATTGAGAAAAAATCTCTATAAATTTTCTCCAAGGTTCGTTGATGGCTGTGCTAACAGAAAGCCCAGTTTTTGCCCGGCGGCCACCACATGACCTGCAATTACTTTTGTGGACGCTTCGTCAAAGAAGAATCAGAACAGATTCATTTGACAAAGTTGCTCGGCGAAATTAAACTCTTTATTGCTTTCAAGCTGACGGCAGCTCACAAGACTGAATCGCCAGCTTCATTTAAATCCCGTCTTGTCCATTTCGATTTTCTGATGTGGAACTTCCATTTTCCTTTTGCAATATTCCTCTCATTATTTTCTGTCCTGAAATTCCGTCTTCAAATTTTCCATGTCTGCTGCGTGGCATTCTTGAGAGCCGCTTCTCCATCTCCGTCTCCTCCTGCATATTTTCTACTCGGATAAACTGCATTAAAAGCACATCACTTTCTCGCGGGCCCAGCAAGACACCCGCCATGGCATGTCAGTGTGTGAGAGCGCGTGCGGGCGTGAGAAAAAATGATGGAAAAGATGAGAGAAAAGAGCGCGAGAGGCCGACCCCTGGACGACAGAGCCTGCGCGTGCTGTAACCAGAACCTGCTGAAGTCGTCTTCATCCTCGCCGCGCCATGTCAACCAGCATGGAACGGAAACACAGCGACACCTATACCCTCAATCTGCAAATTAATCAGGGCAGGAACTGAAGTACTTCAAGAAGCAGTTTACGAGAAATAGGGAAATTCAGTGGCAGTGTATATTCTAGACACTCAGACCTACCCACCGACTGCTAGGATCTGCAAGTCTGTGGACCTACCCTACGAGTTCCAAGATGGCCGTTAGCCAGGTGTACCCGTTAGTTGAGGCAATAACTCTCCTGGTGGATGAGCAACGAGCTTTTGGATACATTTAATTGCTTTGCTAATCTGACTGACTTTTAACCTTCGTTATTGTTAATTTTTAAGTCAAATACAGTTCTCTCTCTCTCGCTCGCTCTGTGTTCTGCGCGCGCACGCATTCATGTGTGTTTGTGTGTGTTTTGCTATATCAAACCTGATTCTAGAAAGCACTGTTGTTCTAAAGACATCAACATTCAGTGTAGATGAGACCTCAGCTCCAGAACACTTCGAAAACGCTCGAAACACGTCCTCCATTAAACAAATGAAAATATGAATCGAATTCTTCCCAGAAGACGCGGGCAGGCAGGTCCTCAAAAGTTTTGCAATAAACTGCGTCAAGACAACAATAAAAAAAAAAAAGAAATAAAATAAAAATATAGAGTGGCTTACAGTATAGAAAATTGTTAAATTAACACAAAGCCAGCTGTGGCTCGCTTAGAATAATAACAAATGATTTCCCTTCAGGAAACGTACTTCTGTAAGTTCCCTCGTTTCTCTACGTCTGCTGCAAGAAATGCCAATAATCAACAAACAGAGCCAGACAAAAAGAAAACGCTTATATCAAGAAAAAAAGGAATGAAAAAAAAAGAAAGAAAAAAAAAAAGAAAAAAGAAACCCTCGCCAAGACACTGATGATGGACTAGAAAAGTTCGGGCCTTGTTTGTTAATGAATTCCATCAGAGATAAACATGCAGCCATGCACCGGGCTGAAAACACAATAATCAGTGCTGACACCAGGCTATGACAAACGTTCTTCTCACAATCAATAAACAAAATTAATCAGGGGAGAGCAGCCAGCTGATAAGTCAAAGGCATGATGCAGTCGTTCCTGATAACACAGACATCATCGCATGCAGATGAAGGCTCTTCATTGCTGGACGTGTCAGGTGGCCAGACGCTCACACAAAGGACAGTTTATGGTTTTACTGTACAATGAACCTCTTCAACGGTTGTATGCACGTGCATGTGTATGACTGACGATTGTTTGAACAGGGATAAGCCGTAAGTAATTCAAGTTCCTCTTATTCGGATCCGGATTTTGAGTTGTTTATATATTTCGTCCCTCAATCTGTCTGTGTGTCGACCTCGCAGTCACCATGGAGGTGTAGTGATGGACTGATTTCTGTATGCCGAGACTCACTCTTGGTCGCTTGCGAAGTGAGCCGCTGTTAGTCTCGGCGAGCCGTAGCAAAGAATGTGAATAAACCGGAAGCTATGTCGTCTCATGCTTCGTTTTAGTAGTTAACTGGAAAAAAAATCGTCTATCAGCAGTCCAGAGATATCAGTTCACTACACATGCAATCACAGACTGATAGAACAGCAGGAACAAAACAGCAAAATTCTGTGAAAAATGAACGTGTGAGGAATGGTTTTGAGAAGCCATAGCTATTGACAGGAAAACTTCACTGTCTATCTCGTCCTTAGTCTCCATCACCGCTGCCTCCCTCCACTGCCACGTTCCAAGAGCCTCGCTAAGGACGGGGCGAGAAGGAGGCTTTCAGGGTGGACAACTCTCGCGATATTGCACGCGATCGGAAGTGCTTGTGTCGCCCGAAACGAGTGACGGAAACATGGCGATGGACTCCTTTGTCGCGGGGCTTGGCCTGGGGAGGGGGAGACGGTTTGTGGCTGTTTTACATCGCCCTGGTGTACACAGGGAGCAAGTGCGTGCGTGTGTGGTTGTGTACAGAGAGAGCCTGTGTGTGTGTGCGCGCGTGGATGTCAAAAACGTTTTGTGACCGACTTTACAGCGCCCCCTGTGAAGATGACGTGCGGAGGGAATCGATGGATCTGACCAAATGTTATTCTCAAAGCCACGGCACCTCAGTGCAACAAATGTAAACGCAGACCTCCAAAGGAGGGAGAAGCTACCTCTCGTCTGCCGGACTGTGTGAAATATCGTGTATCTGTATTACATACTTTATGTTCTATGTAATACAATGTACCACTCATATTGAATATCATTTAATTACAGTTAATTATTCACATTTTACTCTGTGAAAAGAGATTATCAGAACACTTTAGGAACCCGTAATATCTTGGATCCATTTCATCGGAATAGTCATGAGTAGAGAAGAAAACATTCCTGACATCGACTAGGCAGCACACTAAAAATGGTGGATGGAGAAACAAAGGATAGACAGACGGCAGGCAGGCGAGAATAAAACATGCAGAAACAAATATATGAGACAGAGAGACAGACATGCAGACAGACAATCAGTCAGCCAGGCGAGGATAAAACATGGAGAAATAGATGAAAAAGCTCCCAGAAACTACTCAATCACCACACAAGATTTTCAGATAAAAAAAGAAATAAAAGGGAGGGGCAGGTTAAAGGCAGGGAGAGAGCGCTCGCACAAAGCGCTCGTCAGGAACTTCACAGCAGCAGCGGCGGCCTCACAAAAATGTCATCGATTCGGAGGCAACCATCGCCAAAAATAACCAGGCCAAAATCATTTTGAGAGAGGCATCGGGCTGCATCAGTGTTTGCATCACCTTTTTCCTTCGCATTTGGAAATTTATGGATATTTTTAATGAATGGAGAAGAGAGGCGAGCCCTGGAGCAAGATCTAGAAGCTTCCTCCCTGCGATTAACGGGCGTGTGAATGGCTGCTCGTCGGTGTGAAGGGAGGAGGAGCGAAGTCGCCACAAGCACGTGTAGACCAACAGCTTCAAAGACACTACAGTGATGGTAGGTGAGTGGAAAACGGCGATGACGAACTTCCTTGGCATCACAGGTCTGCAAGTGGACCTCAGCAACTACTTCAACTCTTCAAGTGGATTTGAAAACGAAGTCCAGGCGTGTAAATGTATGTCACAATTTACTTAGGTCATGAGGTCAGATGGTTCGTCAACACAGCGTCCAGGACTTCCCGAAGGTTCCTTTACCGCCTGGCAGGCCGCCTGGCTGGCCGCTTGTGTAGCGTTACGCCCGTTCAGCAGAGGGAATGTGGGAGTGAGGATGGGTGTGGGAGACAAATGGACTGTCTGTTTCTCCTAACTCAAACTGACTCGGCATGATGGTGTGCTATTGATTCTTTGTTTTCTTCTGCCGAGGTTTGACAAGTAACAAAACATCTTCGGGACCACGACTCGCCAGCAAGTCTGACGAGAAAACTTGCTTTCTTGTAGTGATAGGGTTCACGACTGATAGAAAAATTCGAAAAAAATGTTGTAAACTCTAACTGAAATGGTCTGGACAGGTGCTTGGGTTGAATGGTTGGGAGATGCGCTTGTAGCTGTCACAAGAGTTGATTATTACTGGGTAGAAATTGTTACATGATGTGGAACAGCAACTTGTTGGAATGGCAGCTTGAAAATTGTATTACTGACAGTGACACACTTTGGTTCACTGACAGTGACACAACATGGATCGCTAACAGTGACACAGGCCCAACTGTCATGGTTCCACATCAGGGTAGGGGGGAGGGCATGAGAGGGTGGATGTACAGACGGCGGGGCCTGTACCCAAACCTCGTCAGCCACCCTGATGCCACTTTGGACCAGGTGTCGCCACTGAAGCATTTCATTACGTTTTCAGCCAATAGTCGAGTAAGAAGCACAGTGGGATCGTCTGTAAACATGACAGGTTGCCATGGCAGCCCCACACAAACCACTGTCTAATGTGTGCGGAAAGATGGAGGTTGGACTCAAGTATTCGAGGACGTGCATTGAATCACACTCATCTTGACAACATAGTCATGGCAACGACTGCAGTACAGTTGATGGGTGTCCTGTTATTTCTGTACAGTAGTAGGAACGAATGAACCTTCTGGAATCTCACTCAACAGTACTTTTAGAAAACATTTGTGTGCACGTGGAAAGAGAGAAAGAAAGAAGTAAAAGAAATAGATGACAGAGACCGACAGAAAAAAGATTAACGGCTTAAGGTTAACTGCAAAAAAAACAAAAACAAAAACAAAACAAAACAAAAAAAAAAAGAAAAAAAAAAGCAGAACTAAAGACTTCCAACGGTGGCCTGGAACCAAAGCTCGTGTCCAAAGGAAGCTTGTCTCGACTAAACTCAGATTCAGTATCTCCTGGAGGTGTGCGAGTGGATTTCATTCACCTTCCCTCCCTACACAACTCGGGGTGAGCGGGGACAGCAGGGGGAGGAGGGCAATGAAGGGGTCAGGAGACGTGATTATCTCCTCTGGAGACTGGCGAGGCGGCAGACATGTCTCTTGTCATCCGGGCACCACAGACACACCACGTCCGCCATATTCCGCCAATAGCGCAAAGTGTGTTTGTATTTATTCGCGGGGTCAGGACTGAGAGTGAGGCTCACAGCCGAGACGGTCAATCTTTGTTCTTTCACGGGGAGGCTCAGCGAGACATTAATAATTAATAGAAAAGGAAACCCAGACCCACGTTAAATATTAGCTCGGGCGGGAAGACAAGAGGATACACACTGTCCTTTCTTCCTCCCTGTCATCTGAATGCCTCCGTGTGTTTGTGTCAGCCAGTGCACAGGCACTGCTAGAGATTCGAACCTGTCCCTCTTCTTCTTAATTCAAACTTGTCGATGAGTGTATAGGTACCGAGCTCTTGTGGTCAGTATTGTTGGCTAGAAATCTGAACTTATTTCTTATATGAACTTATTATCTGAGACATGGACTCCTTGTCACCGTTATTTACTTTCACTCACTAGCGCTACTACAGCCCAGCACTAACAACTGAGCACTAACAAACCCAGTACTAACAACTGAGCACTAACAAGCCCAGTACTAACAAAATCTGCACGAAGCAGAACAGACAGACTGGAATGGTTATATTTGGGCCTCAGTCCTTCCTGTCTGGGAATCATCCCTCGGACGTGACTGTGGAAACCTCCTGGTGTTTCCTGCGAACAGCTAGAAGAAAAAAAAAACGGATATTGTCAGTCAGCACCATCTGTATCTGACCGCCATCTTTCTCGTCAGCAGTGGCTCAAGATAGTCACCTCACAAAAAAAAAAATTCCAGTGCACACCCATATTTAACATCGTCTTGGAGAGGACCCCTAACTTTCTTTGCTGCGACCAGAGGATGAGGCCGTCTGTCGGAATAATCCAAACTAAACCACAGGAGGAGACAGTCTGGCTGCTGGAATCATAGCAACTAAGTCCAAAGCACACTCGAAACTGAATAAAATGAATTTCAAGGGACCTTTCCTCACTTGCTTTGTCTGATGTTCCAAGAAAGGTGAGTCCAAAGCTTGAGTCACGTGATATTGTCTTATTCGGGGTCAAAACTATTTTACCTTGAACTATTAAACGTAGAAAGATCACTTGAAGTATCTATTTAAGAAAAATATATTATGGAGGTTTTTTTTAAGCAGCCCTCAGTTCTAGTTCGGGGTTTCAAACATTTAGCATTAGAATTCACGGCGAGTGAAGTACAATAAAAATCAGTTTCGTTTTACCACTTTTACTTTCCATTTCCAGGTCTGAATTCAATATATTGAATCTGTTAACAACCTGACGGTTATTTTGTAGAATTCATCATCCTACGTCAGCATCAAACTTTATAGTTTCTGCATGATTTCTGAAAGATTGTGCTGAATAGCCATGTAACTGTGGACTTCTGCAAGAATTACACAAAATACTCAACACGTCTGTGGCGCTCGTTGGCCAACTGATCGCAGACCCCACTAAGGTGTTCAGCATGGGGAGGGTCTGATGACTTCATCTTGGAAAATCAGGTGTGAACGCATGTGTGAACAATTCACTTGTGCATGTGCATGAATATTTGTGAAACCTTTTGCCGTATCAGCTCGCTACAGAGTCCAGGCTGACAATCAGTCCTTGCGGTCATTGTCAAAGAAGTGGAAGGGAAAACAAATTTGCAATGTAGTTGTAAGTGGAATTTGCTACCTTATTCAGTGTATATGATAAAGCAGTCTTTTTAACTCCCGACTGCTAAAACAGAAAACAAAACAACATTCTCAACCAGAAGAGCTTTATGCTTTCTTAACCAGACACACATTGTCCACAGCGGAATGCTGTTTGTGTGTGTGTCACCGCGATTTACAATTTTACCGGCCAAGCAAGTCGTTACAGGATGCGACATAATATGATTCGGAAGCGGACGCCAGAGGGCGCCAGAGCATAAAAAGGAATAGCCGGGAAGTGACAGCAGACTGAGGCCCTTCCGCCCAGTGGAGCTTGCTGACTTCCGCTTTCTTTGTCCCTTCCGGGTGTTGAGTTCGTGACCCAGTCACTCCCAGTACAGGACATCGCCATTGTTTGCTTGTGGCATCCACAGAGAGAGTAGAGAGCTCATTCTCTGATGCTGTGTGCTAGCACTGCCCATGCGTGCAGGCGGCCCTATACACGGACCTGCAGAGGCTTGTCTGCACCGTGCTGTAGTCACGTGACTGAGGCTTGGCGTGAACAGTGCACAGCCTTCCGGCCTTACTATGGGGCCGTGTAATCTCCAACATCACATCGAGGTCAGACTTCAAAGCTGGCACTGGGACACAGTTAATAATTGATTCCTCCCTGCAAAGTCCTGCTTCCTTGCAAGTGAATGGCGGAGTTACCGACCTTAGAGTGGAGTTACCGCCCTTACAGCAGAGTTACCCCCCTTACAGCAGAGTTACCCCCCCCTTACAGCAGAGTTACCACCCTTACTGCAGAGTTACCGCCCTTACAGCGGGGCTTCTTTTATCGAACGTCGTACGCGTATGTAAGACCACATATGAAGGTAACAACCTGAATTCCTCCATGACAACAAACGGTATGAGATAATTTTCATGGGAAATACGTCTGTGTAGTTAATAACAGGAACGAAAAAATAAATGAATGGATAAAAGTTTTAGTGAAAAAAGAAAAAAAAAAATCAAACTCATCTGCCTAGCTTGGAGACAGAAAGAGATACTAGGAGCCATGACGAGAGGGACAATGAAAAATAAAGATAACAGGCTCTGGGGAACTCACCTAACTGGCCCAAATAGCGCGGTAACACTCATTACGGGAAAAATTTTATGCACAAGTGATTTTTATAAAGAATGACTTTTAAATATTTTGTTTGAACTGCTGCAGCACGCGCAAATGAAAAAATGACAATGGACACACAGAGTGCGATACAAAGCCGCCGAGACCCGCCAGGAATTCCAGGGATACACACAGTCCAGCCCCTACAAAGCCTGCCACTGCTTGTGTCAGAGAGAGACAGGGGTTCTGAACCTTTTGCCAATCAGTGAAATCCCACAAGACACTGCAGTGTCTGACTCATCGCCATCTTGCAGCCAGAAAATGTCTGTCCCAACTGTGGGTGGAAGTAAATCCTCATGCCACCTGCCACAGAAGAAAGCAGGATCGATCTTGCTCGTCAAGGAATCTCGATGCTTTTTGCTTTGTCTTCATTAAGGACAGTAGAAGGCTCTTGAAGCCTTTTCTCTGATACAAAACACAGCGACCCCTCTCTCTAACAACCAGGGGTGAGCAGGCCACAGTGACCCAGGACACATCCTCCGCCTCTAGAAGGTCAGGAGGAGCATGCTCCCCGCCTCCCTTAATGACCACACCTCATGGACACCAACACCAACTGCTCCTTCATTCCTCACCTTCCTATTGCCCGCTAATCGAAAAAAAAGAGTAGGAAAATAATTTCTGCCTCCTATTCATGACAGAGACATCAAAATATCACACACACACACACGCACACATGCAATCACACACGCACACACGCACATTTCAAAGTATGTAACATGATCGCAGCGATATGAGGTTATAAGGTCAGCGATGCAGGCAGAGGTCAGACCAAACATCGGGGGAAGAGGATGTTCAGCGCCATTTTGTCAGTAAATTCTCTCTCTCTCTACTCTCTCCGTCGCTCACTCCCTCATATAATCTCTGCTTCCAGCAACTCTGGCATTTTATGGCCGCGCTGTGTGAGACAAGATCAGAATTTTATCACTAACCTTTTGAGTTAAGGTTGAATTTCTGATGACTACAATCTACTTATCAATATATATATAGTGTGTGTGATTGTGTCTGTGTGTGTGTCCCGCTCTTGCTGACTGCAAGCAGACTGTCAGTACATCAGTACATCATCAGGAACACTGGGCACGGTCCTCGTCCCTGATGGTATCAGCACAACGGGCATCAGACAACACATAGATGTAGAGGCAACCTTTCAAACACAACCTTTGCAGGTGAGAGCTGTCTGCCAGGTAAAGGTTGGGACCAGAGTTCAGTGCCAGGTCTGCTCAACACAGACGTGTCGGCTTCATTTCCAGACTTTCTAGATAAAGGTAGATGTGGAAGAGAGAAAAGGTTGATAAAGGAGAAAGAAGGTCTTCGGGTCGTCCTCGCTTAGTATTCACAGAGATGACTTTCCGCTTGGCTTAAAATGGATGGAGTAAAATGTCAGAAAATTCTGTACAGTCTTGCGACCTGCGGACCCCGGGGCAGTGTGCCACCTCCGGATGTCACGTGTTGTGTCATGGGAGGTCTGTGGTTCGCTGCCATGGAATGAAGGGCGCAGCAGGCTATCCTGGCATCTGGCTGTCCACAGACCTCGTGGTAAACAGTTGGGCCTCCTCTCGGCAGGTAACACTGGAGATGACACTGATAACATGAACTTCACAACACCACGTGACCAGCCCCTGACCTTTCAGCTACTGGTAAAAAAAAAAAAAACCACGGGTAAAAGGAGCAAACAGAA
Organism: Pomacea maculata; assembly: GCA_004794325.1. NCBI lineage: Eukaryota > Metazoa > Mollusca > Gastropoda > Architaenioglossa > Ampullariidae > Pomacea > Pomacea maculata. The sequence continues at coordinate 254,520 of SRHC01002589.1, read as the reverse complement.
AACAAAGGACGTTTAGGCGAAGAAGAACGAATCTCGATGGAATTTCCACCTGATCTCTGTGTATCTACCTGTGTTGCTGACAAACTGCTTTCACGCATTTTTCCTGTCATAGACACCAGTCACGCAACACACCTGGTGTCACAAACTCCAGCAGTGCGACATCTGTCTACATCCTGTTCTAACATCCTCTTCAGGTTTGGGAATTTCAATCCAGGTGTTGCATTGGCAAGTAAAAACTCTTCATGGTGCTCAGTGTTTGTATTCCACAGAAATATGTTCATGTTACAAACTGTGTCCACGTGAGTGTCACAAACTGTTATAATGGATCTGAAAGACCTGCAGTGTCAGACACGGAGGAAACAGAGTTTAGACTGCACACAAGGGGGGACTACTGGCAACAGAGAAGATAACTTACACCGTTTGTTATCGACAGAAGTATCTATTCTGTCGTCTTTATCCCTAGGTGAGAATATCTGAATATTTTAAACATCTCTGCGTTCACTATCTGTTGTTACCTGATATCTCTCATCATTTATCTATAATATTAGCCCGTCCAGCTGTCACTGCAATCTTTATCTATCACTCAGTTACCTCCCTTCTCTGAGGAGCTAGGGCAACGGAATCGTTTTTCTGTTAGAAAGGAAGGATTTCTGTCATCGTTTAAAAAGATATGTGTAGGGGGGAGATGGGAGGAGAGGATATGGGGGAGGCGACAAGCGTCAAGGGGAGACAACCAGCAGCACGCAAACGCTTCTATGAGTTATCTTTCTGTCCACCACATGGCAGTGTCTCTTGTCCTTCGCAATGGTCCTTTTCTTTGAACTGAGAATTCTCAAGACCTCAAAACGAGCAACAAAGAAAACCTTGTGTATGTTGGAATGTTTATGTGCACGCGCGTCACCCACGGGGGCTCAGAGTTCACAGTGTCATTAGCTAAAGTTATATTCACCTCCTCACCTCTCCACACAAATTGTCCTTTGCTGGCGACAGAAGCTGCTTAAAACTAAGAAGCGAACATATGAGTTATCTCACACCAGCTCACCCTGATAAGACGGAAATGTGCGGATTATCTGCCATAAACTATCGCCGCCATGGTCGATGTGTATTGAAAGTTTGATGCTCCTCGGCATCATTAAATTATCGATTGAGGTGGGCGCCGATGTGCCGCTTATGACACCAGCCTCCCGCAATCACTGCAATCCTGATGGATGGCTTCTTACAGACTCGGGGCAGACAACCAGAGCCTAGGGAGACAATTCTCCTGAAGGACGCTCATTCTCTTGATAGAAATATTTTTTATATTTCACTAGAGCGGTATATTTACATTTTTCATATTTTTTTAAAGTAAAGTTTAGTTCTTCCTACTCAACAAATTATCAATTCTCCAACATAGACCTGAATTTTGAGTTGAAGACATTTTACGAACTACACGAGTTGACGATAGTTTATACACAGAGAAACCTGAACCACCATGTGGATTGTAGAGAGAAGGCCTCTTCATTTAAAGTGACAGTAATTTTCATACTGTGGGGATCACAGCACAACATCTCTCCTGTCACTTTACCCAGCAAACACCTGTCGTACTTCACCTGCAGATCGATAGGTAACGGAATAGCTTTTAATCTACATCGGAGAGGTGTGTGCTCTGGAGATGGAGTGACAGTGAGCTCATCTTGCGGCAAGAATAGCACGTGATTTCCTTGGTCACGTGGGCGGCTAGTGTGTGTGTGTGTGTAAGTGTGCGTGTATGTGTATGTGCATGTGTGTGTACGCGTCTGTGAGTGTGTGTGCACGCGCGAGTAAGTGTACACACGTAAACACAGAATTAGCAGGACAAATAAATAATCTGCAAGAATGTGATTGAGCACCGCCATGTGCAATATCTTCCTGACCAGGAAATATTTTCTTTATTTATTACAGGGATTGTTGCTTTTAATGCCAGCAGAACAGGCAACAAATAACCCAAAATAAATAACTTTCCCTTAATTCACTCTCTAACTTCACATCACTGCGTCTGTGTGAGTGTGAGTGTGTTTGTGTGTGTGCGTGTGTGTGTGTGCAATGCCTTGATTTACTAGGATGATGTAAAAATGAAGGAGAAAACGGTAAAATGTGATTGACGGCGCTCATTTCCGACCGTTTTAACCAAGCATCCAGCCCATGACGTCACACTCGCCAGATGGCGCTGCTGCGTTGTTGGGAGTGGTTCAGTGGACCTTTGCCCACCCACTCAATGTCCTCTCTCGTGCGCCGGACCCTGTGCATCAGGATGTCGCCGACCTCTTGTACTACACATGAAGTGTCGCGAGGGTCTGGTTACCTGTGTGTCACGTGCTTGTCACAGACTTACACCTGCTTACCTGTCTAACTGTCTACACTTCACTCGCCCTCCTCTCCTTCGCATCACGAGGCTTCTTCAACAACACGTTTCTACGGTCGCTCGCATATCCTCTTTGTGTAACTCAGCTTCGAAATTCTCTTTTTTTTTCCCCCGAGACCTTCTCCATATTTCTAAGCTTTTAAATAATTTTTGAAGACAAATTTCTTTCGTCTGCAATTTCATTCACTCGTGTCTTTTTTTATATGCGCTCTTTGGTCGACTGTTCCCCTTGTGATTGGCTGTGTGTGCGCCTTACTCCTTTTATATTATTATTACACTGCCCAGTGTCACACGATGTAGGGACACTACCTTCACCCTCACCAGATTTTCATGCACTTCGCACACTTAATGAGATTTGGACAGCCTGTCAACACTTTATAAGATTTAGAAAAGCTGTCCACATTTCCGAAGGTTCAGTACATTATCCGCTGGCACCGCCAGCAGTTTCTCTAACAAGAATTCCAGCTGCTCGTGAAAAATGTAATGGAGCTCTTTAGAGTAGGGACAGTCAGGAGATGAGGAGCGAGGCGAGGACTGTCTTGTTTTGTGCCAAAGTCTCCAGAATCCTGAGGACCACAACAACACATTCTGATGTTCTACACCCAGCATCCAGCACACCGAGACAGTCCTAGCCCAGAGCATTTAGACACTGTAAACCTAAGCTGGTCATTACAGGGTGCATGACAGTCGTGTTCAGTCCCGGGTACATCGAGCCCAGTGGTTAGAGCGCTGGCGTACGAACTGAGGACGCGCTGGTTCGATACCCGATTAGGGCAGCAAACTTTAGGAAGGTAAGGCAGGGAGGGAGAGAACTGGCCCCGAGAAAAGTGAGGTCTCTAACACCTCCCCCCACCAACAACCTGAAAAGGTAAGGGGATGACCTTTACCCTTTACACCGACATCCAGGTGACAACGGGAGATACTTGTGACCGAGTGCACAGACTAGTGGCTGTCATTGTCGCGCGACATTACCCAGCAGTACCCGGGACCCGCTCAGGGACACCAATGAAAAAAAAAAAAAAACTCCGTCAACGGTTGCCTGGATGCATTTATTAATGAAAGCCGCTAAAGATTAAATTCCTATACACAAGTCTTGCCTACCTCCCCCTCCCTGTAGCAGTGTCAAGATGTCGCCAGCAATCAATGCCTCACTCCTCATGACTGACTGCCATCACAGCCAACACCAACATTGTTTATGTTTGATGCCCCGTCTGTTGCCACAACAACCACAGGTAAACCTTTCACTCAGGCAATAAAAGCCTGAGTGTCATGTTTCTCAGACAGTCAACGATGACAGCATTGATTGTCCACTTGGCAGCCATGTCATCACTGTCATCACAACCAGCAGATGACACCCTTACCCAGAAAGCTAATCTCTCCACTAAAAGCAAGAATATAAGGCTACACAGATCACGTGTTTGTGTCAACCTCGAACTCAACAACAGCAAACAGGAGAGGAGATATATCTGTGTAGGTGTAGAATCAAATGTTATATTTCATGTATTATAGAGTTATATTTATACAGAGCTCTCGTGCAAATATTATATTTGATGTATTATAGAGTTATATTTCTACAGATATATATATAATGAAAATAAATTATTCATAAACAAATAAAGATTCTGTCTTCACGTCGTCTCAATAATATAAACACAGCGTCAGCTTGTTATCGCCAGTTCTCTCTATACCTACAGTGTTTATGTATACCTAGAGCGTTTATATATAGTTAGAGTGTTTATCTATACCTAGGGTATTGAGATATATAGATTAGAGTGTTTATCTATACGTAGAGTGTTTATATACTCTTAAAGTGTTTATCTATACCTACAGTGTTTATCTATACCAGAGTGTTTATATATACTTATCTATACCTAGGATATTTAGATATATAGATTAGAATGTTTATATATACTTAGAGTGTTTATATGTATATTTAAATTATAGTGTTATACATACGTAGAGTGTTTAGCTGTACCTAGAGTGTTTATGTTTATATAGTTTTAAAACCTAGGCAGCACATTGATGAACATCCTTTATTTTGCTTTGGAAAATGAAAACCGGATGATGTCAATTCTTTTTATTGATGCTGACTGACGAGGAAAATGAATCTGAAGCCAGTTAGTGGGTGTGTGTGTCATGCACGTGTCATGTCCTGGTTATCTACCTGTCCTGTACTGTGTATGTCATGCACGTGTCATGTCCTGGTTATCTACCTGTCCTGTACTGT
>SRHC01002589.1:161853-247828 GCA_004794325.1 Pomacea maculata | reverse complement strand
GGGAGGGGAGAGAACAGAGAGGCTGGCTGTGTTCAGTGATGTGTTACATTCTCATTGTTCTCCTCCCGCCATGACGACAGGGAATTGCGGCCGGAGTGCTCTCCCCTCGTCACTTCCTGATGACGTCATCGTAAAACATACTCAAGGGAAACGACTTTCGCTGCAGTCAATCACCGGCAAATTCCTCTCTTTTAACCTTTTGTGCGTGGAGCTGTCGATAGCAAGAGCTGTGCTTTGCCTTCGTGAGACTGGAACGTTCCTGGGCAAGCGACAAGGTGTTGGGTACACACACACACATATACACAAACATAGACACACACATGCACACACATATATATACACACATACACACACACATATATATATACACAGACATACACACGCACACACAAACTGATTGCTAAATGTTTTACAATCATCATCAGAGAAGACGGATGTAGAGAATGCTCGTACAGACTTGTGTGACGTGGACTGTGCGAGACAGAGACCTCACTACACACTTATTACATACGCGACACACTGCGTGCTGCTGCACCACGGCTTGTTGGTAACCATAACAACAGATACAAAAGCCAAACAGTCATAAACTCTTTGCGTTTCTATTGATCGGCAGTTGAATGCCTGTACCTCCGTGTAACCCTCGCGATGTGACACAGCGGTTGTGTGTGTGGACGCGCGGTGCAACGGCCGCAGGCAGGGAGGGATGATGGGTAGGTACTGCCGTCTGATGGCTTTTTGCTGTACGACAAACAAGTGCTTGGGGAACATGATCACTACACACATGACCGCAAGAAGAGACGAAGAAAGGACGGCAGCAGACAATAGAAAAAATGGCGGAGCTGTGGTGCCAAAAACAAAGGACGAGTCAATACTGCACGGAGAACACGGGGCGACACTCGGCAACATGGGGAAAGAGAGAGAGAGAGAAAAATAAAAGGAAAGGAAAATGCAAAGCGGTAGAGGACTCTAGTTTATTGTACTAGAGACAATGAGTTGACTAAAGCCGTTTGTTAAATTGATTATCTCCTCTTCAAAATGATTATCCTCTCACAAACGACACTAGGTGGTCGCACGTGTCCCTGATGACTCACAGGTCCATGAAGACCTTCTGGTCCCATCAATGGCACATGCAAACCGCACCAACACCAGCAAAGCGATGTCCCCGCTGTGTATTCACACCATTGTCTGTATTTTCTCGCTCGGTTGCATGTTCAGGACCACTTTTGTAGCCTTGTATTCTTTTTTCTGGGTTTTAGCTTTGTGCTTCATTCCGTCACGTGATTTGAAAGCGCAGCGACGGGATGACAGCCCAGCCCTCGTTATTCTGCAGTTTAATGCTCGCATTTCCCACAAACCGCAAACTGAGGTCCATTCTCCCCGAACCGGCAGACGACAGCAACCACTACAGTCGAGAACATTAAAAACTTGTCGTTCAGTTTCGCGTCCTGCAGACCCGCTTCCCGCGCGCCATCTGGAGAGGAAAGGTACATAACTCTTGTGGACACAAGTGAGCTCTCGGCAACAGAAGCCAGAGAAATGAGATTAATGCACAACTCTGGTTCCATTCCGTGTGGGTCTACACTAGGCTTCATCTGCATACCCTTTGTGTGTCTGTAGCCATGGCAACGAATTTCCCTTTTGATTCACGATTCTCTTTTGAGTAAACCCAAGCAAAGGTGAGCGGCTCCCTAGGGCAATGGAATTAAGCCAGATTATCGGCACCTAGAGGCTGCTTGACATGGCAGGAGAGGCAGAGCGGGGCAGCAGGTCACGCCCCCTGGCGCCAGATCACTGTTATCTCCTGACTTCCGCTGATGTCATTTCCTCTTCAGGACCTCGGTTAGTGCCAGACTGATTCGGGACTGCCAGCTGAAATCATCTCACTTTAGAAAACAGCTCCACCACAGCTGAACAGAAACGGCCAATCCCTTCAAATAAATAGATAATTTCTCTAAACTCTCTTCGTTCTCTTCTTCGTTCTTGTCTTCATTCTGGTCTCAGTGGCCGTGCGGTGATATAGTCCTAGTTGCTGCCACGGCATTAAACACAAACAAACATTGTCTCAGTGGCCAGGGCTTTACCGCTGAACCACACAGAAAAAAAAAGAGGAGAAAGAGAATGGCCACTTGACCGTTATTATCAGCGGAAATGCGGGAGACCGAGGACCTACACGACGAGAAGGGCGACAGAGTGTAGGTGGCCATCCGTTGGGGAGAAATGGCATTACCGCCTGGAGTAGCCGGAGCTTGGCCATCTCCACAACGACCTCTAGCTCGACCCCACGAGTAGAGACCGGAAACGACCTTTCCGCCACGCTGAGAGGAACGACAACAATTAGGAAACAACTTGTCTCCCTTGTGTGTCGACATCATTCTACCTGAGCGAGAGATTCCTCCTGTTAGAAAAATATCGTTCATTAGCGAGCGTCTGATAGTCATTAATATTTTTAATAGTTCTCGAGTACACCTGTTGTAAATCAGCAGCTGTGACCGTTAATTAATATTGATAGCAGGTCAGCGATAAAAGGTTTAATGGACACGTTCCAACACAAAAGAAAACAAATAAAATCTCCGCCCCGAGCGTGTTGTTTGTTCGACCTCCGTGACAGATGAATAAGCATATAGGGCTGCAGCTGGTGCTTTGAAGTGATGGTTGCACTACATTTCCTCCCACCTCAACCTGTCCTTCCCTGTTGCCCGTCCAGCCGTCCAGCCGTCCAGCCACACGCGCTTTACTGAGGTCTCTCGCCATCGTCACGTGGCCTGCAGGGCTCACCACCATCTCACCCATGTCTGTACTAAACCCACAAGAAATGGAGGAGTAAATAAAACTCTCAGCGTCTACATGTGGAGGGTCGATAATGTGCTCATGAAATATTTGTCTCAACGTGGCAGGGTGCGAGTCAGGGGCTGATGAAGTGGTCCTTACATCACCGCGCGAGAATAAAACGCATGGAAACATCAGATGTCCCCCCTCAGACCTGCCACAGGGTTGCAGCAAGGGAAGTGCTTGGGTCTTCACTTCTTTTTCCACATGACTTGCGCAGATCTACTATCAAAAGTTGCTGATGCAGTGGAGTGGCAGAAATATTTACTACTTGCAGGATGTTGCACCCAACAGGATACAGTCCACAGTGCACAGGATACAGGATACAGTACACGGTGCAATGTTGGGGAGGGACACTTGAGGATGACAGGATGACCCGAGGGCTCAACAACCTTACGGGAGTTTTTGTATTGCTTGACTCGACATCACCGCAATAGTTTACAGACTTGCTTTAGAATTGTCGTCTAGCCTTCTCTTAACAATTGTAAATTTTGGCTTCTACTTCTGGTAGACTTGTAGTAAGCAGCGTTTATTAAGCCCTCGCCAGCTCACCTTTTGTAATATGTTCATTATGTAGGGAGGGGCAGCTCTAGACTAGTGGCAGCCCTGGGCAGAGATGGAGAATCGCCAAGTGGCGGCCCGCGATATTCTCATTACTGACCAAGGTTGTAATACCACATACAGCTGACTGCTCCGACTCTAGAGACATTAATAAACACATTAAATTAAACTAATTAACAAGAAACACAATGTTTTTCAGCCATAATACTGTCAGCTGTGTCCTTATTTTCTCTTTCTGTTTTATGTTCAATATATATTGCCGTGGCGGCCCCTGGGATGCAGGTGCACAGTTTGCACGTGCCTAAGGCTGCAGCTGCTGGAGGGAGCAGTGGACGTGGATCTGTCCTTCTTAGCAGTCAGTGAGTATAGCAGACACCCACCTGGCAAAAGGGGTTAAAACCATCAAATTCCGATTTGTAAGGTGTTCTACTGTGCACGCTTTGCATTCTGGGATGCCCAGCACGTTTCCTAGGATACTCACGATACATGGAGCACAGAAAACTTTTCTACAGTTCTGTCAGTCTGGGTTCCGCTGCTACAAAAACAAACCAGAACAAAGTGCGGGCTGAACGAAACCCAGAGTAATAATAACTCGCTAAGAAATTGGTGAACGAGAAGTCAGGGGGAGAGCAGCGGGATCAATGTCAGACACTGAGGTGAGCTCTGATTGGGAGGGAAGGGAATTGTCTCGGCCTTCGATCATCTCCCTTGCCTACCCAAAAAAAAAAAAAAATCCCGAACGTAGGATGGATGGACACTTGCCGGCTTTGTGCGGATCGCGAAATAACTCGGCCAGGCTCCCCCCAGTCTCCCCCCGGCGATCCGCTTAAGAAACACCTTGATCAAGAATGGTCTCCCGCCGAGATCGAAGGCGCACCAGACGGTGGGGTCACGTGACCACTGCAGTTTTTTTTGCGCAGCTAGTGGCAGATCTCTTTTGTTTGTTGTTTCTTGTTAACAAATGTGAAGCTGTCGGGTGTAAAGTTGTAGAATTAATCTGGAAGCCACGAGAGATGCTCTGATGAACTCTACTCAGCTATTTGCTGCTCACAAACACCGCGCACCGAGCGAGAGGACAGATGACCGTTGAGAGGAAGTGAACGTCTCTACAGACGACGGTTGGTGTACATGGCTGTGTGTGTGTGTGTGTGGACGTATGATAACAGAGTTTTATTAAATAAAAATATTCGTACTCAAAGTAAATATTCTTTAACAGTTTTAGAACAAAAACCGGCAAATCGTGAATTGCACACGTATGTATTTTTGCATAAATCCAATATTATAATGGAAACATCATAATGATATAATATAAATTATGTTTATTCATAAATGCATACATATGTACGTTGTGTGTGTGTGTGAAAGAGAAAGAGAAAGAGGGAGTGTACGAAAAAAAAAATCTTTTTGGCATTAAAGCTCAGGCCTATTGATCCCAGCAGAAAATGGACAGGGAGACTACAATTAATAGGAAAAAGCTGTCAGCAACATCGATCTGCCATCGCACAATAAGCAAGACACGAAAAAGACATAACAACAATGACAACAGAGTCACAACAAGCTGCGTGTGCCGTGTAACAAACGCATGACCAGCATTCAACACACGTCGGTGAGATGTGACCAGCGCCATTACCCAGCCTCCACGCCAACGGATCAACAAGCAGGAGAAGGTGAGGGAGGAGTGGTGCAGGAGCTGCATTGACTACATTATGAATGTAATCTTTCCAGACATGGCAATCATCAGAGAGTTTTTCTTTTGTGTCGAGATCTTAAAGTCAGCTTCATCAACCCGCCTGTCCCCTCTCCCTCCCTCGTTACGACACAGTAGTGTGAGACAGAGACCACACAGGACACTGGAGGATTGATTCTTTGTATGACCACCAACCCCTGAGTGGTATGAACAAGAAAACCTGGGCAAGTACCCACTGGAAAAGAAGTACTAACACATGAGGAGGGGAGGACTAGAGGGAGAGAGAGAAAGAGTGAAGTGTCTATTCACAAAGCACCTGCCAACATAACAAGCGCGATAACTAGCTGAGTAAAGGGAGGCGACATCGAGCTGAGAAACTTCTCAAGGCGGTTCGAAGCCTTCTTCAGTCACAACGACTTTTTGACAGCCGCGACCCGGCAGGAAGGAAGAGGCAATGATTCAGCAACATTCCGTCCATCCTTTAAGCACCAGACTTTGTCTGTTCCTGTCGTTCAGAAGGAGGAGAGATCATCCGTGTGATGAAGACAGGAGATTACAGGAGATTCCACGTGTGGTCAAGAAGAAGACGAGTTCCGAGGTTCGGAGGTTTCTCTTGTCAATGAACCATGAATGGACCACGTGACTTTGATGAAGAGAGATTATACACATTAAACTCTGTCATTCCATCAAGCGAGGCTGAGACCCGATGAACTCAGTCTCTGTCATCCATAGAAATCAAGCCACACCGGAAGTTTGACTTGCACCCAACACGTGCAGTACCCAGACACCCGAGGCTGTCGCTAGGAAACACAGACTCTACAGCGATCGCCGGGTGTCATCAAGTACTTTTCCATTCCACAAAGATCAATTGTGAGTAAGTACAATACCTGGAGTAACCGGCACCGACACAAACACTCGGCTAAAGTGAAACCCTGTCTATAAATACACAAGAGAAAAAAAATTAATTCAGGAAACCCAAGAAATGCGGGAATGGGCTGCTGGGCTTCTTAGCTGATCGTGATTAGAAGATTCCAGACATCGATTGGCGCCGCACGCCTCGTGACAGGAGCAAATACTCACACACATCCGGGGAACAGTTCTGCTCGTGAAATGTTGGTGCGAAACATCTACAGAAGACCAGAACATTAGTGATGTCATCCACGTTCATCAAAAGCTTGATTTCTTTTTAACTCATAAAGACAGTTGTCATCCCCTCCACCCGTATTAATGTCGGTTATCCAGCTTGCAGTGTTTAAATACCCGTGGAGGCTCCACAACATCTTGTTGGACTCGCACAGTGCCAGCCTCATGATGGAGCCTGACAGCGTCAAAGGAAGTGTCATTCGGTATTCCGCGGACAGCCGCTGTGAATAGCACTACTGGGCGATGGGAAGTCTCGCGAGAACAAGCGAGAAGTTGCGAGAATCTGACAGCCTCAACACGGCGGAAAATATGGACAAGTCTGCTGGCCTCCTGGCTTTGTGCGGAGTCTGGCTGCTAAAATGACAGGAAAAGCGATCAGGAGGGGCACAACCGGGGTGGAGCCCAGCTTGGGAAACACGATTAGCGGAACCACGTGATCACACCCCAAACTGATTGTCGGAAACTAGCGCAGCACCCGACAATCAATGCAGTCGGACGCAGTGGTGCGATCGCTGTCGTCCAGAACATTCTTCTAGGATCTGTGGAGGACACACGGCAGACGACAGGAGTTCTCGTCAATACCCGGCTCCACTCCTCGTCTCGCTTATCGACGACAGCAGAAAGAACTACTCGAGCAACGAGAGATTGAACTGAAATGAGCTCATTCCTACATTGTGTTAATTGGCACGACCTGCCACACAGGCATGCGCAATCACGCCCACAGGGATAGACATACAGGAGAGAGAGAAGGGGAGAGAGGGAGAAAGATCAAAGCAGATCAAAGCTTAAGTGGAAGAGAATGTGCTGTCGAGGGCCAAAAAAAAAATGTCATGATGACAACACAGGTAGAGCAAGCTTTCCCGGGAGGAGAGCTCAGTCAAGTATAGAAACAATTAGCTGCTGTGGCCTGATGGTGCCTGTAGTGCATGGCAGCAGGCAGGAGCAAACAATGGCGATGACAATTACAAATAATGAAGTGCGCGAGCAGTTTTTCGGGTAGAGACAGGTAGCTTGCGGCCATGACTCTCGGTGGAGTAGGAAGCGTCTCCGAGACGTGACAATCACGTAGTAAGACGTGAGCAGTTCTCTCACTGTAAGACAGGAGGTCTCACCACACTGTGAGGATGTGAGGTGTCTTCCTCTTGTGCCGCCAGAGGTCGGTAGAGTAAAAGTTGATTGTTGGAGCACGAATCATAACCTGTGGGGTCGACAACACAAATACATCATAACATTAGTGTTTATGACTTCAAACACTAAAGTTTAGGATAGTGCGGTTTAGTGGAGTCTTGGGGTTGATGATTCTGGACTACAGCTTAGGACAATAGACTAGAGGACAATGAGGTGTCGTGTCGCTCAGTCATCGGTCATTTATCTCCTCACTACTACCGGTCGTTAGAGGGAGGACTTGGATAGATGCCGAGCTGACACGACGGACCACTTAGGGCGAGACAGTAGCCATTCCAGCACCTCCCGACCATCCAGTCTTTGCCGTTTGTAAGCCGGGTCTTCCTCCGGCCACCCTGGCATCCGCCGCCCTCCAGGGTACAGTGATGGACAGTCGGGCCTCATGGCCGGACCAGACCAACTTTCGCTTGACTGTTGCTAGTAGACCTTCCTGGGGTGGCGACCGTGCTTCGTACAAAGTCATTGGTTTTAGGTAATTTCTTTACTTGGTGGACCATCGGGATCCCTTTAAACGAGTTTTTTTTTTATTTTTTTTTTAAGTCTTGTCAGATATATATAATTAAAGAAGGTAGACACAAAATATAAGATAAAATGTATTGAGAGTTATTTGTGATCATCTACTTTGATTTCACGTACAAAACACTAAAAAGTTTATTTCTAACACTGATAATCTTTTTCTTTTTGTAGGAAAACCATCTGGCGTGGAGCTACAGATGTCATCATGAGCATACTTTACTAAAGTGTCCGACATTCCTGGCTTTCAATGGTCACTGTGTCTGACATCCGTGGTGTCAATGTAGGTGCGAGCAAGATTAAGCCGCTCAAACCACTGACAAGCAGTTTTCGTGTTCTTTGTCTTTAAAGAAAACAAAAGAGAATGTTTGTTATTCCGGAAACAACGGTAAGAGGGCGATAAGGCCATGAAAGCATTACTCCGTGTCCGCCACAACACATCAAGTCCGCTCGGATGACGCCACGGTCCTGCAGCGCCGCCACTCAGCGCCTGGCCGGATATGAGGACGTAAATCACGTGGTAAGATGAGGACGTAAATCACGTGGTAAGAAGCCCGTAGACTATCGCTGTGCATGCAAGCGTTCACGTTTGCGTTGCAAGTGCACGAGTGTGTAAGGAGGTGGAGTACTGGGGAATAAGCGCACGGTCTGTTTTGTTTGTTCTTTCCTCCCGTCTGCTGACAGGTGGAGACAACAGATGATCTGAGGTGTGCCGTTGCCTTCACTCGCAGGTTGGTGTATGATGGACGACAACACCGCGGCTGCTGGAGCAGACATCACACAGTCAACATCACCTCGTCGGCGATTCTTCACACAACTCACAGATTCGAGACCACCATTTCTTCTTCCTCGTTGCTGTGAGAGACGCAAAAAAACGAAAACAAAAAAAGAATGCCAGATCACCAACAATCGCCCTCAAGCATAAGACTTCACCAGCGTCACGTGACAAGCCGACAGAAGGCGCTTTGTAATCACCCTTCCTGCCTTTACTCCTCCTCCCCCTCCACTCTCCCTCCTTCTCCACTCTCCCTCCCTCTCTCCACTCTCCCTCCCTCTCTCCACTCCTCCTCCCTCTCCTAACAAATATCGATGGAGGTTGTGACACTTGACTGGGGACACACCTTTTGCACCGAGGCCCAGCATCTCCACATTTCCCGCCGATACATAATTTATGCTCCGATAAATCCCAGTGTCGCGAATGTCTGCACCCGAGGGGAAAGCAAAAGAACACAAAGAGCGGCGCGTGGAAACCTAGATTCTGCTGCTAATGTGTCTGGAGATGAAGACAAGCCCTCGTCAAACGTGAAGATGGAAACTAACAAAACAGGAGGGGGGAAAAAAAGAGATAAAACAGTTAATGAATAAAATGAAGAGACGAGAGACAGGACAGTGTGGGAGGGAGGGAGGAGAGTGAAGAAAATGAGAGCGAGACAAAAGGAGGCAAGGAAGTAGAAAGAGAATAAAGAGGGAATAAAAAGAAGTGGGAGAGAATTAAGCAAATAGGATGGGTAGATAGAGAGAAGGAGAGGAAAAGGTAGAGAGAAAGAAATGGGGAGAGAATTAGTCTGTGTGTGAGTGAGAGAGAGTGTGAGAGAGAGAGTGTGTAAGATGGGGATGCTGACGTCATACTTGAAACTGCAATCACGTGAAGACAAAGGACCAATCATCTTAAAGGAAGAGAAAGGAGAAAACAATGCAGGCAGCACCAACTATAAACACGTAAACAAGCCAGAAACATGGCGTGAAGGTTGAAGCCCTCGACAGTCACGTGTCCCGCTGCTGTGGATGTGAACAATAGTTCGTCTTACTCGTGCTCGTGCAGCCGCCGTGTGGAAGGTTCCAGATTTTTTTGTTTTTGCGTCGATGGAGACAACTGTTATTCCAGAAAAACCTTGTCAGCAGATAGGCAGTGTTTTCAATATTCATGTTCCATTCTTTGTCGTTCTGCGAGACGAAAACCAGTTCCACAACAGACGGCGACATTATGGATCTGACAGTCTAGAATAGAATACGACTTGCTGTGCTGCTTGTGCGCTTGTCAGTCTGTGTGTCGGTCTTCTTGTCTTTCTGTTAGTGTGTAGATTGGGGGTTAGACAAGATTTCTCGTTCTCAGATGAATTAAAAATAGGAAGAAACAGCCTCATGTCTCTTTCCCTCTTCCCGTCTCTCTCTCTTTCACACAGACAGGCAGCCAAACACAAGCGCATCACATAGTTCTATGAAGAACAGAAAGGAAGATTTGTCAGGGCTTACTACACACACAGCAGCTGAAACATCTCATGTCACTGCTCTACATTTCATCAAGCAGCTGCAGTGGACAGTGACAGTCACCACAGCTGTGGGTGCCGGCAGTGAAGTAACATCTGGACTGTGACGATAGTCTTCAATGGTCAGGCCCCGAGTACATTCCGCCAGTCCTTCTATAAATCAATGAAAAACATTTATCTCGACCCATCCTAGGAACGTTAATGCTGCTGACCTCAGCTTGGGCGGCCAGGATGTTTCCAGAGACCCAGGAGGACAAAATGCACGCATGACTACGAGGGAAGCAGACCTTCACATGATGTAGAAGACAGAAAGTCAAATCAGGACAAACACGGAAAGGACTTTTATTTGCAATGACTTGTGCGACTGACCTGCTCTAAGTAGACCTGAAAATCCAAACGTGGTTGCCAGTTTAGCACCCCACCACTACCACCACAATAAAAAATAAATAAAATGTGTGAATATCAAAGAAAAAATAAAAGATTCCTTCGACGTCGGCATTAACCCCTCGCCTCGTCCTGTTGACTCTCGTCAGAAGGACAAAAGCAGGGAGCAGGGATGTTGTTTGAAGTTCTGCAGTTTCATTCAATACTTGCCTTCCATTTCTGCAGACGGCTTTCTTCCATCTCTGCTCCATAGTTTTCTTCTTCATCGACTGGCGAGCACAGACCTCATCTCTGCCATCTTGACTCTGATTTGTTTTCGTTTGCCGGAGTAATTTTCTTCTCTACCCTGCAGCTGTTGATGTACAGACCAGCTTCCTTGCTGTGTTTTCCCTGCTACTTATAGACCTACGTGAGTCAACAGCTTGGCTAACTCGGTCTCTTGTATACTGTCCTTTACAATCCTGTACTATCCTGTACAATCCTGCCTCCTGCTCCACTTATTGTCTTCTCTGCCATTGTGTTGATGCCACCTCCATGTTCGCCGAAACAGCGACAACCTTGTTCTTCGTTGTCACATTTGTTGTTGTTGTTGTTGTTAGGTTATGAGTTGACTTATTTTCTTAATTGCTTTTCGCTCTTCTTCCTCAGTTCTAGAGATGACGACCTTTGCTGGTACATTACTTTGATAATATAAACGTCTGCGTGGATTTTGTTTGTTTGTTTGTTGTTTGAGACTGCCTTGATGGTCCAGAAAGGCACTTTAGACATCCCCATTGTTATTACAATTTATTATTATAACCACCACAATTATTACCATATTATTAGCCCACCAGTACAAATCGAAAGACGGTGTAGGTGCGCGGCAGAGTCAGTGCAGGAAGGAAGGAAGGACAAACAAAGCGGTGCTGACGACGGCACCAACACCGCTGCAGGAGGAAGCAGTCCCCCCATCAACATCAGTGAACTTCTCCGCAGTCCCGGGGATCAGGAGAGTCGGTGAGACCGCATACTGACCTACAAACACGTGACATTTGCCCCCTCGCCATCACCACCACCACACACACCCCCCGCACGTGACGTCAGTTTGACAACTCGCCGTGCACTGTGTCTGGTTTCTATGGCAACCTAAAAAGACACTAGCGAAAGCGTTAACATTTCTTTCGGCGGTGATGTTTCATAAAACGAGTTCTGTCGCTGAAGCCCTCGTCCTCTCCCCACGTGACAGACTGAAGCAGTCGTCGCTTTGTTCGTCTGTACTCTCATCAAAAAAGAGTTATTCTCGTTTTTTTGGATTTTATTTTTAGATCATGTCATTAGTTTCAGTTTATCTGTTTTTTCTGTTTAAGTAGTTTCAAAACTACAAGAGGCATAAACTTTCCCGACAAAGATTCGATCGTTGGCTACTTTGTGCTTTAAAAGTAAACCGCTTACAGCTTATACGAGGTCGAGGTAGACCACGTGGAGCTTGTTTAATGCGTCACTTCCGGTCAAAACAGTGCGAGGGAGAATGACAGGAAGCACAGAAAGCTGAGGACTTTCCCATCAGGCATCTGACAAGTCATATAAAGGACAGCAGTTTGCGAACATAAAGGCGGATGTTCAGGATGACAATGGTGCATATAGTGCGTGACAGCAACAAGAATGTCGGGCAAATGGCGGCGAGCGAACGTGAGCATCAGTCGGTTATTGTAACCAAGTGTAAATACAGTGAAGGGCTTTTAGCCTTGTATCAACAAGATTTCTTCTGTTGCGTGTGGATTCTGGATGACTGTGAGATGCTGTGTGAGATGAGTTCTGTTTTAAACAGTTCGTATATCTGATGGCTGTTGCGACAGTGGAATACACACGTCTGTCCTCATAAACAGAAATTGTCTCCGACAGCCTCGAGTCTGTTGATTGTTAGCCTTGTACTTGGTGAACTGAGGCAGACACAGGACCCAGAGGGCTGCACGTTCATACTCACCAAAACCCGCGCCATAGAAGATAATTATAATCAAACACACGGGCGGACTGTCCGCTGGCCTCAAGACTACAGAGTAAGTCTCCAGGTCTTTGCTTTTACTTATTGCACCTGTCACCACCTTGTTTTCTGGCTTCAAGTTGTAAAAGTTGTATTTTTGAGAGGTTAACTAGTATCGTTTCATTTCTTTGTCGCTGTTGTTTGATTTTTTTAACCACCACCAGCTGTACATCACACACACACACACATGCAATGAGAAGGAAAAAACGACGACTGAAGTGAAAGCTTAACCGATGTCAAGACATAGATACAAGTTCTCTCCACTCTTACATTATTAACTAATTGCAGCTTCAGAACTCGACTAAAATAACTGAAACCTCGATAAAATGAATCCAAGACATGTATAAGATACCAGGGCAGTGTAGAGTGGTTGGAGGGTAGAAAGGAGGAGAAAGAGAAGGGAGATGACTCTTGCTGACGATATCTGATGTTTGTGTCACCATCCAGTTGTGCCTGACACTAATGAATATCAACCCCTGCGCACGCACTTTACTTAAATATACCCGTATATCCAGACTTATTAAACAAGAAATGTTCAAGAAGAATTAAGAGACTTATACAGAGACATACATCAGTCCACCCGCAGTCACACTGCAGTGTACAAGAAGTGTAAACAAACATCAACAAGGACTCACAGATCGCTGTGTAGCCGATGACGACGAAGACGGAGAAGAGCAAGGCCACGCCCACGGTGACGAACATGATGTTGAGCACCTTCTTCAGCACGCGGTACTCCTCCGGGTGCTCGTTGAGCAGGTGCTCAGAGTTGTCTTTGCCCGCCATGCGGTTGTCCAGCAGCACGGTGCCGATCTTCTTCAGCAGCGCGCGCTTGCCCGAAGCCGGGGGACTGTGGGTAGCCCGGTGAGCCACTCCCGACTCGTCGCAGATCATGATCTCGATGGCGCGGCCGTCCATGGACACGGAGCTGGCGTCCATCTCCAGGTTCCTCGTGCCGCCCCGCTTGGCGCGAGGGAACGTGTCGTCTGCTCGCCCCCCCGCGGATGGCGGCGTGTTGTGGGTGCTGTCGAGAGCCATGTGGTGCTCGTGCTGGGCGCCTGCTGCTGCTGCTGCTGCTGCCGCCGCCACCCGAGATGCTTTTGCCTTCGATTTGTCGTCTGCTTCTCCAGCACTGGGCGCAAAATGTAGGACACTTCCGACGTCGCCCGGCCTGGCTCCGCCCACCGGCGCGTGACTGACGTGTGACGTCACACGCTGGGCGCTGCTGCTGATGGTGGTGGTGGTGGTTGTTGTAGTGGGGGAAGCGCTGCGAGGCCTGGCAGGAGTTGTGTCGATGACGAGAAATCGATTCTGATAGTAAACAACGTTACGCGTGGCTCCGCCATGTGGCACGCGCCCCGACAGCACGTTGCGCGTTCCTTTTTCCCGCCGCGGTCCTCCTCCTCCTCCCGCAGTTCTGGAACTTGGCGAGCTGGAGGACGTGGAGTGAGCTCCCCTGGTGTCTGGTGCGCCTGCTGGGTTGTCCTCCCTGTTCAGAGGTGACGTGTTGGCGTCGAGGTAGTGCACACGCAGCATGCCTTGTGATGTCACGGTACACGTCACCGCAGTCGGAGATGACCGGAGGGCGAAAGGTAGCCTCGGGGGTCAGCACCTGTATGACAATTCCATTGGTGACCACACCTGGAGGGTCAAAGGTTTGGTTGGGTGCGTGTCTGTATGATGACTGAGGAAAGTGCAAGATGCTGTTTCCCCAAACACACCTGCAAACACGAGTCTACACGTCACGTGATCAGCAACACAGACACCTGTACTGTACATGGAGACCTTGACATGATTTCTGCCGGTGAAATGGAAAGGTTAAACATGTTAATTAGATGTTAATTAGACCCCTTGCTATGTAAGATGATGAGTGAAGGGCGTGCATCTGGGGACAGAAAGGAGTTGGGGAATTATTTTGTGGGAAAAAGCATCTCATGCTGAGCTCAACCAGTCATTAAGAAAACAAACTGCACGCGACTAGACATTCAGTCAACTACTGAGGGATTCCTTTGTCAGTTTTACTGACGCCCAGGGGTGCCATGTACAACAGTATATGGCATTTCAATATGCATGTATATATTATGTAGATAAATGTTGCAGCCATGCGACCGGACTTCCTCAAACAAATTCGAACTGTCTCTCTCTCTCTTAATTACAAAGACAAAGAGGAAAACAGAAATGTGGAAAGGAGGTAGGTATGGAGAGGTAGAGACCCAGTAGCCCCACGTCGTTTCACGTCGTTCTGTGCTTGTCTTCTGATCACGTGACTGCCACCCAAACACCAGGCAAGTTTTCTACCCCAGTGCTCAGTGCGTACACATCCCGCAGAACGTCTTTGGTTCGAAGCTTGCCGGAACCTGGAACTGGAACACCTCCCCCCACATTCTTCCACTCACCCAGCAAATGTCCAGTAGATAGCAATACTTGACTTTTTTTATGGGAGGAGGGGGCTAGGGTGAGCCACTCCATGTGGTCACTACGCGATGGAACACACACACCTCTCATCAGCTTTCTTTAAAGGGAAATAACTGGCAGCAAGTGAGCAGGCGTCTAAAGTGAAGTTACCTCCCCTTATGGCTCTATCCACCCTTCTTGACCGTGTGACTGTCACTGGCAGGCAGTCTTGGAAACGAGTCTTTGTAAGCAAGACTCCTGCTGATATTTATGATTATTACGAAGAGAAAGCATCACAGCTGGTGCCGGCCATGCAAAGCTGTTCATCAATTTCCACTCCTAGAAACTAACAATTAAATCATGAAATTAATCATCGGCACGATTCGAAAAAAGGGCTCAACAGTTTTTCACAAGACGGTAATCATTCACCCACATATGAAATACTTGATGAGATATTAATAATTAATTCACCAGATGTTAATTATTGACTTTATACTGAGCAAGGCTCCTCAGTGGGATGTTGCAAGATGACAAGTGATTTGGGCGCATGGAACCAAGCTAACTATAAAAAATAAACGCAGGGAGAAGACTTTTTACTTTAAGCAAAAATTTGTTACATTACTCAAGAAAACAAACAAACAAACAAACAAACAAACAAACAAAAATACAGAAAAACTAAAAATCTTTTCATTCTAATCCAGGCTGCGAACCTCGGTCCTTGGGTACTAAGACTGACACATGTTGACCATTTATTGCTGGCATCAGTCGCTTGCCTCACTCTCTGACCTTTGCCCGACATCACTGCGCATGCCCAGGACTGGTGTGAGCATCCCCCAGACCATGCCCCTCCCGTCACGTGCACTGGGCACCCGGGACAGACTGTATTACCATCAGTGATGCGGGTGTCCTGAATACCCTGAGCGATGCCCTCGTCAGCAGTCGGCCAATTTATATTCCGGCTCACATTGGATTTCCTCCACACTCCCAGGCGGCTCTACTCGCTCTGGAAAAATGATGATGTGATGAGCTGCGTTCATGGTTGGCTGAGAACTCGGCCGCTGATTATCGTCGACATCTTTTTGTTAATCGTCGAGCGATGATGTGGTGTCATCTTCTGGTTTGTTGACGGAGAAGAGGGGAAGGGGAGGAAGGAAAGTCCGAGGATGGGAGTACGGGCAGGAGAGCGATCAATCATCTTTTGTAACAGGTGACTGGTTCTGTCATGCGCACTCGCCACTTCCTCTTGCAGCGTGTCGTGCGCAGTAGACGACGGCTTCCTGTCGAGGTGCGCCTCGTCTCCAGACTCCATGCTCATCCACACTTATTAACCTTTTAAGACGGATTAGTCAATTTGGAACTTTTTGTCCTGACAATTTATCGTCTGACTTGGGTGTCTCACCCTGGTCAGCCATTTTCTGCGAAAAGTAGGAATTAAAATGTCTCCTTGACTCATTGATGGTGGTAACAGTAACTATTTCTGGGAAGGTCCAAGTGAGTGCTTCCTCCATTGTACTCCACTCTACGTCTGTTTGATGTCGACACACATCACTGTGACAGTCAAAACAAATTCAAGTAAACAGATATTTGTGTGTCGTCTGTATGAGGACAGCAGCCCGCGGCATCATGCCTGCTGTGACATCGCCAAGCGTCAGATAAAGAGAGTCAGACAAGGCGTCAGCAGATTGCTGTGTGACCTTTGCCCTCGTCTGCAAGTTTTTTTCTGTTCACCTTGCAAGTTTTGCGCCCTGTGGGCACTTCGATCTGCTGGGATGATGTTTAATTTCATAACGAGGTCTGGCGGCCACGTGACGGTCTCAGACAGTGTTTGCCTTCAGCGCCCTCTAGCGAGCAGGACAAGCGGTTTGCCGAGGCTAATGGAGTGCAGTCGTGTAGAGGCTGTCAGGCCTTTTTTTTTTTTTAACACTAGTGGCATCCCAGCCTTTAGATCGAAGCCAATAAGATGTGGGTTTTATTAGGATACAATGAGCATCATGACAAACACGCCAACGTGTGTAACAAACACAAACATGTACAAGGCCGAGTAGACTTCTCTCATTCTGCCGGTGTAGCGCCTTCTCTTTCTTATGTCTGTCATCTTGTCTCTGTCTCTCTCATGTCTATTGCTTTATCTTTGTTTCTTTTCTTCCTTAGTAGCCTTTGTTCTGTTCGTCCTTCTCTATTCACGAGTAGAGTTGTGCACAGAACTCGTGGACCTGCAAATTCTCCATATTCACTGCCAGCATCGGAGGAGCTCAAGTGCTGAAAGTCGTTGAACTCCTCCTCACACTATGTACATTATAATTATTATTGTTGTATCAGTCAAGCATACAAAGCATGTTACAATGGTCGTCTCGATAAGGTTCAAAGGTTACACTCTTGATTCTGTAGCTTTCAGTTTGAGTTGGACGGGACAAAGATGAGACAGGGTTAGACATTGTCAGGCACATAGTCACCCACCCATTCATGTCTCTATTCACACCCACAGGCAAAGAGAAGGCAAAGAGAGAGGAAAGAAAACGAATGGAAAGATCGGAAGGATAATAATGAAGGAATACTAAAAAAAAAATAATCTATTGCCATCTACATTATTGTTTACATTACCATCGGCATTACCAATATATATTACCATGTATGTTTATGCATTACCACCGATATGTATCTTATCATCTTAATGACCATGCATATCACCTCGAATAAACATCTATAATATATAATATACCACATGTACATCTATATAACCGCATATATTACCATCTATATTGGAATCTCTCCCTCGCAGCTTCACCTGGTGAAAGGCGTGTTGACAAAGTTTTGTAAGGTCCACCACATCCATACAACAGTTGTACGAGGTTAACTAGAACCACTAGAACACACTCAGAACTTCTGTCAGGTCCGCTCCATCCACATGGAACAGCTCTGAGAGCCACTGGAACCACCCAGCAGTTCTGTGAAGTGGCAAACACAGACTTTGACACACAATCCATCACATTCCGGAAGTTCTTGCTCAAATGCACAAACCGTTTGTCGGATACCGGAAGATCCCCCTCTGTGGTACAAAGGACACGTTACACAGTTCCACAAACCTTTAAAAACACACCGGAAGTTCTCTTTTTCCCAGAAAAAGCAGATCGTCTTCAACGCGGAAGTCTCTCGAGCTGCAGAGTGTGAGTACGCATGCGCGCACACTATCACGTGCTCAGCCTGACAAGCCTGGGTACCACAGCTCGTAGAGCACCGGACACCTCGTCTTCCCGTCAGGCACTGGGCCAGCCGGTTCGCTTCCTTTGTGGAGTCGGTTGCAGCGAACCATGCGCACAGAGAACTCGTGTCGGCGGCCATCAATTATTCACGCCATGCATGTCAAACAAGAGCGCAGCGCCACACAGCGGCCATCCTGCACAACACAGGGTGGGGCAGCTTGCTTCGTCTTTTTAGGACCTGTCTCCTTCCATCTCACCCTGGCAGGGGGCGTAATCCATGCAGTGAGTGTGTATTGTCTCCCTGTCCGGTTGCTACCACGCTGTGGCTTCAAAACATGGATTGGAAACTAGACTTGGAGTGATCGGGTGTCGTTCAAGATTTATGAGATCGAGCAAAGAAATCAGCTGGTTTCTCGTGGTTTTGTCAGGAAGATAATGATCTCGTCTTACTATAAACAGTTCGATCAGGAAGTTTATAAATAATGTGAAGAGTAATCAGACATTTTAAGAGCTCGTTACACTGGAGGAAGTGCCTCATTAACTAGTTTCAATCAAATCGTGTTGAGTTCTCTTGATTTTAGTTTTGATCATCATGCCCACGTTTATGAGCATGCGCTCCAGACTTTGGGAAAGCAAGCTGATATCTGAAGAACTCCAGGACAAGAACTTGAGGACAAGTAAGACTGTACAACTGTTTGGACAATAGAAAGGTGAGCATTAATAACTGTTGTGGACAGCAGGTAGTTGTCACGGCAACTCTTGGCGTGTCCTGAAGGTAACAGGTCGGCTGATGAAACAAGGGAAATAATCTGAAAGAATTCTGACCACAATCAGCGCATCTGGTCTCAGCCATCCACAGCCACCCTACAGCCACCCTACAGCCACCCCACACCCCACCCTATACACCACACCCTACACACCACACCCATCTCCCTCTCCCACTCGCCACCTCCACTGCCCGCCAAATGGAGGCCACACCCGAGGCGGCTGATTGCTGGGTACAAAAACAAGAAGCTCTTGACAACGGACGGTTACCGGGTGCCGCCAGGCTAATCTGAACATTTCCATGAACATTATCATCAACTGCGTCCCTAACCATGCATGGAGGTATAGTGTGGGGCTACAAGACTGTCCCTCCTGTACTTAGCATTGAAGTACGCGCAGACTACAATGTCAGATGTTTCTGACCAGTTGATGACCAGAGACTAAAGGTTGAAAGGTCGGATGGTGTCACGATGAGGTCACTTCAACATGATTAGGACTGTTAAAACTTCCTGGAAATATTCAAATGTTCAGTAACCCGAACAAGACCCAAATAACCCTTGTCACTTTGTACACTTTGCTAAGTGCCTCATTAATGTATAATTATAATTAGTTGCGCTTTCTCACAGCAAGACACGGATAAGAGTAGTCGAGTGTGACCATGACCCCTGACCCTTGTTGAGACCGTTGCACATACAAGTGGCACTGCTCATTGTCGTCGTCATAACGCCGTGACGATGAAATGAAGTGAAGTCTGATGAACTGTCGTGACGACCCTCAGAAAGTCACGTGAGACGACATGGCGGGTTCAGATGTCAGGCTTGGAGGGCTTGGCTAGCCAGCTACAAGTGTCCTCATCAAATAACATTTATTTATACAGATGTACAAAACTTGCTTTACAGTAAACATGTTTGTAAACAGTCAAACAGTCAACAGTCAACTGTCACAGTACGTCTTTGTAGACTGTCACACGTTCGTGAACTGTCACAGGCGAGCGTTTGTGGAGAAGACAAGAAATTCTGAATTGTAAGAAATAAATGATGTCCTAACGAACATTACATTCGAAAACAGAACATTTCTGCTTGAAAAGTCTGTGAACGTGTCTGCCATGTTGTCTGAGCAGTAAAAGTCAAGGGAGACAAGCAAAGGAACGTCAGACGTAGCTGGTCAAGGGAGACAAGCAGATGGAAGGCATCTAGTTATTTTGTGAGAAAACACAAGTCGTGGCAGCGCGCAGTCGGCGTGTCTATCAGGGTCCGACTGCTGGCTGATGTACAAACAGATCTGTGGACTGTTGAGAACCTGACCGCGCGCCTCCATTCCGTTGCCAGACAACGCTCGCCGTTCACAGCCTCGCTGTGGGAGTGAGCGGCGCTCACAACGGGCCGCCTGTGTAAGTGGCTCCATCGGATCGCTTTGCCCTCTCCTGGGGTTTGATCGTATCGTCCACTTGATGCATTTTACACCTCTTTGCGCATGCGCATACCCGCGATGTGTCTGTGTGTAGGGAGGATATGATAGAGGGCGCGCGTGCTTGTACTCTTGTGTGGGGGATATGATAGAGGGGAGAATGCAGCAGCTAAAATGCGTGGTTGTTATGATTAGAGGGCACAACAAACAAAAATAATATATACTCGATATTGTTCATACTAGGGTTCACACTATTTCACATTAAAGTAGAAACCAGACACTGCTACTGTTAACGACAGGCACAAACGATTACTACCACCACTACTACTACCACAATTACGATGACTACCATCATCATCACCACCACCGCCACCACCACATAATGTAGATACTGTATCATATTTCTACCGCCACCCGGATGTGGATACTGTAAAGTATTCTTACCTACACCACCCGACTGTCGATGCTGTCTACTATTTCCAACGACATCGTCACTTCACAACAGTAGACATCAACCATGGGTGACCCCTCCCCACAAACAAACCACAGAGAGTCTCTCAGGCAAACTTTATCAAACCTAGGGTGTATGTTGGTGTGTAGCAGGCTGAGAGCTTTACACCTCGGGTGCCAGACTGGGGCAGACAACTCTTCCTAGTGTCACAGCACTCGGTTGTCTCTACAGTCAGCACTACATGCCTTTCTGTTCTCCACTCGATAGACCGCAGTAGATATATATTTGTCTACATCACATTACACTCCACACATCATAGACTGCACTACACACTAGACCTGTCTATAGACCTCACTACACGCTAGACCTGTGTGTAGACCTCACCAAACCATAGACCTCTGTCTATAGACCTCACTACACACTAGACCTGTGTATAGACTACACACTGTGCTCTATGTTTCCCATGTGGCAGCACACCACCCCGAGGTGTATCGCCACCCCGGAATTATTTGCATCAGTTCGCGGAGTGCGTGTGACCACAGTCACCTCCCCTTTCCCCACACTGTGTAGGGAGCTTGCCTTGTTTCAAGGGGCAACAACCTGCCAGCCTTCATTTATTTGTTTTCCCCTCCCTGCCTCTTTGCTAATGACTGCTGGCATTACCATTACCTTTGATGATAAGCCGAGTCACACGGGCGATAATGCGCTGGGCGGAGCGAGTTGCGGGCCCTGGCAACCTGCTCAACATCCACCCATGGAGTAGTTCAGTGAATCTGATGGTGTCGTCGGCAAGAAGAACTCGGTGATGATGTGTGTGAGCTGACGATGACTGTCCAGGGACTGTCAGACTGTGTCCTGGCGAAACTTCCTTCAGATTCTACAAAGTAAACAAATATCAAACATGGCCGTCTGCTTACAGTAGCTTGGACTATCTTCGCTGACTATCTCGCCATTTCACGTACATCTTTTAGTTCTTGTGAATACTACTGGCTTCTTTGAATTTAGTGGTAAACAATACATCTACTGGGGTAACGATATATCAACGAAATTTCAATAAATGATTATTCGTGTATTCAATGGAGTTGCGTTTAAAGGAGTAGAAGAATGTTCATAAAGGACAAGACGAGAAGACGATAAATGAGATAACATAAAGATGTTCACTAACAAAATCTTGACGAGTGTGCGGAAAGTCCGATGATGGTAAAACAAGACAATCGAGGACAAATGTGCGAGGGCTTAGCGGCACCGTCACTAAACATGCGATGACTACAATAGTAATATAGTTATTTGTGTTGTACCAAATGTTTGTGTTGCATCGAATGTTTGTGTTGTCCCAATATATATGTTGTACCAAATGTTTGTCAAGTAACGAGAATGCTCCACTTCAAAGTTTGACCGTCCATCCGTCTTCATGCAAGGGAAGACTTCTGGACAAAGCACACACTCGGGTATTTCTGATCATTCTGACACACGTACTCAGACTTACTCCTACTTACTGACACGTGTGTGCACGTACACGCTCGCCTACCCTTCTCTCACTCACACCCCACACGCCCAGGCCCGCACATGCGTAGATAAGATAGTTGTCAGCTGGGGATGGATGGACGTGGACGGACAGAGGTGTGTGTTCACAAAATACAGGTTGCAGGGCGACACGTGCAGGCGGTGGTGAGACTCCGCAGCCCTGTAACCTGTTATCTGACTGGCGAACGTCAGGAGCCACACGGCGATAGGCGTCAGTCCATCATCAGACCTGACGTACACACGAGGAACGAGAACGTCACGCTCTGGGACCGCGCACGTCACCCGTCAAGTGCGTGCATGACGAGGGTTGGGGTGTGTGGGTGTATGTGGGGGTGTAGTGTGGGGGGGTGTGGGGGAGGGGAGGGCAGCGGAGAGCGTGCCGCCAAGTCTGCGTCGTGCGCATCTCATCTGCTGCAGCAGAGCCGCATCCCCCAGTCGCACTGCAGCCAGCAGCCTGACCACAGCGCAGCCCTCAGCCTGACCCTCCCACCGGTCATGTGAAGTGGACAGACGAGGGAAACGAGGGTAAGTCTGTCCTCGCTGTTCTCACCTCTCACCTTCTCACCTCCTCAGGTAGATGTCGGTAGTCTCGGAGGTCAGACAGTTGCTAGTCGCCGCCACTGTTACCAACAACCTGTAGGAGTGTAGGTGATGGATGCTGACAGACCTGGGTGGTGGTGGTGGTGGGTTGGGGTGCATAAGATATATAATATCAATTCTACGATATTTCTAGACGACAATTATACATTTATATTATAATTATAACATTTATATGGTAGACATAATCTATCAATGTCAACATCATTTGGACTGACTGTGTGTGTTATTACAATGTTGTGTATTTTCAATATGTACAGTTTGCTGATACGACTGTCGAGTGTGTTACACTTCAGTGACATATGTAGGACAGTGTAGGACGATAGGAAATGTGAGTGGTCAGGCGTCAGTGGTTTGTTTTTGTGTTAAAGTTGTGTGACAAGACTTGGAGCACACGCGCATGCACGTACAGACCAGTAAATAGAATGATGTACACTGCGCTACAGCCATGGGATAATTATTGTAAGGAGACTAATTATTGTAGACAGTAGAAAAAAAGTTCATAATGAAGTGAAGAAATAAAAATCTGTAGATTATGAAAGTCAAGTCTAATATCAAAATAAACAAACATATCAAGTCAATATAAAGTTAAGTACATGGGTGTGTCTGTGTGCTTGTGTGCTTGTGTGTACGTACCTGCGTGTTTGTATGTGCGTGCTAATGTATTCGTGCCTGTATGTCTGAAATGTATGCTTGTGTGTACGCGTGTGCGTATGTGTGAGTGTGCGTCATATATGTATATGTTCGTGTGTGTGTGTGTGTGTGTGTGTGTGTGTGTGTGTGTGTGTGTGTGTGTGTGTGTGTGTATTTGTGTATATGTGTGTGTGTGCGTGCGCTACGACTGGTACAGAGCAGACGACTTCTGTGAACCACTTCAAATTTCAAGTGCATGAGTCGCATCCTACTATTCCACATTTTTTCTCTAAACCTCTTCTCTCTGGCGTCCTCATAAACACTTAGTTTACGGCGGATGTCGGCCGACCACAATATGGCTGCTCACCCACAACCCAGGGACCTGTAGTAGTGAGCAGCGTTCACTGGCTTTCTCCGTCACCTCGGACAACAATACATCCTCGATTTCCCACCAAGCCACTCACACCCGGAGGAACTTTGGACGTTTTGCCTCGTCTAGGTACAGACGGCGGAACCGAGGCGCCGGCTTTTGCCACTCGGCACAAGTGGCCATCTCCTGTCTAAAGTTGATTCTTTAGGACCGCCAACAGTCAAAGGTCTGCCCAGCGGGCCGCCCAGAGCCAAACGTCTGCCCAGCGAGCAGCCAACAATCAAACATCCCCACAGCGGGCCGCCAACAGTCCAACATCCCCACAGCGGGCCGCCAACAGTCCAACATCCCACAGCGGGCCGCCAACAGTCCAACATCCCACAGCGGGCCGCCAACAGTCAAACATCCCACAGCGGGCCGCCAACAGTCCAACATCCCACAGCGGGCCGCCAACAGTCAAACATCCCACAGCGGGCCGCCAACAGTCAAACATCCCCACCGCGGGCCGCCACTAATGGCACGTCCCCAGGGACCCCTAGCGCTCGCTAAAAACTAAACTGCATTTTTGTGCTTTGACATTTGAGATCAATTACTGACGCGGTTGTCGAACAGTCCCGTGACTCGTCACGTGCATTTTTCTGGCAATAATGTGACGAGGGTCACGAGGGCCGCATTCAGCGGCGCCATGATGACCTGTAGCTGCAACGCAGTCTGAATATTTGCAGCTTGACAATGCACCGTGCATTTGTTTGCTGTCTGTAATTGTAGCTATGGTGATGGTGGCATTCTGCGGCCTTTTGATGATTTGGTCACGTGATATCGCAAAAGACTGTAACTGTGACCGTTGTTGCATACGTAATTGATTTCGTACATAAATGTAGAGACTGCTCGTAACACTGGTGGAGGCTTGAAGTTATGATGTAGAGAATTATGTTTGTTATCTCTCATCCTCTCAGGAGTGTAGGTGGCGCTGTGAGACTCCAAAACGCTATGAGCTGTAGGTTTTTCTCAATTAAATTTGAATTTCGCTAAGCTGGTTCCGTGTCAGTAAGTGTCAGTTCAGTTTATAGGAACTATCCATGTAGAACGTGGCTTGGAACTCACAGAAGACATCTTTGACTGTCTTCTTGTTGTTGATTGATTACCTTTTTGTGGAGAGAAGCCAGGCTCGGCTGTAAATAAACTCAGCTTGCAAGCATGTCGGACACCACGTAGCTGGCAGTTAGACTGTGAATCATCTATGTTTTCTGTAACCTTTCCACCCGATACACTGTTATTACATGTAATTACTGACACTTGCCCGCCTTATCAATGGCCGCCTTCATTGGAGTTTCTTGGAGACGAACATTCGTAATGCGTGACACTGATGGAGTCTTCTGGTGGCTATCTCGCTCCCTAGGGCATGATAAGGGCCAATGAATGGATACAGGTGGAAGGGAGCATCTACCCTTCCCTTCACCGACACACACATACACATATATACACACACAAACACACACGCACACACACACACACACACACACACACTATTTAGTCAACATGACATCACGCAGGATGAGA
The DNA here is from genome assembly GCA_004794325.1 of Pomacea maculata. Lineage (NCBI taxonomy): Eukaryota > Metazoa > Mollusca > Gastropoda > Architaenioglossa > Ampullariidae > Pomacea > Pomacea maculata. The sequence continues at coordinate 222,344 of SRHC01002589.1, read as the reverse complement.
TTAATGACTTTTATGTCACTGGAAATTAGTTTTATTAAAAAAAATATTTGGTTGTTTACAAACCTACATATCTTCCGAAAACATTCATTCCAGCAAAAACTAACTCAGACAAACATTTTTATCTTATTCCTCTCTACGCCTGACATCAAAGCCTCCAGGAAATGTGAAAGATAAACTTCGCACGTAGCACCCGGACTGATAGTCTCGGAACATCTCGTGAAATCTCGGAGAAACAGTCACGTGGCTTGTTCTGCTCATCCACACAACAATGTGGAGACGACTTTCCTGCCAAATGTCGACAGCTGAGGGTGGTGAGGACACCCGAGTGGTCAGAATCAGAAGAGGAGGATGTTTTTCCGTGAGAGGAGTGATACAGAAAATATTTATATTGCGAGATGTCGGACTGGGAGGGAGTTGAGAAGGAAAGAGATTTGATTGCATGAGAAGAAACTGTTTTGGGGATTTCTTTTTTTTTTTGGTCAGAAAATGAGGCAGTGTCATAACAGCATATTCGTTCTTGTTGACTCATTGATGTGAGCCACACGTTCGCTCAGATCGCTCACAGTGAGCACATGTCAGGGCACACTAACCTAACAGTCTGACATTTTGATAATTATAACACCCTTGGCGGGCCATACAAAATTACTGAGTTAAAAAGGAGTTTTGCTCTACTTCCTCAGCTGTAGTTGCCCTCAGTGTGCTCACAACCTGGCAACGTGTACAACCCAGTCTGACCTCTGTCCTCTGGGTCACCCAATCCGCTGTTTGGTAATTAGGTGTGAAAATATACTTTGCTGACATGAAAACCACAGATAAACAACTGTTTGGAGTCTGTACAAAAGTTCTTAGAGGAGAAACACACATTTGTGTCCCATCATGCACTCGGTTGTGTCCTGTCTACCCTGTAATGGCCGTTCCTCAAAATTTACATTCTTATTATTATTCACAGTTGTGTTGCCATGAAAAAAAAGCTGCTACATTTACTGATTTACTCGGTTTCCTTGGCGGGTTGGATCAAAGGATTCCCACCTGTACAATGGAGTACAACCACAAGACCTTTGATGTTTTCTAATACAGACATTCTACCATGTCACGTGTTCACATTCTACCATGTCACGTGTCCACGTTCCAACATTCCTCGTGCCGATATTCTAACACATTGGATGTCGAGCTTCTACCATGTCACGTGTTCACAGTCTACCATGTCACGTGTCCACATTCTAACACATCGGATGTCGACACTCTAACTAGAGAAAACAAAATACTTATGTTGGGTTTCAGTAAACAGCCATTGCTGTGATACCTGATGCCCAACCACCGCTCGCCATCAACGGACGGAGACAGCAAAAAAAAAAAAAACCACAACAACCACAGCTGTTTACAGTCAGCTGTTACACGATGCTGGCGGCGCCGACTGTTGTGTAAACAACTTCTCTCTGCACAGTGACTTCCCTTGGACTCCGATGGTTGGCAGCAGCCGCCTGCCTCCCCATCTTATCAGACCTGGCTAGATAAGCGTCAACACCCGCAACAGTTGTCAGGCCTGCCCCACCCGTCTATCCACCCCAGGCCCACCCCAGGCTGTAACATTCTCAAGATGGCCGGCGGGTGTGGGATGCTAGCGGCTTAATATAGATGGCGGCGTGTCTATAAATAGCCAGAGACTGGCAGGTTGGATGCATCACTTTGGTGATGAAAGCTGCTCTTTCCTACAATCAATGATCCACCCTTTTAACCGTGCATGTAGGGTGGGCTCGCGGAACTTCTCGCAAAAGTCAGGTCAATGAAGTCTGACAAGTTTCAGTAACAAAAATGTGAAGCTATGGGAAATGTCACGATCCCAAACTCCACACGGGTTTGGATTTTTGTTCTTGTGTGTCATGTGTGCGCGTGCTCACGTGTTGTTTTTGTTTGTTTGGCGTCAAACTTGTAGAACATATGACTGCGATATTTGTGTATGTTATCCTCTACCCCCCTGTACCCTCCGTCAAACGTCACGCTCGTGTTTTCATAACAAGATATCGGTGACGTGTTGCTGTGACGAGCTGTCAGCCTCCCACTGATCGCTCGTGTGATATTCAAGAAGCTGTTGTGACAACCTCTCGTCCAACAGTCTCTCGTCTACACGACAACAGGGACTGAACTCTGTTCACGTTATCACGTGACCTCACACAAGTCGCGGTTGCCGAACTTTGATGTTAAAGGTCGCAGCCGCTTGTAAACAGACAGTGGCGCCGCCTGTAGCCGAGCTTTCTGTCACAAACACATCTTTCTACTTACTCCACCTTTATCATTTCTTGTTAACACAGAGGGGTTTGTACACACTTCTACACACACTCACACACAGGTGAGCTCAACTCATACACACACAGGTGAGCTCAGCACACTTTTATGTTGCTCTCGCCTCAAACACAAACATTAAAAAATTCCTGGAAGTAAGTTTTGTACCTATGTGAGAGACAAAGTTTCTTCACAACTCTTCCTCATTCCACCTTTCTTCTTATTTTTCTCACCTTTCCGACCCTCACAGCGTCAATGGCGCTATTTTAGCCGCCGGCGCCAGGTAGAAACGAAGGTAAGACAGACCAGCCTCACTGTTCCTGCCGCACGGGAAATGATCAAAATTATAAATAGAAATGTAGGTATAAGGTGGAAGGTTTAGTGGAAGGTTCCTGAGATTAAAGACAGAAAGAAATACCGATACAGTGACAGAAACAGGCTGGCAGATGGAGAGATAAGAAAGAAAATAGAAAGTCGTAACGGGAGCTCGTACTCGTGCATGTCCCGTGATCCTCTGTCTGGTTTCATTTAAAATGTTTCTGCCACCCGATCCTCCCAGCGCCCCCCTAACCCGGAAACCCTCCGCGACGATAAAGACGGCTTTTCTTTCTCTCCCCGGCATCACAGGCAGCAAACAGAAAATATTTTCACCGGCCGCCAACAAGTGGAATAAATGCAAGTCTTTGTTCCCCCTGAAGTGGGGGGAGGGACCCGGGTACGAGCGAGTGCGTGGAAGCGGGAGGCATCAAGCACGTGCGCGCTGGTAGTCGTGGAAACGAGCTTCGCTGGTGACGATGCAACGGAGGATGGGACTGATACGATCGTGGCCGGCCACCCAGCCAGCCAGCTAGCAGTTACCAGCCATATACATAAATATGGAAAGAGATGGAAATGAAAAAAGTCTAGCAGGCCAAGGAATGCAAGAATATACAAATTGTAGATGAAAAGAACATCACATAATACATACATGATACAAAAATAGTTTTATGAACGGTTTTTAATAAAGAAGAGAAAAGCTGTTGGAGATAATGAAAAAGGAAGAAAGGGAGGGACTGAAAGAAAGCAGAGGACAAATGAAAAGACAGTAGTCATTAGCCGAACCAAAATAAACATGAAATTATCCCAATGACACTGGAACTAAGTTAAATACCACTGACATCAACAATATGACAATAAAATAAACAAAAACAACATTAAGACCAACTACAACCACGCGGAAACTAACCGAAATAACCTGAAACCCAACTGAAAATGATCCAGCCATCAAAAGCCAACCGCTGGCTTATCTGTCCACACGTGTTTGTACAGGAAGCCGTTCACCAAAAAATGCGAAATTAAAAAAAAAAAGCAAAGCCGTTGGAGTAAGATCAGACAATCTTTAAAAAAAAGTAAAGATATCTACATACGTAAATTGTTTGTGAGATTGGTTAGACAGCTCGGCAACTTCAACAAAGCGCCATTGTGCGAATGTCTGGCAAGGCTGGCATGGTCCTGGCAGGCACTCCTCCCTCTAGCTCCTCCCTCGGTGCAGTCACCCACAGCACGCATGCGCAGTCCCCCACAACACGCACGCGCACTCTCACGCACGTCACTTGGAGCGTCACGGTGCCTGACCTCACGGAATGTTCCTACAGACTCTAGAGCAGCCACCGTGTCGGCACTGTGTCGTTAGTTCCGCAAGTATTCAACTCCACTTTCAGGATTCCACGCTTCATCGGAATCGTTTTATGTTACAAGAAAAATATTTTCTTATAAAGTAAACAAAGCTTAGTAAACAAATTATTTATTAAATTTCTAAACTATGTTTAAATTATTTTAGAGAGAAAGAGAGATTTTCACCTGCCGATTATTTCAGGTGAGGAGCCCCAGGAGCGTCTTGCCCGAGTCTGTGATCACGTGACCACCCAAACGCTCGGTGTGACGGGTTCCGTTCAAATATTGTTTCCAGTATTTATATTCGCTTTGAAGACTTACTCAACACAGCTTTCAAACATAAAGGATTTTAAAGAGGAAGTATGATGACCACAATGCGGACACATTTAAAATGAATAATTAAATAAATATAAATAAACCAGGGGACTCTATGACGGAGAGACTTCCCTTCCCCATGAACTGGACTAATTATTCATACAGCGAGGTCGTGGCATGGAGTGTTGAGTTCAGCTTCATTCATGTAACAAGTGACGTGTTAACAACTGTTACAGTAAAGATGTAATTATTATAAAATGTTTTTGGTTCTCGTCATACTTCGCATGTCCCCCCTTCTCTCCATTTCACTGTTAAAGATTCTCGTGGGGTCGTCAGCTTGACTGGTAGGTGTCTCGTGATATCAAATCTCTTCTCGTCCTTCCTTCCTTCATCCTGATTCTGTTTCCCTGTGCAGACAGAACCGAGCCGCTGGTTGTCAGGTCTGAGGGTCGCCTGCCTGGGCCCGGCGCCGCCATTCCCTCCACAGCGAGGTGCGAGGCGGGTGGCAGCCAGGGTGGGGACGCATTTGCACCCGGGGATTCCAGGAGTCGCGTATCAAATCTGCGCATGCGCACACCGGCAGGAGCGCTATCACAGATCCGACTGCTGCGCCGAGCACCAGACAGGGTCAGATGACGGCACAGAGGTCAGAGTTCAAGCGTGCTTTTGCATCACGCCTAGTGGCGGCGCCTGTTCACCGCGTGCATGTGCGTGTGTCAGACCGACTCCGTGTTGCTGTGCGGTGTTGTCGTCAGCTCCCTGCAGCAGACGCTGGACGACCACGGAGCTGCTGCACACGTCACCGTGGGTCTAACATCAGTTTGAATGTCACATATTGTCGTGTGACGTCACAGTAACAACAGCTGACGTGCGCGTGATTTTCCAAGAGAGAGAACTGTCCCTCGTGGAGAGAGGTCAGCGATGACAGACTGAAAGTAGAGAATTTTGCTGAACTGTGGACTTTTGCTACTCCTTGCGGAACGCCAGTCGATCGAGTGGTTGTGGAGGATACTCGCCGGCGACAGTCCCCACCATGAGCTGGGCCAAGCATCTGTTCGACGAGAAGAACACCCGAGCCCACCTCAGCTTGAGCCAGAAAGACTGCGAGAGGTCAGCAGGCAACCTTCGACCTCTAGGACGGGGTCGGATGTGCTCGGCGGAGTGGGACGGACTGTTGTGCTGGCCTCCCACCCTGTCTGGTGCCAGCATCAAGCAGCCTTGCCCCGCCGTCCACAACCTCGACCCCAACCAGTACGCCTACAAGGTGTGTCTGTCCAACGCCACCTGGCACCGCACCACCGACTACTCGCGATGCCTGTCCCACATAGCGGCGGCCTTGACCAACCTTCCCGACCTTGACCTGCTTCGCGACAGACCTGGCAGCGAGGTCACCACGCAAGTGCCGCAGGAGGTCAACTCCACGACGCATGCGCTGTCGACGTCAACGACCGAGGCCGTGGTGGAGGGCGTCGTGGACATAGTGAACTTCGCCGCCACCGACGATCTGGTGGCCACGGTGTCTCATGGGTTGTCGCTTCTCTGTCTCCTGTTCGCCTTCATCACCTGGTTGTCTTTGAGGCTGTCTGATCGGCTGGCCACTCGCAGGTAAGAAATTATTAGCATGTTCATTGTCACTGATGTTCTTGTTGCGGAGATGCTGGTTCTAATGATGATGATGATAAGACGGCGATGATGACCGTGATGACGTCAAAGAGAAGCAGAGGAGGAGAGTTGATTAACGAGAATAACGATGTTGACAAGGAGCTCATGATTGAAGTGAAGAGTTGATTAAAATAGTCAATTTGTTGTCAGGTACATCGTGCTGGTGGCCACCTTCCTGGCTGCGCTGCTGTTCCACCTGCTGGTGCTGGTCACGCGCTGCCAGTCCCTGGCCCTGTCGTGGTCCACCGACGAGTTGACGGAACACGACACAGCCAACATCAGCAGCGACCATCACCACGACATCAGCAGCAGGTGGTCGCATCGCCACGCCAAGCCATCCACCCCCAGGGCGCCACTCAGCGGCTACAAGGACGACAACTTCCCGTTGCCAGACGACCAGGTGTACGCTGTGTCGCGAGTGACCAGCGGTCAGCGGACCTCTGCAGCAGGCATGCGACAGCAGGCGGAGGGCGTGCACACGCTGTGTCAGGTGGGTCGGGTGCTCTTCCACCTGGCGGATGTCTCCGTCTACTCCTTCGCCTTCGCACTCTCTCTGTACTACACTGTGGTGGTGCTGGGCCGGAAGCTGACGCTCAACAAGCTGCTGACGCTCTTCCTGCTGGCTCTGGGACTGCCAACCGTCTTCGTCGTCTTCACCATCCTGCTGTACATCTTCCTGCCGCTGGGAGCCACCACCACGACATTCACCTGCACTATATACGCCCTGGAGGACGAGTTCCACTGGGCGACGACTGGCCCAAAGCTGCTGTGCCTGGTGTTGTCGCTGTGCTTGATGACGGTGTGCACCTACAGCTTCCTGCGCCTGCACTTCCCCGCCCTGCACACGTCATCGGAGACGTTGTACGCGCGCCAGGGCGTCTTCAAGCTCCTCGTCTTCCTCGTTGTGGCGTCGGTGGTGGAGCTGCTGTTCCTGGTCACCCAGTACCAGGACATGCACGGACACACCACCTCCCCCTCGCTGTGGCTGGCCAGCACGGCGCTCAGCGGGGTCAAGGGGTCACTGCTGGCGCTGATGCTGTGTTTTCTAGACAGCGAGATCCTCCACGGCAGTTGCTGCCCCACCAGCGACAACGTGCGCGAGTCGACGGTGGTTCTAGGGGAGCGTAACTCTCAAGACAAGGGGTGCGATGAACTCCTCCACACAGGTGGGAAAAAGACAGCACAGGTGGACTTCCTGACCAAGCCAAGTGCTGGCCAGACCAGCGGCACCGGCTACCCAGGCCAGGGGGACAGGGTGTAGGTGGAGTATCAGTCTTCATCAACACAACTGCCACAAACATGGCGACAGTGGCGAGCAGAGAAGCGACCTCTGTGGATGGTGGTCTACCATCTTCAAGTCAGTATTGTAGGCAAGAGTGAAGCCCTCGCACTCCATGTAAGCACAAAATATAATACAGTAATAGGAAATTACTGGAGATGTGAGTCATGAGTTCCACAGATTTTACTGGAACATAGTCCAGAGCCTAGAGAGACCATATTGTTTGCTGGAAACTTGTCAACAAAACAATAAACAGGAGCTGAGGTCCAGAAGAGCAGTAAACAAGTGTCGAGTGATGATGTGATCCAAGGAGTCGCCATTTGTGGTCAGCGATGACATACTGATATAATTCAAATGAGACATGACAGACGCACAGGTGTGGAGGAACAGGTGACTGTATTTTTTCTTGTACCATAATAGTTTCCCATGTTTCGTTGACTGGTTTGCTGCTTGTTACTATTATTTTCTAAATATCTGTGTTCACTGTCTAAACGTGTGTTCACGTGGAGAGTTCGTCTCTGTGGCTCCCTGTTCATGTGTCATCGGAGTACAAGTCTTCAAAAAGAGATCACTTGTTATTGTGTACTTCCTGGACTGTGAACAGTGTTCAGACATCAGGTTTAGTCACGTGTCAGTCAATAGACTCGCCGAGTGACGTAAGCCAGCGGCTTTCCGCCAAAAATAACGAGACTGCGGCACTTTGATGTTGGACTGAGCATTTTGAGAATAAAGTCTGTTTGTTGTCTTGTACTCTTAAGCTAGGTGTGTGTGTGTGTGTGAGAGAGAGAGAAATGTGTGTCTGCTGCGAGTCTGCCAGGTGATTTGCATGTCTGTCAATTAACGTGTGTGTGTGATTTACTATTACACCTTCAACCCTGTAACATAAGCAAAAAATTACATCTCAAACAGAACCGGAAGTTGCACTTGTTGCTCCAGACAACGGATTACACACACACACATGTAAATTAAAGCACACAACGCGGTACACTCTCAGTATTTTATTACTCACGGTCTGAAAGCCTCATCCTGCCCAATTAAATGTTAGAAACCAAGAGACATGCTGAAATTCTGGCTTCTTCTTGGCAGCCAGGCAAATTAGTATCTCTAATTAGTAATGCTGATCATAAATCTCTCTGATAAGTGTCGAGCCTGTGAAGGGCGAGGTGTAGATGAATCGTCATCAGTGACATCTCAATCTTGCTCTTGTAATTCTCGGAAACAACATCTCCATCTCAGTGAGCGGCCTGCTGACAGTTACTGAATGCACCCGTCCACACACAACCACGAGTACGGGTGCTTTTCTGAAAAATAAACAACAGAATTGTGACCCAAACAAAGTCTCGCCTAAAACAATAAACAAAGACGTGTTCTGAACGTTGTTGACATCATGGTATCCAGGCAACGTCTCAGTAAGTTGTGAGTAAACACCACAACCCTAAACATTCACACCCGCTTACAACTGTCTCAGTGGCTGGGACCTTCCTTGATGTGTAAACCTCAACCCTTTGTGTTTACTTTCTATTTCACACACAATAAACACACATGGTATACATGAGTACACACAGTGAGAACAACATGCAAGGAAAGGAATTTGTTTCTTCATTACCTTTTTTCAATTTGTCTACATTTATAAATAAACAAGAAAGCCTAAAATATTTGGCGATTAACAGGTCATTTATTTTTGCTGGTGTTTCATTCTTAAAGGAGGAAAGGCTATATCTATATTGGAGTAAGACAAAACAACATGACAGAGCCACTAAACGTATTTGAATATTTACTGATATTTACAGAATATTTACTGATGCCTTGTGGGGGAATCCCGTTGCTCAAGTGTCAACAGACTTACGAGTGCCTGGTGGCTCGTTGTAGATGTCCCTTGGCTCCTCGTCTTTCTCAGCTCTGGCGGCATCATGGGCAAGGTTCTTCCAGTGGGTCCTGACCTTTTCCTTCCTGATGACCTCCGGCGATGAGGCTGTCGAGGAGTAAGAGAAGTGCGTCATCTTGCGGCGAACAGCCCGGACGACACTGTCATGGCGCTCGTTCTGCTGCTCCCTCTGGCGACGGACCTCTTCCTCCCGCTCCTGCCGCTCCTCCAGACTGGGTCCGCCCTGCGACCTGCGCAGAGTGTCCAGCCACACCTCAACCATGTCTTGCAGCCTCACCTTCTCACCGTTCTTGTCCACCTGAATCACCATGTCCGCCATTTTTGATTTTCGATGCGTCGCATCCCTGACACGTGGTTGGTCGTCCTCGTCGTTGGACAACACAGATGATGTCGAGCGCTTTTGGAACCACACGGGGGACGATTTTCTGCTGCCACTGTGCCTTGACCCCGTCCCTTGCTCGTGGTCTGTGTCCGGCTCCACTACAGCATCCTGGCAGTCGTCCCCCGACAACCACAGGTTCAGTTGGCGCGAGAGGAAAGACTGACTGGCGTGTTCGTCCTCGTGCTTTTCCTCCACAACTTCCTGGGGCTGGGGTGGCTCGGGTCTTTTCAAATTCCAAAAGGCGCGCCGCTTCCAGTCGGCTCTCTCCGGTCTCTTCCTCTGCTCCTCCTCCGTCTCCGAACCGGCCAAGGAAGGTTCGTCGTCATACCAACAAGACTGCAGCCCCCGTCGTCTGCTCGCCGTGGCCTCCTCGCTCTCTTCCTCCTCGTCATACGTGCAGGAGCGCTGGTCACGTGATAGGCTCCTATCTTTCTTTATTTTTGGCCATCTGCTCCCCGAGGATGTGTCAGAGGACAGACCTTTCTTATTCCTGTCGGAGAGAAGACTTGCAGTTCAGACGTAGTATTGGATTTCTCTCTTTATCTCTTTATATATATAAACATAAATACAACAAATATGTCCACTTTTTAAATATCATCAACTGACGATTACGTGGGGGGTTTCCTTCCACATGACCACCCCTTGATTGGTCAGTTAGCAGAAAGGAAGGACACATATCCCATAACCCCGTCCATACTGTGGACTAGGTAATACGAGGTTAATTGTCAACTTTGGCCATCCATTGTTTTTTTATCCTACAAGACACTCAGACTCTCATTTTTCCATTCTAGTGGGTTTTCTTTTTTAAACTTCGCATTGAGATCCTTGTCCACCGGGGAAATGCACTAAATATCAAGTGTTGTTGTTGTTGTTGTTGTTGTTGTTGTTGTTGTTGTTGTTGTTGTTGTTGTTGTTGTTACTACTACTAACTTGTTCTGGTCTCCGTGCATGCCTTGCCCACACATTGCCTTCTTGAGGGACCGCCTGAGGGCGAGGTCAAAGACCAGCAGGATGACCCAGTTCATGCAAGAGTTCAACATCATTAGGAAGAACGCCACCTGGTGAACGACAGGAGACCCCTTGATGGTGCGATCAACCAAGGAGACGACGAGGAAGGGCAGCGATAAGAGCAGACGACAGAGGTTGATGACGACCAGCCCCCAGGCAAAGCGCAGTTCCCGCTTGCTGATGGGGGACTCCAAGGGCACATCAATCGTCCCCTTCCGCTTGTATAAGGGCCGCAGGCGGAAGTCCCTGTCCCTCGCACTCTCCTCCCTGTCTAGGTCCCTGAGGCTCATGACTGCCTCGTTCCTCAACTCCAGGGCGCGCGCTGTTCTGTAAATCTGAGCAAGAACAGAAGGCAAGAGTTCTCTGAGTGCAGAATTATGCGTCCTTCTCACCCTCCCCTCAACAATAACAGATAAACTAATAATAAATAACCAATAGTGTGTCAAAGTCAAAGGAAATCTAGAGACCAAACTAAAACAGCGGCTTGGGATGACATTTTATTTTTTTAAAAAGCCTTCATCGCCTCTTTATAAAGGGAGGCTATCCTGGTATCCTTACGCAATTGTTATCAAGTGTAGTCTCCCTTTCTTCCCTATATTGCTTTCTTAAATCTGCGAATTGGTGGGACAAACCTCGCCCCTGAGCTGAACTATTGGTCAGACTTTTATTTATTTACTTTGTCTGACTTAAAAGAACAACAAAGAATCTCGAAACTTTTTGCAACGTGGCACGTGTGGCTAACACCGATGAACGTGTTTCTTTTTTTAACCTTTTTTTTCATTCCTATCAATAAAAATTAAAAAGAAAAATGATTTTATTGCCCTTGTTTACTTTCCCCTGATTCTCAAGCTGCATTTCGCGTGTGACAGCCACGCACCTCGTACACTATGCAGAAAATGCTCCCACAGATGACGATCAGAAGGACGAGGCCGATGGCGGAGATGTAGTAACTCTCCTTGCGGTTGTACGTGCAGATGTGAAGAACAGGGTCCAGGTGAAAGGTGTGATCGAGCAAGGTAGGTAATGTACCCACGAGTCCCCCCACCCAGATCGACAGGGTAATGATGATGCAGACCTCTTTACCAAAGAGAAAGTCAAACCACGTCCTCTTGCACAGATACAAGTACCTGAAGACAAGATTGACATGTGTATTTCCGTTGTCAAAAACGTTCAAAATAAAAAACACGATACATTATTTATTATTATATCATCTAGCATGTTATTTTGTTTCTTTCTGCTGTTTGAGACACAGATAAAAAAAATTACAGAAGGAAGAAGCAAGGAAAGTCAACAGTAAGCAGTCATTCAAAAAGAGACAAAAAGAGATGGGAAATTACTCTTATTTTCTTTGAGCCCAGGTAAACACAGTGTCCATAAAAATGTACAAACATTGCATACGACAAATAAACAACAAATTAGGGGCTTATTAAGAAATATGAAATAAGGAAATTCTTGTGTGTGTGAGTGAAATGTATTATCCACTGTCCTTTTTTCTGCCTTTGGCTTGTACCTGTTTAAAAGAGAAAATACCAAATAACAGCACGCTTGCTTGGTAAACAAATTATGAAAGAACACCCGATGTCCCCTCCGCCACTCCATTTGTTCTAGGTGATAATAAATTAAAACACACACGCGCGCGCACAAACAAACACACACACGCAACCGCCGGTGTACTTGACCATCTCTCTAACCCACACCTGTTCAAGGTGAGAACAAAGAGCGACAGGACGACGGACCAGCCAGCGGCGATCAGAAAGATGCCGTTTAATTTGCAACTGAGCCCCTTGACCATCCAGTCATCGCTGACCGCCAGGTGGATGACAAAGAAGAGGACGACATAGCCGGACAGGATGAGGTCAGCAGCCACCAGACTGCACAGGAAGAGGTAGTGCGCCACGTGCAGGCGGCGGAAGATCAGCACGCAGACCAGGATGAAGCTGTTGCCCAGGACGCCCAGGATGACGATGCTCACCCCCAGCACCACCAACACCAGACGAGCGCGGTCGTCGATCTGTGGCGAGTGATGTTTGTCTGGGACAGGCGGCGATGTCGTGTTGGTGAGCGTCGTGTTCATCATCACCTTCGACATCGTGGCACGTGCAGCCCTACAGGCTTGCTGCCAGCACATGATGCACCCGACAAACACATACCCGGACTGGGATGAGAATGCATAGGTATCAATCAATTAATCAATCAAAATCAATTAATTAATCACCCAACTGATCGTAGTAAGTCTGCTGATCAGGGTACAAATTAAAAAAGTGAACCAAACCAAACTTTCTCGAGAAAGATTTTCACTCAAGATGTCAACGAGAAAGCTGCGATGGAAAACAAAACTGTTGTTACAAGATGTGAGAGAGAGAGAGAGAAAGAATGAAGGGGTGAGAGTGTGTCTGTTAAGTATGTGTTTGTGTGTGTCTGTGTCGTCTGCAATGAAGTGTTTAGCAAGTGATCAGACCTACGAATGTCTCCAGGTCCCATGATCATGGCCATGAGGACACTCAGTTGACACGGAATATTTTTTGTTTTGTTTTTAATCTGAAGTGACTTCACTGGTGTGACACCAAAAGTTCAGGACAATCAATCTAATTTCACGAAAAGGTTTTCAAGAAAAGTTACCTGGACATCTAGACATAATTACAAACACCACCAGCGGAACCTCCAGCATGTCGGAAAGCTTGCTGTGACAATCAGCAGCAGGCGGAGCGTGTCTGGTGCACGCAGCCTGACGCGTGACGCCACGAGCAGAGCGACACGCCGCGTGCACAATGACGTCAAAGATACGCACTCTTATCGCCTGTGCGATACAGTGTTCACCGTGTTCACAGTGTTCACAGTGTTCACAACAGTCTTCTCACCTGCCCTTCAGCAGCCACAACACCTGCCATTAACAAATTTATTTATTTATTTGTTTTTTGCCTGCAACCACGGAGTTTTATATATATATAATGTAACTTCGTGACTGCAACTGGTGGTTGTTGTTTGGGGGAGTTACGGCCCTTGGTTGTTTTCAAGCAGTGGTTACGACCCTTGATTGTTTCAAGCAGTGGTTAAATTGTATTCTACGAGTGTGGCGAGAGTAGTGCGCCGTATAAAACAAAAATGTAGATATCACCAAAGAAATGAATGTGACGTATCTGATGTATTACCAGACTTATATGGCTGCCTGAACATTGTGCTCTTCTTTATCTGTTTCTTCAGTCACCTGGCGTTATGAATACAAGACACCAGGATCTGCTTCGTAAATACAATTCGTCATTGTGGGTGGGTAATACAGGGGTAGTGAGGTTGTGGGTAGGTATTTCTATATATTTTTTAAAGAACTGTAATTATAGTATCAAAGTCTGTTGGTTTGTAGTATACTAACATTTTGCTGTTTTTTTTTGTTTGTCTGTACTGTATTCTAGAGCCCAGTGCTTGGAGCAATAACATGATGTCCCGTCTTTCTCTCACTTGCTCGCTATGTGCACGGGTACTTGTGTAATTGTGTTACGGGTATACATTCTCTCGTCCCTCAACAATCCCATTCAACCGTCTTTTGACACAAAGCTCACATTTCATGCTTCGTTGAACGTCACGAAGAGTCCTATTAGTAACAGTTGTAAACAGCAACTATGTCGGCTGAACGTTTACAGTAACCGGCTTTCAAAAGACCAACACTTCAACTGTCTTTAACGTCAGTCCTGAACTGTACCAGAGTGTGTGTGTGTGTCCTCTTCAGACTTGTAAACTTCGGCAAACCGTGGAAACCTTTGCTTTCAGTTCAGACGTCAAGCGTTCATATCTCATTCTCTCCCTTTTGTTTCTAGAACAGTCCCAGCTGCCACTGGGATTTTTCTCTCTGGCGTTAACAGCAGATGACAGTTGGTCTGAAGCTGAAATCCGCCAGATAATAAGAACTAATCTTGCTCAGGAGAAACATGAGAGAAACATTGAGTTTACTGGTGGGTGAGTCTGTGTTCACACGTATGAGACTCACCTGTGGGTTACTTCACTTGAATATTTAGTGCTCTGGAACCCAGGGTGGGACAACCGACATTGATTAATGTTTTCGGGAGAAAATTATCGACCTACGGCCAAGCAAAGACTGTGGAAGTAAGACTGGCAACGCGAAGAAAGTGTGGGTGAGGCTGTGAACCCCCGAGTTATCGAAGTAGAGGAGACGTGGTAGGCAACGACAGCGACGATGAAATACTTCAGGGTTCCAAATGGAAAACAGTCTTGACCAAATCTTAGGTTGTCCACGTCAAAAAAAAAAATCTGAGAGATGAAAGAAGAAAGAATGAAATATTAATTAAACATTGAAGCAATCGTCCATTAGAACCATTACTTCTATGAACACCCGTTTAATATTATTAACAGACTTCACTGGTGCGAAGAGGGTGGTTTCTATATCCATTCTCTCTTTCTCTCTTCCTCGTTTCCTGTCGTTTCCTTCCTGTCCACACGCTTTCTAAAGTCTCACTTGTCATTTGTCATTTGTCTCTGTCATGACACTCGTGTTTCTTATCAAGCGCCAGGAAGTAGAGTTTGATTAGTTTTTGAATAATCTGTGTGCTCGACTTCTACATTATGAGCACACGTGACCCTCCTTTGTTAGTCTCCAGGTGTTGTATATCTCACCTGTCTCGTAACCTGACGAGTGGGGTCTCTCTGTGTCATTAGTTGTAAATAACAGTTTACACTCTGCACCCTCCCCAAGAAATGGAAAAGAGTGATGATATCATCTTTCATTTTCCTCGGTGGAGGAGGAGGAAGGATGGGGAGGCTGCTTCATGTCTGACGATATTTTCAAATATTAATTCCAGCATGGAAAAACCAACGGACTTGGTGTGTAATGAAATCCCAATGTAGATAAGAAGTCACGTGACTGTGTGTGCAGATCCTGATATAAAGTAATCTGTGGGGATGAGGACAGGTTTGGACCAGAGGCTTGCTTCCAGATGGCATCAGTGCCACCTGAACTCTGGCACAGGCTGAGTGTCTTTCTGTTGCAAGTGGAAAATGTGCTTCAACCCCGTGGTAAATTATTTACAAGTCGCCATGTTGGCTGCCTCCAGAGAATTAAAACTGCATTTCTCGCCTCACTCGTCATCCGGGAGTCAAACAAGCTGCGTGAGGTGTGCAGGGTTGCTTCACGGGGGACTGGGGTGGGGTCCTGGGAAACTGCTGCTGCTGCTGCTTGCCTGTTCATTTTTCTTTCTCTCTCTCTTTTTCTCTCTATCTCTGTGTTAGAGAGAAAGAATAATTGCTCGAGGGTGAAAGGACAGAGTGACCGAGTGAGCTACAGAGAGAGAGAACGCCAAAGGGTTTTTGAAAGGAAGGAATGAGCAAGAAAGATATAATGACATGACATATTTCGAATACCTGGCTACCTCACTCAGTAAGGGTGTCTGCTCAAGCCATTAGTGTAAGTAATGACAGATGACATGCCAGAGTTATAGCATGATTTCGAAATCAACAGACGTATTTTTAAATTGCCTGTGTATGTTCCAAAAGTACTATACACATCAACTATACAAGTACTATACACACGTCAACATAGATAGTTAGACATAAATGTTTGTAGGAGTGCATACCTACACCCACTGCCCATCCCAGGCGCGCGCGCACACACACTAACACTCACGCTGTCATACACACAAACATAACACACGCACTCTCTCACACAACCTCTCTCTCACACACACACTATCCTTCCCCCCCACACACACCACCTAAGACACACACACAGAGGTTACTGTCACAGTGGTTGTTCGGACTACTCAACTACTCAACAACTACTCAACTCCGTTCTCTCACCACTTCAGACAAGGATGTCTTTCAACTGCTTTTTATAACTGTGGAGCTCTACTACCTACATTCCTATATGCTGTGCATGTGTGTGAGTGAGAGATATGGGGCTAGAAGAGAGAAAAAAAGAGAGAAAACTAGTATGTATGAGAGAGAGAAGAGGGGGAAAGAGAAATAGAAACTACTATTTTACCTAAGAGGACGGAGCTGCGTGTGTGTCTCTTGTGTCTAAGCAGATAATTAACTCCTGTTAATTACCTCAATGCTGGGTGTTGTTCACTGTCGTCTCTTGCTGTAAGTGAACACCACAATATTTGTAGCCACAGACTATTTCTGACCTGGCATGGGAAGTCTCTCTACCTGTTCTTCGGTTCTAGACCCTCTTTCCTTCAACCCCGAGTTGTTTATTTTTCCCCTTCGGATCATTAGCCTAGCCATTAGTTTCCTTCCTTTTTTTTTCCATTGATTTTTCCCCCTTTTATTCATTTTGACTTTTATTAAGCAGCAATTAAACAAACAAAACTGAGAAAGTGTTCAATTAAAACTGCGAACTAGAGACCGGGTAGAAACAGGGTGTCATAGCAGGATGTTTACTATCCCACCCGCTCTCACCAACTCCATGAGAGAAAGAAGGAGGGGCGGGGTTGGCAAAAAAAAGAGAGAGCAAAGGCCTCAACGCCTAAAAGTCAACGCCGTCACCACCCGTCACGTGACCCGGAGCGCGGGCCGCAGGGTATCTCAGGCGGCGTCGTGAAGTGTGCGCGCGCACTGGAGGCGGGTGCGGGTGACGTGCGCACGACGCGACTTCGCGGATTAACAGAGTGCAGGCGTGCGTGTCGTCACGCTGACTGGCGCCGCTGGGTACTCTCCCCCCACCTCTACCCGAGATCCACCCCACCCCAGCTTGTGGCTGTAATCGCCGCACCCAGTCAGTGAAGCAGCGGCACCACATGGTGTCAGTCGTGCACCACAGAACCAGTCCTTCAGATCTTCCTCCCACCTTTACTTCCCCCAGTCCTGAAGGTTGGGTGCCATCTACTATCTGCGTTTCCATAGCAACAGCGGGTGAGAAGTGTCTCGTGGATACATCTGGCGTGTCCTAGAAGCAGGTTTCTTCAAGCTACCCACGATACCCGGTAACCAGCACCCTTGTGCCGACCTGAAGACTTGTCTTCCGACAACCACTGCTGAGTCACAAAGGTAAGTGTCTGTCACTGCCAAAATATGGCATTCAGGGTGCGCCACCCTCTCCACACACTTGTCCCTTTGTTATTAACTGATGTCACAAATCTCCTGAAATTTCCAGTCGTAAACACTGGGCTGGCTAAACGAGCATTAAGTGCATCTGAGGGATCCCACATTTGATGAACCGAGGGATCCTATATCTTTTTTTTTTTTTAATTCCTGTATAAACATTTTCTAGTGATCAGCACTTCCTTGGATTTTCACCAGAACTGTTTAAAATACATTACATTCCTACTGACATGCACGAAATACTGTACCGGGTAGTTATTGTAATCTCATTCTACCTCAAACACACTTAGACACACTTTCTCTCTCACTCTGCTTAGTATGTATATACACACACATACATACATTACAGACATTTCACACACATAATCCATATTAGCCTGCACACTACTCACATCATTCAGTGACAGGTAAACCTTACTACACATGTATACACACACTACACACATTAACACATACACACGCCATCTACATATTAGCACACATGTACGTACACAGATTTATGTACACATAATATTATGTTCTCTGTCGGTTTGAGTATGAATATGTGCGCACCCGTATGTGTGTGCGTGTGTGTGCTCGCGCGTTTGTGTCGTCTCCTCTGTGTGTGTCCGCCCGTCTGAGTACCCGTGTGTAGTACTCGTGTGGTACTTACACTTAACCTATATAGTCACAAGGCCCTCTGTTGGCAGCCAAACATGGAGAAGTATAAACGGGTGGTTTCACTGGACGGAGTACCCGGGCTTTAGCTTGTTCACCTGGCCTGCACCTGCTTGAGGCGGCTCTTTGAGCCTCCAACCGCTGCCTGACGACAGGTGAGAGAAGGTGGACAGAGCGGCTTCAGGGCCCGGCAGCGCGGTGCTGCAGCAGGAGAGACCATCGCCGGGTACCGGCCACAGGGGAGACTACACGAGCCGCGGTGATTACCGCCCTTCACGTCGAGAGCCGGGTAAGCTACTCGATCTTTACAACCACAAGTTAGTCGCGTGTGTGTGTAGGCGAGTGTGTGTTGGCGAGTGTGTGTTTGTGTGTGTGTGTGTGAGAGAGAGTGCGAGCTTTGAGAAAAAGAGATTGAGAGAAAGTGTTTATGAGAACCGGTATGTGCAAATTATGACAGACAAACCGACAGACACACAAGTATACAAAAGACGAATGCAAGGAAACCACCTGACAGATCCGCAGACAATACAAACATAACACAGGTGGACAAGGAATAGCCAGGTTGATAGAAAGGTAGAAATGTGGAGTTGCAGCCAGCGAGCCAGACATACACATCAATGTCATGATCCTTACTCTATATTTTCTCTCTCCAACTGTCGCCAGAGGGCAGTTCTGTCTAAAATGTCGATACTCGCACGTGACAGGTGGCTGTGATCAGAGATCGATACCCGCACGTGACAGAGGTCGTCACGTATCGACGCCTGCGGACCACCTACAATCGTCGCTGGATGAGTTACCTCCCATTACGCAGTATTCTGGAGCCTCACTCTGGGTTTTTCTTAATGACGAGATTAAGTCACGTGTCAACGACAACAAAATATCAGAATGCTGTACGTAAATAACCCAATGAATAACTAAATAAATAATATTTCAAACACAACTGACTACTGAAACTTCGAGATCAGTGTTCAGCCGAGAGTTATCCCCGTGTATCGGGAGCTGGAATGTTGACTGATTCCTGGTCTACACACAATTTACAAGCTACCTGTTACTCACCTGGCAAACAGTCAAAGAGGGTCAAAGGCCATTCAATTGCTCGTAGGCCGTAGACTGATGACTTTTCTGAGCTTCTTCTGGGTTTTACTTACTAAAGAATCAGTTCTTCGATTGTGTATTGTAAATTTCGAATACATACAATTAGGCAAGGTCTCTTTGCGCTGTTATTGTTGTTGTTGTTGTTGAGACTCCTGCTCGTTAATAGTAAACACAGGCAGCGCGTGAGGACACCGCACGCTTCACTGACCACCGACACCTGAAACATTGGGTGTCGGATCTCGCTCTGACTGTTCTCTGAATGGTTCCTAAGGCCTTGAGAAAGATTGTGTGAGAGAACTCAGACGAGCAATTAAATCAATTAACTGTCCTGCGACCTTTGTTAAGGGCCGCTATATCCGTCTTTAAACACCTGTGTGGCCTTAGTCACTGACTTGATTGACTGGGGTCTGGGTGTCACTTCATTGACTGGGGTCTGTTTGTGGCCTTAGTCACTGGGGTCTGTGTCGTTCTATTAAAATGTCTATGTGACATTCTTTAAACTATTTAATTTTTCAATGTGACCTTATAGTCACTGACGTCTATGTGTCATCTTTAATGTCTGTTATCTAAGTTATTTAAGTCCACGTGAGACCTTTTTTTTAATTATTGAAAGGCAGTCGCATAACGCACTCGTTTGAAGAAGTAGTTTAGAGGCTTGTCACACAGTTGTTTATAGAGTTTCTGCTCTGTGTAATCTATGTGGGTCACAAGTCGGAGAGACAGGTTTACATAGGTACAGACGTTCGTACATAACCCTAAACCATACATAGGTACATACCTGGATAGAGAGCAGTGGAGATGGGGTAGGTATGTGTCTGTGTGTGTGTGGGTTGCTGTATGTGTCTGTGTGGGTGTGTGTGGGCGGTCTCCCCATGCTTCACCAGGTGACAACGGCCAAGTGGAGGGACTGGTGGCCGCAGTCGGCGATGAAGACTTTGCGAGGTTTTCGTGCTCAAGGTCCTCGTGGACATGGCGGCACGCCCTCAGCCCTGTGATGTCTACCCCTGAAGTGTCAGTAGTTAACACACAGTCTGATCATGAACATTCCCAGAAACCATTTGGCAGCTCGATTGTCCATTGCAGCTGTAAATCTTCCTCCCGACTTAGAGAAGTGAATGCAGCAGTCAAGAGGTTATCAGCCTGGTGCCTTTGAAGCGAACCCGAGTTGATCACCGGCTTCTCTGGTCCTAGTGATATTACTTTTTTCTTACCGTGAGATAAAGCTTGCCCTTTGCCCTCCTGTCTCTCACATGTTTCATTGGCGGTTGAACTAAGGCGCACCACACATACATTCAATACAAGCACAATGTTCGAGACACATTTTCAATAAGTCTATCGGTCCGTGTGTCTGTGTGTAGGAGCGTGTGTCTGTATGTACACTTATGACTAAATGCATGCATGATATTGTCTACCTGCTCACTGAGATTATCTTTGCAGACCACGATGAGACGACGACGTCTGTGGCAACGACAACGACAACTACATTCTTCGTCACATTTCTCCCTTTGCCACATCCAGTAACAACAGCAGCTTCTGTTCAACATGACTTCTGCTGTCAGCCTCCACACCTAGATGTTCATCTATTCATCATCTATTTTCATGAGGAGGTGATGTTGATGTTGATGTGAAGATAAACCCACGCCATGACCAGCTACACCAGTGACGATGACTCACCTTCCCTGCCCAAGCCTCGTTTATACACCGAACTAAACCTTTGCTAGCTGCTGGCCACGTGACCGTCCCAATGTCGTCAACGTTACACACTCGCAGAGTGGCCGCCCTTTCGCTGACCCCCGCCCTTCCGGTGCAGTCACGTGGTCAGCGGCGAGTGGCTCGGTCACGCCTGACCCCACTGCACGCCGCCATGTCGACTCTCGGCGCTTTTCCGGCGAGACGAGGACCAGATCTCGCCAGGACCCTCCAGGACCAGCGGCGAAAGTCTCATCCAAGATCACGTGATCCTCCGATTCTGCCGCCTCTTGGAGTCTCGCCGTTACGTCACAAACAGCCTAGTGCTGACGTCATCCCCGAGATAACGTCGCCGTTAGACGGTGTGTCACAGGGACACGTCAGCGCTGCTGCAGCGGCGGCTCATAACGTGCAGGATAGTAATACCGAGTCTACGCATGCGCAACAATTGCTTCCGGCGGCTCACGTGCACTTGCTGTCGCCTTCTCACCACCAGAGGGACTCGCGCTCCAACGTGTCAGCCTCCGACGCAGTAGAGCTCGCTCGCTGCTCACCTCTCCAACGTTCGACTCATGTCAAAGGCAAACCGGAGCGCAGAGCCCTGAAGTCGGTGAATGATGTCATCGTGGATCTGGCAACCGGAAGTGACAGACCCACGTACAGGCAGTTCATGACCCCGACCCCCCAGATAGGGACTCGGAGCAGGCAAGGGCGTGCAAGGCTGCCCAAGATGTTGCCTCACGACGAGTCCTTCTCCATCCGCCGGAAGATCGAGCAATACCGGAAGTGGCACGAGGAGCAGTACGCAGACAAACTCAAAAAGTTGAAAGTGGAAATGGAGGAGCAGAAAGCAGCGGAACTGACGCTAAAGGGCGCGCCTGCGCAGTTTAGGGAGATCGACTATGCTCAGATCCTAGAGGAGAACATTCGGAACATCCTCAAGTCGCCGTCTGATCGCACCACTCACACCGACCTCACAGTCCCAGCAGGCGACGGGGCGCCACAAGGTGACAGGTCACGTGAGTCCCCTGACAAATCTGGTGCCACGTGGCGCACGTGGCGTGACGTCAACGACTCCTACGCCTACAGTGACGTTCAGAAGTACATCGAGGAGAACGAACTCCTACCCGCCGAGCGGGTCAAGTGGATCCGGTCTTGGATCCAGGACGTCGCCAGAGCGTGTCTGGAGGTAGAGAGCTAACAGGTGTCGAGTCTGTCATCTGTCTCAGCTTCAGCATGCACGCTCGCACACACACACACACACTTCCACACACACACAAACAACTACACACACACACGCACACACACACACACACACACAAACAAGCTGATTATGCAAAGACAACACTGTACCAGCGGCTGACTGATGGATGAACATTTACTTGTTTGCCTGGACTACTCATCCAGAAATGTTATAATATACAAACATTAAGATAACTTGTGCGCGAATGTTGCTGTCAGTGAAATAATAAACAACCGACGTAAACAACTGGAATCTAGAGAAGGTGCTCAGTGTCAGAGGTCACACCGACACACACAGTCCGTGTCCACAGACTGTCATCCCCACAAAATGTAATACAGACATTGATGGCAGAACAAAAGCAGATGTTAAAAGTTTGTTCACTTTTCATGATAACTTTGATATTAAACTGACCTTTGCACTGTATAGCTGTGTTGTGTAGTGGGAGAGAGTATGACAACAACAAAACAATCCGATGTAGTTGTTGACAGGAGGCAGCCAGCTCTAGCATGGCGACACAAGCCACAGAAGAGACCATAGGACAACACTATGTTTTTAAGATTGTTTCTCGAAGGCTTGAAATGTCTGGCCTAAGCATGTCTACTTGAAACAGTTTTATCGCATGTCTGAGATAAACAGCTTCTGTCGCCACTCATCCGTGACTCGAGGCGTCATTTGTCGAGTGTCTCCCAGAAGGCGCTGCCAACGGGTGTTGGTGATGGAAGCAGCTTCATGGCCAGGGACCGCGAGTCGCCGCCTGTTACAGAAATGAGAGTGTTATGTAATCGTGAGCAAAAGAAACAGCTTCGAATCATATTTGTCGGTTGTGATTAAGGTGGTGCTAATACAGCTGCTACAGGTGAGGAGGAAAAGACAGTAGGTTGTAGCGAAAGGGTAATCAAGTCGAGGTCGAAGGTCAGCCGAGCTAACTAACCACTAAAAGACTCCCCTCTACCCTCCCTAGACACACACACCACCCGTCACACCAAGGGTGCATGGTCACTCTGCTCACCCACAAATCGCCTGAAGACCTTGGCAGCAGCTGTCAGCACCTTGTCGTTGTCGTAGTGGCGGCGAACAGAGTTGGTTACATACATCAGCAGCTCCGTCAGGTCTGTGGAATCTGTGGCAGATGACGAGGTAGAGGAATGTATCTGTGTACTTCATAGGATCTCCTATTGACATGCTTTCACACCAATACACACACGCGTCCATGCACGCACGAGATCACGTGGGAGCGTTTGTTCTTGTGTATGCGTGTGTCTGGGTCGTGGGAGGCAACTGTGTGTGTGTGTGTGCAGAGTGATGGTCCGTAACTCAAATGTGACAACCGTTACATGAGACTAGTGAAGGGGAACATGAAGTTTGTAGACAATGCTTTCCTGTGACACACAAAAACAGAACATGACACACAATCACACAATGACACACAATGAGAGGACAGCACTGTGACACACAGTGACACACAATAACACACAACGAGCGGACAACACCCACCTGACACTCGGCATCTTTTCAACGCCCTGCACGCGCTGACCTGAATGTCTTCGTGTTCTAGAAAGCTCGACATGGACTTGAATATCGCGTGTGCCACTGACTTCCTGTCCTGGGGGTCGCCTGTCATGTCTGTAAACAGTAAAACATGTAAACATGTAAACAGCACAAAACAAAGTTCTTCTTGCTCGCCGACCACCAGGCAGCAAATAAAATCACTTCTGTCTTATCCAGAGACACGTGGAGGGCTGATGGTGCTGCTGTGTGGGCAACATCATTGACAAACGCTAGAGTTCAACGTGCCATTGCCTACTACTCCCATGAGGCCTGTAAGTGGTTCACCATGTCTAGGGACAGTTCTCCGTTTCTATCCTTGATGGACGGACGGAGAGTTTTCTAGAGACTAGCTCAAGCCTGCACTCACCACAACACTCATACAAAATAACATTTTCACCGTGTTCTGTGCTTACCAAGGGGAAGTAAGTCTGCAAGGGAGATAAGCGCCACCGAGTGAAGTCTGTCATCCGTTGGAAAGCGAATCATGGCAGCGATGACGTCATCGATTCCGCCGCAGGAGACAACCACGTGACGCAGGTTCCCTGCACAGCGCACGACACCTATGAACACCTACAGGTGTGAACACTTACACAGACCACAGAGACAGAGAGAAAAAGCAAAATGTCCGGTCACAAAGACTCCTCAGTAGTACAAATATCAAATATATATATACAATAAGTATGGAAAGTGTACTACACTCGACATTCTAGTCTCGATACCCGCCGCCTGTTCACTGACCCAGGTGTTCAGCGATGCAGGAAAGGGTGGCGCACCCGACCAGCTGCAGCTCCGGCTCCTCGGGGAACGTCCTCAGCGTCTGCAGCACCCGAGTCACCGCCAGCTCCCCCACCAGACTCGCGACCTCCTTCAAACGACCCTCGGCCTCTAGACAAAGGTCAAAGGTCAATAGTACATTGGCGTGAGCAGTGTTCACTGACTGTTCTTGCATCCAGTCCAAACTGTCCGTGCTGTGTTTTAATTTCTCTGCAGGCTCCTTAATTATTTCTATGAACTTCTCTTCCTTTACATTCAAGCCGGACTACTCCGCTCTTCGTCTGACCACCGTGTCCTCGCTATTCCTGTCACCAACAAACCGTCACAGGATGTTTAGTTGTTGGGTAGTGAAACGATGGACCTCTCTCTCCTTCCATATCCGCCACCTACCCGCCATTGAATGTAGTAAATGTGCACTCAATACACACCTCATCCTTGAACAACAGTGAACACAATGCTAGTCTATCGTCAACCCACCCCTCCTCAGTTCTGGTTACCCGATTCCTCTTTGCGATTACTAGATTAGTCATCTTTTATTGGTCATCAGTCCTTTGTTTGGTGTCTCTGTCTCGTTCTTGTCTCAAGCACGAAGAGCATGCTCCTTACGACTGTGATTATGTGCTATACAAATCACGCATTATTGTTGTTGTTGTCATTGTTGTTAGTGTCCGTGTCTTGTCTACGTCACAACAATTCCCGTTTCATAATTTTTTGTTTTGTTTTGAATGTTGATCACTTTGAGATGTCGCTTGATGTGTAAAGGAGAATAATAAAGAGATGACACCAGGATACTGGGAGAAAGACCCTGACTGTGAACACTGGAGGGTGAGGCCAGAGACTGAATACAGGGTTCGGTAGGTTCACTGTGAGAGACAGGTGTAGCTGGGGCCACGCGAGTAGCTAACACCAGCTCCCTATAACAGACAGAGAAAGTCTACAAAAGTTCTCTGCTCACCCACCGAAAGCAAGTGTAGCGATGATGCGACATGCGCTGAGGTGAATTTCTGGCTCGTACCGGAAGTGGTTCACTGTCGAGAGAATGACGTCAAGCCACCCGCTTGTCACCAAGGTACCTGCACAAAAAAGCTGTTTATAGTCGTTTGTCCAATAACTTTCTCATGGAGTGGCCCTATATTATTATTTAAAAGCACTGCTGGTTTAGAAATTATTAAGTGAGCGATTCTTGAGCAGCTTGAGTGAACTATGCACACAGGTACACGCGCACTAACAGATTGTTATACTGCCAGCTGGATAGAATAACCGTTCAGACTCCATCTGAACACACTGTTCACTTCAACGAGGATAAGTTCGTGATTTTTCTCCAGAAACTAGGATTGATGCATTCCAAGAGAGTGTTGTCCAAAACATCACATCTATGTTCCTGCTGCTTTCAGCTTTAGATGTGGAGGCTGGAATGTGGAAGCAACATGGAGGCTGGAAGCGCTGTCTAACTAGGTAGACCTATGGGTATAAAGATTTCGGGGCTTGACGGTTCGCTTCTAGCGAATGAAATGCGCTGTTTGCTCATACTTTGAGAATTCTCATCTTACCATGAACTTAGTTTATATGTTCACCCGTTAGGGAAACTAAGGAAAACAATTCTTATCATTGTCTCGGAGTACATTTGTCAGAACTGCCAGTCCATTGGGAGGCCTCAGGACACAGTGTGTGACACACAGGAGCACTGACCTGACTTCAGGAGGTTGCGGAGACCTTGACACAAGCTGAGAGCAATGTCAGGGTTGTCGGGGGAGCAGGACTGCAGGAGGACTAAGGTCCGCTCTGTCTTTCCCCGCTGCTCCTCGGTCAGGTCTGTAAGACAACAGGAATGGGAAACGTTTACAACAAACACGAGAAACCACTTTCACATCATCCTTGTCACTAAATCCTCTTATCGCCATGATGTAGCTTGTCATCTATGATATCGGGTAGACAAACAAACCACACCCAGTCAGTAAAGCTGGATTCCATCGAGTCCTCCATATCTCAACATGCACTCCGCGGTCATATATACATGTACTGTTGTGGATATTACGGTAGTAAACTGCCTGAATGAGGTCTGTAGTTGACCTCTGAACTATGAACTTTGCCTAGAGACTAACCAGGCAGCGATGTGAGGCCAGACAGGATACGAGAGGCAAAGACCCGGATGTCGTCGGATGGCTGGCCGCACGTGCCGATGTCTACGATGGTGTCAAGACCACGCTCGTCAATCAGCTGCCGACACACTTCCTCTGTGAACATGTGAACACGTGAACATGTGAATATGTGAATATGTGAACACACATTAGGCGCTCCAACTGTGTTTCTCCAACATACAAACAACACAGTTAAAAGCAATAACACTCTTTCTGACAAATATACTTTCCCGAAAGAAACTTACCAACAAGAAAAAAACAATGACATTGCCCGTCAAAATTAATAAATTTTGGAGAAATATAAATGAGAGAGACAGAGGGAGACACACAGACACACAAAGACGATAATCTCCCTTGTTCTTGTTATCACGTGATCATTCTCGGAGTCACAATGTACAGCAGTAAGTAGTTTGGGTTTTTTAAAAACTTAAGTGTGGAGAGATTAGAGAGGTCTATAAGGGAAGAGGCAACAAATCCCGGCATTCAAACTCGAGTGGCGCTGAGTGCAGCGTGTGAAGGATCCTAGTAACCTCCCTTGAGAACGTGTGTAAATACTCTTTTACAGCCGCTTGTCGCACCCACAAATAAAAGCTTCCAAGAATATTGGGTAGCAATTAGTCCTAGCATACACCCACACATAGTGGAGACAGAGAGACACACACAAAGAGAGAGAAACACACTACAGAGGGAGAGACTAACTACAGAGAGACAGAGAGAGAAACACACACAGACAATTGTTGTTGACAGTCATTTAGAAGTTAGTTTTAACTGTAATTATACTTTCCAGCTTGACTATATTTTACCAGGTCCAGGGATAAATTCCTGTCACGTGAACCGTGTGATTAGCCGCTGTACCCAGTCACAAACAGCGTCACGTGACACTCACCCAGGTCCACAAGGTTGCCTATTGTCTTGAGCACGGCCAGGGTGATGTCCGGGTGGCCTGGGAAGTTGCGCAGCGTCGTCAGCAGGGTGGGGACCGCCCCGTGGGTCTTGGCTCGCATCTTGTTGTCTGTAACTGTCAACAGTCAGTGTCCTGCTTAGTCACACAACTCCCTTCTTTGTTTACACAAACTGTTGCTGTAAACATTTAGTTTGTTTCTGTCAGGAGGACATAACTCTGCGAGACTCGCTTGAGGAACAGAAGTCAAGACAAATAAATACAACTTCTTTGTTTGAGCCTGTACATTCTACATCAAGGTTAGTGTTGTATAGTATACAGTCTTGTGTACAGTAATGATTTTACTCACAATTATACTTATGATTTCTGTTGTTTCTATGGTTACACAAAGTTGAAGAAATACTTTCAATCAAGATAAGCCTGAGGCAGGATGGTTGAGGGATAGAAATGTGTGATACACCAAGAAGATGAGGCCAACCCTTGACATGGGATGCCACGTGCTACACGGTGTGACACTCACTGTCAGCTGTCAGGTTCATCAGTGCCATGCAGCTGCACAGTAGGATGTCCACACAGCTGTCCATGTTGAGGATGGCGGCGATGACAGCCTGCGATGCGCCTTGTTGTTCTGTTGACTTGCGGAGATGCTCTGTTACCGCCATGTTTCCGATGATGCGGCAGCCGTTGTCCTGAATGCATCGATTTTCAGGAAGTGACGTCATGATAGAAATTATACTCCTCAGGCCCCCGTCAGAAAGAAGAGACCTATACACTTCTGCTGGGACAAAATCATCATCATCATCATCCATCATCATCCATTAATATCATCATCAGGTGTTCAGACGAATTAAGTAACTTATTGTGTATGTTGTGTGTGTGACAGAGACAGAGAACTAATATTTATCACTGCTTATGACGAGCGCTCTGTTGTCCGCGTTCAATCCATGACTTGTTATGAAGTTGAGACTGAAAACTATAAAAAAAAAAGGAAGGAAGGAGGTTAAGAGGGTTAGGGTTAGTTTAAGGGTCCAGTGGTACCTGTAGTGGTAGCAGTGGTAGTAGTGGTAGTCTGGTAGAGGAACTAAGGACAGGGTGAAGGGCTAAGCACAGAGATCCAGGAGGAGTTGACTCACCCTCTGTGTTGGCGATCTGACCAAAGGCTACCATCACCTTCTCCAGAAGCTCCACGCTCTCCGGAAATGTTCGGCAAACACTGGTCAGCACAGCGACCACCCTGGGGGTCGACACACAGGGCAGGGTGGAGTCTGTAGACAGGGTACAGTGGGGTCAGGGGACATAAAGGGCACAATCAGGTCTGTAGACACACAGGGTTCAACAGAGTGTGAACACTTAATTTACAAGTCTGTTGACACACAGGGTACATTATGTATCAGCTAAGCCAACTCTTTTTTTATTTTCTTTCTCGCTGTTCTCATAGTTTTCTTCTCTAGTACTGTTGGCGAGAAGGTTCAGAGGTGGACCTACCCAGGGTGCTGATGTTACACAGGACGGTGACGCCGTAGTCCTGTAGCTGCTCTTCACGTGGAAACGTCTCTAACGTCCTCAGCAGCACGTGCAGGCCGTCCAGGGACACGAACTCCTCGCAGGTCGTCGCTGGAAACAGAAACTATAAACACATACTTCCCCACAGTCTCTGGCATAGATCATTATTTCAAGCACCATCAGTCAGTTAAGCTCGTTACGTCACTCGAGAGATGAAACATATCAGTGATATCTTACCTCCGTAACCTTTAACACCTCCCCAAAATGCATTTATTTCAGCTTTTCAGCAATGTGATTTTTTTTAATTTAAAATATCTTTCGTAGCTCTCAGCTGAGAGATGACAAGGTGGTTATTTCTCTTATCGTCCTCCGACTTATCTTGTTCTCCTTCCTCCCGTCTTTCTCCTCACACCCACTCCTCCAACTATCGTCAGGCAAGACGGATTCATGAGAGAACCAAAAAGTGGAAACATCAAACTGCGGGCAAGATGGATGTCATGGCAACACTTACCTGTGCTTGTGAGGCAGGCCAGGGCCCAGCATCCACAGTCCTTCACACTCTTGTTGCTCTTGTCTGATGTCATCGCCGCCAGCACCGTCTCCGTCGCTCCAGCCTGCGCCACGTCTACACACGTGTCGTCTGCAACATGGGGACAAAACCTTGTGTAGTGCACCCTCCTCCCTACAGCTGAGTGAGTGAGTGAGTGAGTGAGTGAGTGAGTGAGGCAAATGATACAAAAGGAGATGACAGCACCTTGAGCAACAACAGCGACCACATTTTGAGGGAAGTGCTGATTTGTTTGTCCGCCAATCACTCTCCACCATCTTGTCATCGTCATCGCCACAGTCTCATCTTTATGCCACAGTTTATGCCACAGTCTTTCATATCGTCTATTTATAAAGACACCCCCAAGCACAGTAAATAAATACCCATGTACCCAATGTACTCTGTCAACTAAAATCAAGGGATGGGAGGTCAGTTCCCACTCGTACCGTAGAAAGCAAAGCTGCCGAGGGCCCTGCAGCCGTTCTCCAGGATTTCGCAGTCGTCGTAGAATCGGTTCATCATGGAGATGATGGTGTGCACGCCGCCCACCAACATCAGCTGCTGCGCCGTCTCCACTGTAAGGAGTGAGCACAGCTCAGCATCAGGGATAAAAAATTATAAAGGAAAGCAGCGAGAGAGGGATGGAGGAAGGTGCAGGACAATGGAGGACAAAAGGAGCTGTAAGTTTAATAGAAAGAGAAACTCCGTCAGCTACCGACTACCTACCGGAAATGACGAGATTGCCGAGGACGAAGCAGCACTGACTCACGATGACCCTGTCATGCGCATGTCTAGACATCACCGCCAGAACATCGCAGTGGCAGCCTTGACTCACGAGCTCCCAGGTGATGTCCCCTGTCAACATGTTGCTTACTGTTACCCCGGTGGTCATTCTCTATTACCCTCAGGCTGAGTACTTGACCTCAAGTGTCCAGCAGCTAACCCGATTCTTAATCAACTTTTAATTTTGTTCTTGTCCTCCATCTTTAGAATAAGAAGTTTGCCAAGAAAAAATTATTATTTAATTCATCCATACGACCGAAAGACGATGACAAGGATCTGGATGATTGCAGGGCATCCGACCACGTGACCATTAGACCATGTGCAGGACAATACTTTAGACTAACATGATAAAATAGCTTTACACAAAGGGTTCATGCTAGCTTTGACCAGGTGAGTACCAGGTGTGGACAGGTATCCCAGGAGACTCAGCACCAGCCGCGTGATGTCCACGTTGTCGTCATAGCGACGCAGAGTGCGAGCCAAGACCGACACTCCGCCATTGTGGCCGATGTGCATGCAGTTGGCCTCTGGACACAAACAAACATTTGGTGTTTACAGCTCAACTCGCTCTCGTGATGTACAGAGTTATGGTCCTTGTCATGTCATTTAGTTGGTGATTGCGTCCCCTGCCATCATGTCAGGAATAGTGGCGAATGAGTGTGTATGTCTGTGTGAGTGTTTTTGTTGACGTATGTTGTCATGTATTTTTGTTGACGTATTTTTGTGTATGTCTGTGTATGACCAACATCAGATGTGTGAGTCATCACCTCACCTGACACAGCCGCCATTCTCAGCAGTGACGAGCACGCCTGACGCTGCAGCTCTTCTCTTTCCGGAAAGAGGCGCATGGCGTTGAGTACACAGGAGATGGCGTCAGCTTTGGCCAACACAACCTTCACCGTCTCTACCATCAACATGATGTAAGTACATATACATGGGTCTACCGCCACATCTCTCTCTCTCTTTCTCAGTGTCAACTCTCTCTCTCCTCTCGTTCTCTTTCTCTCCCCGACATTGCTGTTGATCAGTACCGCGCATGTCTTGTAGTGAACTATTCTTTAAAGGGAAGATAACTGGTATTAAAACTTTTAGTCTTGAGCATCTAATCATCTCTATCCTTTGCCTCGTCATCAGCTTCGTACAGTAGCAGCAGCAGGGGATGGTGAAAGTATTGGTGTGTCAGCAGTAGAAGTCAAGTAGAGGTGTGTGTAGTGAGAAGAAAGAGAGAGAGTAAAGAATAAGTACAACACATGTATAGTTGTACCTGTATATGTGTACATGTATTGTTGTACATGTGTACTATAGTTGTATGCAGGTATATTGTTGTAGTAGGAATTCGTAGAGTCGTACACAAGCAGTATAGCTGTACCCATGAAGTGTAATTATATATGTGCAGTATAGTTGCACACATATATTGGAGTTGTATACGCTGTATATGTGTAGTAGAGTGGTAGGCATACAATATAGCTCATATATGTAGTACCGTTATATACATGTAGTATAGTTTCATATGCTATAGCATAAGCGTATATATCTGTAGTATAACAGTTTGTCTGTAGTATAGCAGTCTGTCTGTAGTATACTTGTTTGTATGTATTACACATGTAGCTGCCAGTCACATCTATAGAGGTCAGGGTTAGTATTATCTTCCCCGTCTTATCCACTCACCCTCATTTGCATAATGACCAACGTTCTGGCATCCAAGCAGCTGGTTGTCATAGTTACTGCTGTTCTCACGCATGGTGCGAATGCAGGAGTTGATGGACACCCGCCGCTTGTCGTCAAGGGTGACCGCTGAGGGTTCATTACAAAATAATTATACATACATCAGCTCTTGTCGCCATGACAACTGTCATCTGCACAGTTATTTATATCGCAGTGCCAGACACACCAGCTCTAAATGCTGCTCAACAAAAACTCTTATTTCTGAAGCGATTTATTGTTTTGTATCTATTTATTTATTTATTCCATGACATCAGTTCTGATGTTTGTCACGTGTTGTGGATGTGTACCCTTAGCCATCAAAATAAACAAAGCTGGAACTTACCTGTGGGCGAGGGCGGCATACACGCACAAGAGCTGCGTCCCTCAGTAGGTGTTCCGTTCACGGGATGCGAATCAGACGTCACACAGAGTGAAGGCGTGGAGCTCGAAAGACCCGGATGTTGCAAGGCTCGGTGCGTCAGAGGCTCACCTTTAGTGGAAGGCTCTTGCCTTAGCATCTGCAGATTAGGATGAGCTTTCAGCAGTGTTTGGTTCACCGCCTCTACGCTGGTGACGCTGAAGGTACGTCCGTTGCTGGTGACGTTGCACACTGGTAACGTCACAGTCAGCTCCGCGTTTGTCACACTCGTCTCTCTGAGTTTACTCCTACTCATGGTGGACATCAGGTAAGTCCAGGTGAGGGTCTCCAAGCTGGAGGTTATGTCACAGGAAGACTCACTCGCTGTCCTGCCAGCCTCCAACATCCGGGCTAATGTCTCCTTGGAGCTTCTGCGGCGGGGTGGAAGCGCCCCTAAGCGGTCACTCGTTAAAGCGAAGAATTTAGAAGGGGAGGAAACCCGTGTCGACTTTTTAGGAAGGAGGGTTATGGAGTTGCGCCTGGTTCTATCCGGGAGCTCGAAGCAAACGGCGATGGAGTGGCGGCGTGCCGGGGATTCGATCCCTCTCACCCCAGTTGCCAGGGAAGGGAAACGCTTTTCCTCCTGCTGCACCTTGCAGGCAGGGTCCTTCTGGAACTTTCCATCCGCATCAGTCATGGAGACCCGTGCACCTTCACCAGCGGCGTCTCCTACAACCATGTCGTCGCTCTTCCTCCATCCTGTGTTTATTCTTTCCTCACAGTTCGTCTCTTGGTCTCCGGAGCAGAGTTCAAAAGTGCGTTTCGTTCTTTGATTGGTCCGATGGATGGTACCAGCTCTTGTGACGTCATGTGGAGGGCTTCCAGACGACTTGCTTCTCCTGATGATGGACTGAAGTCTGCCCTCGCTGGCTCGAAGTGCTTCGGAAGAGCAGGCAAGCACCGAGCTTCTCGCGAGGAAAGGCGAGATCGGACGTGTCGACGCGGAACTGACCTCTTGCCGGACCTCGCCAGCGAGGTTGTCATTGTCGCCACCTAGTGGGTCTTTGTCTGTGAGGTCTTCTCCACTGCTTCTCGACGATTTGTCAAACATTTTGTGATCTGCAGCATGTCGTTCTTGTTGCTCATATTCTGAACGACTGTAGCCACTTACACACTGGGTGGAGCTGATGTTCTCTGTCATGTCGTGAGTAGGAAGACTGTATCCATGGTTACCAGTTTCTTTCTCCGGCAAGCCATTCTCTGACGCTCGGGTAGATGTCTCCGAGCTGAGAGCCAGTTGTCTGGGAGAGGACTTAGAGATCAGAGAGGCCGAGCCCTCGATGCTGATGGCTCGCTTGTATCTGACCTCCACCAGGCGGGGACTCAGCGATGGTTCTCTTTCGGACGCAGGGGAAGATAATCCAACGGAGGATGATACCGGGGAGCTGCAAAGACGAAGGCGGCCAAGGGAAAAGGGCGACACGGGCCTCTCTACAGGCATTCTAAACATACACGAGTTCGACTCCCGCTCCACGCGCTCGGCGATGGGGGGAAGAGATCCTAGCAGGTTGTTTGGCCGGAAGTTGCTTTCAGAACCAGTGGTGCGAGCAGAGACGTTGACGTGTGACGTGTGAGTCGCAGGAGGAAGGGCTGACCGGGCGATGTTAAAGCGGATGTCTTGCGGATGACCTGGGATGTTAGTAGTAGGGTCCTGTAGATGACCTGGGATGGTTCCTCCGCCAGTAACGGGGTTGCCTTCAGTTTGTATCTGTCGGTGGATGGTGGCAGTCCTCACATCATCAGCACACTCCACTTCTCTCCAATCCAGCTCACTGAAAACATTATCAACAATTTCGTCCGTGTTATCGTCTTCGTGCTTGGTGACGTAGCAATAGTGTTGATGTTTCCCCTTACGAGTCAGAGCTGCTGTCTGACGATCGCCGAGCTCTCCCGTGTGCCCCTGGTGGTCCTGGCCGCAAGCTGGGCTGCTTCTGACGTCACAGACTCTGGGGGTCGTTCGACCTCCTCGTGGCTCAGTGTTGTTGGCGCTGGCGGCGATGTTGTTATCGCGCGGGCTGCTGGATTGAGTTGTGGTGTCGCCGCAGTGACAATCGTCGCTAATGTCGCTGTCGTTATCAGATGAAGTCGACCTGCAGGCAACGACAGGCGCTGTGGTCGCCCCGCTCGTCTCAAGCCAACAGGTGAGCTTAGTCGCCTGCTCTGGTGTCGGTTGTCGGCCATGTTGACGCTCGCCTCTCGCCGGAAGCTTCGTCCACTGCTCATGCGCAGAAGACGGGAAATTGCTCTTGAAGTGACTGACGGCCAAGTTGCTGTCTGACAGCGCGTGCGGGTCAAATGGCACGTGACCAGCGCTCTGCCCTCTAGTGTCCGATGTACGGAGACCACGGGGGATCAGCCTTGTCACTACGTTATCTGCTTCGTAGTGGAAATTATCTCCCATGTCAAAGGTGGCGGTGTTATCGTGCGAGGGGTCGATGACTGTTTTTTTTCCCTAGTTCAACTAAATAATTCGTTCACATCTGAGTCTTAATGTGAACAACACTTACCTACTTTCTTTGTTTATGTTTTACACATTGTACTTTCTGTTTGACTGCTGGAGGCTGGTAGTTATCTCCCCCTCGCCGATCCTTCCGAAGATGGCGAGGTGTTGAGGGACCTGTAGGGACTGAGCCTCCCTATCACGTGACAAGCTACAGACGTAACTCTTGTACCTCCTGAAACAGACAAAGTGGTTTGAACCCAGGACGTTACACCTGTGACGTCAGAACACGTGATTGAGTACCTGGCGTGGGATCAAATAATCGTGTCATTATCACAGGACAGGTGAGGAGATATCCCACCTTGCTGACAGTGACGTCATGTCAGAGCTGTTGAGAGAGAGAGGAGGGGCGTTTGTTTGTCAGTAGTTTAATCCTTAATGTCACACGGAAATTAATGAATGTAATTAAACGCTTTCACGTGACCGAAAGCAGGCAATAAAACGCATGCTTGGAGACCATCTGTGTGCGTGTGTGTGTTTTCTTGTGTGTGTTCGTGTGTGTGT
Organism: Pomacea maculata; assembly: GCA_004794325.1. Lineage (NCBI taxonomy): Eukaryota > Metazoa > Mollusca > Gastropoda > Architaenioglossa > Ampullariidae > Pomacea > Pomacea maculata. The sequence goes on along the minus strand of SRHC01002589.1, from coordinate 186,829 downwards.
TCGTGTCTGTGTATGAGATTTCAGTCTAATGGGTCTGTCTGAACTTATGCAAGAAGCAACCGATGCATGAACATGTCTCCAGGTAATGTCCAATGTCTGACACACCCTGCTCATACCCTGCACGGTAGTTACATTATTTCTCACTTCATCACGGCAGATCCCAGGCACGATACACTTTCACACTTTCGTACAGAATACTCTAGGTGTGAAGATATGGAAATTTATGCAAATATTATTGGCTGATAAAGGACCTTTAATATCCTGTACCATTGCCTACAGCGAAGGATGGCCTGGAGTAAGAGGGAGGGAGAGACTCCAGCTTCCCACTGTCAAGGGCTTGAGTGGTTGAGGTGGTGACCCTTGACCTTACAGGCGTGAGGGAGGAGACAACTGTCCACATATCATGTATATCTGCTTGATTTGTTTGTTATTTTGGTGACAAATACTTTCTGCTTCCGTCGTCAGTGCGGACCTGTAAATTTTTATTTTTCATCCACTTCTTCCAATTTTGTGTCACGTACCTGCCACCATAGTTCTAACGGTTTCATGTCGTCACTACTGTTGACCTTCCATCAGGGAGCCGAGCAATACAAGCTCACAGATTATTATTGTTGTTGTTGTTGTTGTCGTCGTCGTCGTCGTCGTCATATTTCCGTAAAATGCGATAGAGAAAGCGGAAGTTGTTAGTGCGACGTTCACATCCACACAGCGGACGAGACCCGCTACTCCACTGCGCATGCGTGAAGGATGTTGTTTGTGTTTGTATTCTCTGATCGGTTTCACTGACCAAGGATTGAGCATTGTATTGTTTCACCGTTAATTTGATGCTTGACAAGGTAGCGGGGACAATGACACACATTAGTCGCTGTTGACAGTGCGTGTGGGTTCAAAGGTCAGTCTAGCGGCATGCATCACGTGACCGTGCATGTGGTCCAACAGCGATGTTAGAAATGCAGCCCGTGTGTCAGTCACACTCTGTACAGGTTACTGGGGACAACCAAACCTCACACAATTACTACACAAGTCGTAGTTCTGTGTAATGGCCTGTGTTACATCATTACCATGTTTCATAACGACTGTTACATTACAGTTTCCTGACTGCAGAATCTTCAAACAGCACTAAATTACGCGCGCCAACAATAAAACTGAAGACTTTTGAGGGGGCTGCCTCCCTCTCCTGGCCTCCACACACACACACGTTTCTACACCAGTGATACAACACAAGCAAGTGAACACACACACACACACTCGCCAACAGTAAAACTGAAGACTTACCCGAGTACCCGGGGTCTTGTGACTGTCGTGTCCCACACCATCAGGTCCACATGGCCGGGTGGTGGAGTGAGAGAAGCAACTGTTGTATGTCTGACAGCATGGCGGACATTCCTCCACTCCCCCTCCCACGACCTTCTGTTCGACACACTGCCATGGTCTGAGTTCAACCACGAGCGCCTTCCCAGTAAGGATGTTGTTATTTAAATGTCGGACACCCTCGGTACATCCTTGCTGTACTGAGCATTTTCACAGGGCTGTCAGCATCATGGTTACTCTGCTAAAATGTTAGAGAAGAGTGATAGATATAATAATCAGGATGGATAATGAGTTCTGATATTCGTTTTTCAGGTAAGTATGGAGTTTGTAAGAGCTTGTGAGTGAAAATTGCTGTAAAAAGCTGCGAGGTAACAGGTAGCAGCGACAGAAGACTTGTTGCGACCTCCACAGGCCACTTCTACACCCGATGAACCACTTTATTTAAACGGCAACTAGTCCTTTATTACAAAACAAATGTCATGTGATTACTGATGTGTTGATGCTGCGTGGACACATGCCGATGTTGAAGGTTAGGCGAAAATAAACACTGTCCATCCACATCCTGTAGCCTTATGATCAAGACCTATAAACACTGTCCATCCACATCCCGTGTCGCTTACTTGCTCTCTGCCTACTTCAGTCTCCCTCCACCATTGTTCCAAGAAATCAAGTAAACTTTCTCCGTGGACAAATTTGCAAAACGTTTTATGTAAAACTGAAAAATAACAACAAATTTGATAGAAAGGTTTTCTGCAAGCTTGGCGATGAGCTCGACTACCATCCACACCAAGTCTACTCTAAGGGTAGCGTCTCTCACTGGAGTGCGGCGTCTGTGGAGACTTATCGCGGTTTCCTTGACTACCAGGTAAACCTTGGGTGACATGCCCTCCAGCGTGTCAGCACCCCGCCACACCGGATACATCAGGACCCAGTCATCACAAGTGAAGCAGGAAGTTATCGTGGCTACACCTTTGTCATATCCATGAATCTGTCAAGATAGGGCAGGGGGCAGGGAGCAGAGGGCAGGGGGCAAGTTTGGTGTCAATGATCGAGTGTGTGCCTCCCCTCCGCAACCCACCCACCCCCAGTTCATCTTGTCTGGGTGGTCGTCGGCCATCACATCGACTGTAATTATTATTATTATGTAAACCAGCACCACAGCATTGAGGTCAAAGACAGGTGAGATGACGCAATCAGTCACACCTGACAGGTGCAGGCAGCAAGAGCGACAATGAGGTCTCCTGTACACGAGGTCAGTAGGAGTACACATACCGTGTTTTCCCCAAAATAAGGCCGAGTCTGGTATTAAATTTTGCTGCAAAAGAGGTTTTAGGGCTTATTTTTAGGGATGTCTTATTTTTTCATGTGCAAAAATCTACATTTATTTATATACAAACACACACCTTTATTGTAAAACAGTCATGTCGTCTACTGGAACATCGTCAGAACTCTCCTAAACCTGGAATCCTTGCGACTCAAAACTTTTTATTTACTTAATTATAAATTATATTATCATTTGTTGTTTTAAACATTAATAAAATTATTATATTTATATATTAATGTGATTACTTTTTCATTCAATACGTCCGTCGTGTGTTGCAACGGATGAACAAAATCCCTCACTGTGGCTGTCTTCACTATGGCTTATATCTGGGGTGAGGGTAATATCACGAAATTCCTGAAGAATCTTTTTAGGGTTTTTTTTCTGGGAAACACGGTACAAGAGGAAGCAGAGGGGATTTAAAACTCAGAGTTTAGCTGTTACACATTGAAAAACAGTTTTGTTTTTGCTGGTAGCCATTAACTTGTACATCACACAATCACAACTTGAATGCCAAGACCGCTCCCTGGGGCGCTGGCAGATCGTAGATATCTACAGTCTACCTGTAGCTTGCACTGGAGTTAATAGGTATCGTGGGTTGTAGGGAGGACAGTCGAGTAGCTCTGGTCCATGACCACTGGATGTTGATGGTCAGAAAGACAGGAGACCCAGGGAGGCCACAATGTGAGAAAACAGGTGAAAAGACAGAGAGCAGACAAGCTTATGTCGATGGAACTTTATTACAAATTAGTGACATTCATGTTGTCGCTTGTTTATACCCTGGTATCACACACACAAAAACAAACAAACAAACACACACACACCTTTCAGCATTAAGTGAATGTTACAATGGAAAACTTAACAAAGTAAAAAATGCAAACTTTCGCTTCGGAAATGTGTGTAAACTGTTTTTAAGTTCCGTGGTCAGCTGACACAACATGACACAGCTGAAACAGTCCTCTGTCTGACATCTTAACACCCGGATGACATCCGAGGGTTGCCAGGATGCACACTGTCGCTTGTCTTGCTACCCAAGGTGTCCTCGCGCCGGTTGATAATCCAGTGGACAGGTGAAGGACAGGCACGAGCCTCCAGTACTGGACTGCTGGCAGAGGTGTGTACACAGCTTCCGGTTTATTCACATTTCAGATTTACTACTAAAACGAGGCAGGTGTGTACAAAGCTTCCGGTTTAGTCCCATTCATTGTTCAGGCTCGCCGAGACTAACAGCGGAGAACTTCGCAAGAGACTAAGTGTTGGTCTCGGCTAACAGACAGCAGTCCACCTGTACACATCCGTGCGGCAGGTGTGTCACGATGACCTGCCACGTCCATGACGTCATCAACTGATCCTCCCTGGGGTGAATCTCTCTAACCTGTTGCTATTTCTCGTTAGTTGAAGGCTGTGGGAGTGCGAGGTCTCCATGGTGAGATCTAGCCACCAGCTAGCTTCGTAGGTAGCTGTCTCTGTAGAAGTAGTCGCTGTCTTTCGATCTCCATGATGTCATCAGACAGAGCGCCAACAGCATTCCGGCTAACTGATAACAGAAGCAGAGAACATTAGTATTTTCAATTTACCACACCATTAACAAATAACATTCAAGTATATCTGAATTTACGACCAGTTATTATAAAGCGTTTATTTTAATCTCCTATTTGATGTTTGCAGTAGTGTTTCCTGTAAAATGGCGGAAGTTCTCGTGAACATAGAGCTACATGATACAACCTAATCTGTCATGTCGTCGGCTTGGCCATCTGTACAGCCCCCAGTCTATGCAATTTTGTAGCAGCTGATTACTGACTTTTATTAGAATAAGGTCATAGAATGCCATACAGACTCACAACATGTAGTCATGACGACTACTGCGGGTGACCTATAACCTCCAGTGGCACGTGACACAATAGAGATCCTGCGTGTTACACTAAGTCATATAAAATCATTATAGTTATCTTCATGGACAGCTGCTAGAAGTCTATGGTAACACACTGATATAGTGTTGTGCTTGTTTGTCAAGTAGCTAACACCTTCACTACACGTCCTGCCGAGGGAGGGAGTCAGTCGTTGCAACAGCTCAGTGACGTCAGTGTCAGACACAGTCCTCGTGAGCAGTCATCCATGTCTGGGTCGGGGGCCTGGGGTCTTTGTAGGACACACCTCGCTTCACGTGTGACTCATGTCGTCAGACCTTTGACACGTGACACACATTGCAGTAGGTATTTTTTCTCTGCTTTAAATATGCAATGCGCCATTATTTCCACACTTTGGTGGACAAGTATGTCGACAGTGCAATGGGAAACAAACTAGTCTATTATTTTATTTTTGTTGTTGTTGTTGTTGTTGTTGTTGTTGTTGTTGTTGTTGTTGTTGTTGTTATTATTCAGCTGCATTTCTGCGAGTCAACAATGAGCGATATGTTTGGCATCACCTGTGAAAAATGAAGCAACGAATGGATGGTCAGACAATGCTCCCATGGTTTTGTTTGTTTGTTGTTGTTTTTTTTTGTGTGGCCTAAGAAGTTATCCTCCCCTTTCCCACCACCAACATTAATCTTGAAAATAAGGGGAAATAACTGGAATGAATATTAATCTTTGCCCCTTGGCGCTGATGAGGTGGGAGTGTTCATCTGAGCATCGTTTGAACACGCCAGTGAGCCTGCGGACATCAACTCAGATGTCGGTGTGAGAAATTGTTTGTTGGTAATGAGAACAGCATTACAAAGTAAGTTTAGTCCTGAGAATTTTGTGTCAAGTTTTGGTTGAGAACTTTGGGACATGTATGTCCTTCTACAGCAAGTTTCACGAGTTCCAGGAGATGTTTGTTACTGAGGCAAACAACACAACAAACTCACCTGCAGAACGCAGATGGCGATACCCAGACCTCCAATGACATAAGCTTGTGTCTCTATCCAGGCCTTGATCTTGCCGCAGCATGGCTGAAATCACACACACACACACAGGTACTGTTAAAACCTATTTTTTTCCTTGATTTCTACCTGACAGCAATCCTAGGCATGAAGAAGAGATCAAGCTGCCCTCGTCACCGTATAAAGCTCGTAATGACACATGAATAATAGTCACGTGGTACAGTCCCTACACACGCCATACTTGTTACAAACTGTCCTCATATTTCTATCGCTGTATTGTTTGTGTTTATTTGTTCCTAAGTGTATTAGTTTGCTGTACTGCATTCTGTAGGAACTTCAGTGTGTCCTGTCCTTAGATTGTAAGTAAAGCTGCTGAACACAGTGTTGGGAAGGGTGAGCCACTCACTGTGTCGATGTTGGAGTTGGTGGAGTTGGGGCTCCGGGCGCACGCCATGTCTTGTAAAACGTAAAAATTCTCCTTTCGGTAGGCGTCCCTGTGAAACAAAACAAAATGTTCCACTTGGAATTTGTAATGCCGATCTCTCCTCCCCGCATAAAAGAGTACACTTCAAAACTGGAAAGATCTTTTAAAAGGTATTTTGTATTTCCCTTGAATAAGTCTCTTTTTGGGGTTTGACTGCTGTCACGTTGCAAGAACTCTGTTTTTCTAACTGTTGACGCTTAAACATCTGAATCTATGTTACTAACATTTCGGTGCACTCACTCACTCACTCACTCACTCACTCACTCACTCACTCACCCACCTACTCACCTGTCGAGGATGCAGCAGGTGAGCGGTACAACAGCGGACGAGCGCACGGTCCAGTTGGTGGTGAGGTTGTAGTCATGCCAGCTGTTCACACCGCAACACTGAAACTGAACACAAGCAAGCCTGACATTAAACACTGAACACAGGGCAGCACTGAAACATCACAATACCCAACAATAAGATCACACAACAAGCCGTTGACACTGAACACACTACAGCACAACATAACAACATAACACAACATAACACAACACCACAACTGACATACAGCTGTATTCATCAATTCTTCATCCACAACATTTCCTCGTCAAATTGGCCTCTTCGACGATAAAAATATTTTTCCTGCAATAATTGTTTGGCTAATCTGGTTTTCTCCGTAAAAACAGCGAAACTGAAGTGAGACCGTTGTCCATTGTCACGAGGCAGGTTTATTTGTATTTACAGGTACATAGGATGCCACAACTCTTACACTGTGCGGTACCTGCCACAGAATGTTTACTTTCCTGATGTTTACTACAAGGCCGCCAGAAGATAATCCATAAAGGTGCATGGACATTATGTTGTATTACACATATCACCTCCTCCATGTCAGTGGGGGGATGGGAGGAAGGCGTGGTAGTACTTGGGTAGGTGTCCTGTGATTTACCTCCACTTGAGCGAAGTCCATGGCTCGCGAGAACTGGTCGTCTGAGGTGGTGTAACCCTGGTACCTGGTGATCAGGGAGTCCCGCAGCTTGGCCAGCAGCTCCTCCGCCACCTGCCGATGACAGGTAAGTACAGGTGGTCAGTACAGGTCAGTAGAAGTGATCAGTACAGGTGGTCAGTACAGGTCATCAGTACAGGTCGTCAGCACAGGTCAGTATAAATCAGTACAACACTGGTCAGCTGGTACAGATCAATCGCTCAGTACAGGTCAATCGCTCAGTACAGGTCAGTACAAGTCAGTACAGGTCGTTAGTACATTTTCACTTCTTCCCGTCAACAGTCAACTAATTCATCCAGTAAAAATTCCTTCATTCTTTCATCTTTCTTTTCATCTTAATTTGTTCATCCAGTGGCTGTGTTTATATATCGGTTGTATTCATTTGTGCGTTGGGTAGCTGATACGCTTCCCATCTACACCTGGTGGTTCACAACCATCACAACAAACAATCCCAGCTACTCACAACTGTCCGGTAAGCCAGGGCCACCGAGGTCGCCGCTAAGGTCAGAACAAGGGCCAAGGCCACAGCGCCGACATACTGGAATCATAACAAAGGTCAGAGGTCACATCACCGTCGGTTTCTTTCAAACGTAAGGGGATGTAGAGCAGAAACGCTTGGACAGACACACAGACTGACTGATGGAGGGAACAAACGGGAGAGAGAAAGAGGAAAGAGCGGAATAGAACGAAGATGAAAATAACAATTTTTATTATATAAGGAGGACGGGATGAAAAAATCCTGTATACATGTCAATATCGATATAAATAAAATAAAAAGAAATGAATAGTGAAAATATAAATATACACTCACACGGATTCCCTCTCTATCTATCTCTCACTCACTCACACACACACGTGCTGAAATTAAAAACAACAACAACAACAACAACAACAACAACAACAACTAAATGTTGTGTCTGAGACACCCAGGTAGTAGGTCGCTACTTACCAAGGCCAGCAGACACTTGGTTTGTTTACAGGCCCCGCAACACCCCACCACGCCGAGGCCGAAGACAAGAAAACCGGAAGTGATGATGATGATGGCGGCAGTCTGCAGCATCCCGACATCGTTGTTGACGACCCTCAGAAAGGTCAGGGTGCGCATCTCCTTGCGGTCCATGAGTATGTACCCGCCTACTGCCATGGCGGCTATCCCCACAGCCTGAAGCATCATGTTGCTCAAGTTAGACAACATTTCTTCTGAGTACCCGAGCAAAGTGCTTACACTGGGCCGGGTGGGAGCGTATTTCTACTTACAACAAGCCACCCGGACTGAGGAGATATGAACCTGCTCATTAAGAAGACAAAAAGAGATTTATTCTTTGCCCATTGCACTCCTAGAGGTGGCTTACACAGCTCGCGAAACTCCTTGTGTGTGTGGTGTAATATTTATAATCTATAATAATGTATCGTACTGTATATCATATACTGCATTTTATTCTAGAATAATGCATAAATTTCTAAGTAAGAAATGAAAAAAAAATTGTCAAATGTCGGACTTCAAACACCATGTGTGTGTGAGTTTGCCTACCTGTCTCTATCTTACATAACAACATTGGCAGAGTGATAAACACCTAATTACAATACTGAATGTTGGGTCAAAGCTTTCACTTTAAGACTGCACACATTTGTTGTTGCGACATTTTTAAAATAAACATTTTGATATTGCAGAGTACTAAAAATACGGTTTATTAAGTATAGTAGGAATCTGTGTCGAGAGACAACTCTTGTGACCTTTCACCTCAACGTCCCCCCTCTCCCTCATCTCCCCTTGCGACATATTTTTGTTGATGTGTTTCTCTCGATGGTCTGTGAATATTACCTTAGTTATTATCGTGTTTGTGAGATTGGTGAATGTGTAGGATAAGTAAGTAAGTGTGAGGTCGGCCCGGAGGACTGGAGGTGAACGCTCCACTGTGTACATGTGAAGATAAATGACAGCCTGCAGCCAACCACACCTTGACACATATCACCAGCCCAGCCTGTATACACGAACTGGGGCAGGACACGGCAGTAACACAACACACGACAGGTGTGGCTACATATACCTGTGTGTGAGAGGAAGAGAGAGAGAGGGAGGAAAGAACACCTGGTAGATAAAACGATCATACAGACTAATACTTGTGTGTGTGTTGCTCTGTCTTGGTGTGTGCGTAGGTGGGTGTAAGAGCAAACAGAAGTGCAATATTGGAAAAGTGCACGACCAATAATAAAAACAAAAAAGTAAACAAAGAAGTACTCACCAGGTAAAGGAAGTTAAGAAAAATCAGCGTGTATCGTGTTGCCGACTTCACATGTTCGTTGGCTGCCATCTTGAGTGCTTTCCTCTGTAACACAACAACATATTTCACCAATCACCCAACCAGCAACTATACCACTCAAAATGGCTGACATTCAATATAAAAAATAATCAAGAAAATATAAACAAATCCTAATTCTACGACATTCGCTGTCCCCTACTCTACCTCTCCTACTTGACAGTCACTCTACCTGCTCACCTGTCTAAGTCCGGCTGCTACTTCTCAGTCTCAGGACGAAATGACAGTCACCAACACCAATCCCTCTCCACTCGTGGCCCACAAAAAGCTATTCAGGGTAGCAGTGAGAATAAACTGTTTACAAAGCTGTGTCCTGGTGTACACTGAGGCCAGCGACTGCGTCACCTGTCGTGAAGTCTCCCCGCCTGACAACACAGGGTGTGGTGCTCACATTCACTGCACCACGCATGCCTTGTGCCACTGAATACACACATACAGGGGTGGATTCTACACCCTGATCCTGAAACCTCAGCAAGATATTATGTGCTAACCGTAACAAAAGATTCCAAAGAGAAATAACTATTTGTAACATACAGGTGTGTGATCTGAGTCACACAAGTTTAAAAATAGGGGAAAGGGGGGAACAAAAGTGAAAATGGAGTGAGTATGAACATGTGGGAATGGTATGTGTGTGAACAAACGTGGGAACAAACTGAATAGCAAGAATGGGAACAGAAGTGGGAAAAGTTTGCTTGTGAAGAGAACGTGTGGAAACCAGTGTAGGAGAGAGAGAGGGTGTGTTTGTTATAATAGGTGTAAAAACAAAGTGTCAACAGTTTATGTGAGAACAGAGTATTATTATTTATCAAGGGCGCCCTGCTGTGTTGTGGTTTAAACGCTCGCTTGTCACCATTCAAAGACAGGCCTAACGGTTAGCGCCTGTCACCAGTACAGTGCGGGTGAGTCTTGGTTCAGTTCTCGTCTCGGGCACGCTGTTATTTCTCTACCTCAGCTGCATGTGACATCTGTTTACAGGACTGAGTGTCGTGATATAGCTTTAGTTTCTGGATCGGTATTATAAATCCCCTCTTCCTCCCTCCTCCCTAATGGTGTGAAATCACCTGTGTGTAGGCGGAAGTATTTTCCCACCAAAGCAAGCAACCAAGCAACCTAGTATGGGAAATAAAAGCAGATCATCTCTTAGAAATATGACAGTGACAGCAATATTTCTACGATTTTATGTCTGGAAGCAAACAAAATATTTCTCAATAATAACAACAGGAATCATGACAATTATTTATCAATTTATTAATGATATTTATTTTTATTTTCTATGATGTAGAAAAGTAAAAGGTCTTTAAGGGGAGAGCACAGCGAGGCTAACGTGGGCCATGTAGGAGTTATCTTCCGTGGACAGACTGGGTCCCTGAGTCGGGTGAGTCTGTGGCAGAGGTACACGTGTTTCTCCAGCATTCAGCACTGCATGAACACACACACACTCCCTCTCTTTGTGTCCAGATCAGAATACCCACGAGGACCGGAGAAAATAACCATGCAGCTGGATTATTTTATATACAGAGAAAGCAGGTGTTAGGAGACTGATATCAATACTACTGGTTATCTTAGTTAATGGCATTGTGACCAGACCGTACAGTTAGCGCTGTGTGTCCTGCTGAGGTCTAAAGATGGGAAACATTGTCTTTTTTACTTCTGCACATGGCGGATCCTGCCCTGCACCATAAAATGCTCGACATTAAGCTTCAAGTTGTCTGTCCACTGGTGCTGTAAATCTTGTCATGATCAACATCAATAAACGATTAATGTTATTTATACCAGTATGCTGCCTGAATTCAATTTGTTGCTTCTTAATTTTTTTCCTTTTTTTAACAAGTGCACAGTAACATTCCTGGCCACAAAGACAACGATCGGTTTGAAAAATAAAGAGAGTTTACATGTGCTTTGAAAGCAAATGGCATCTCATAGAAATTAGTGTTTGTTCTTTCTTGCTTTTGATTACACATTATTATCATAACTGAGGGAAGAGCTCGTTTTAAAAAAAATAAATCTCTGAATGAGAAAATACATTAGGACAACTCAAGATGTTTTATTATCACATTTATTCCTTAGAATTGGATGCAACAAAGATATTATAACAGACTGGAACGAGGGCCACAGGTGTGTAAGTGTGACGCACTCACAGGTGACTCAAGGACGTCACTAGCATCACGACACAGGTCAGCAAAGCCTGTGAGGTCAGTGAGGTCAGTGAGGTCACAGTGGGTAGCGGGTCGCGAGAGTACCACGTGACGAGGTGTTCACACCAGGTTTTCACGAGGTTCTTGGGTTATCACAGGCTGCACGTGCGAAAAGCAGGGTCGAGTCCTTGGTCTCCTCTCTTTCAGCTTGACGAACGCTTGAAGTCCAACTCCAGTTAGTTGATGAGTTAACACAACACAAAGTTCTCATCCTTTGTTGCAAAATACAAATATTTTTTTAAGCACACCTAACACTGGTGGGTGCTGCCATCTTCAAAGGATCATGAACGAGACAAAGTTTTTATTCTAGATTTTAGTAATTAAAATCTTATAAATTAAGCACACACCTTTGAAAATGAGTTTGCGCTTGGGTTAGCTTTTAAACCACCTCATTGTACAAGACTGCACAGAATGTCAGACATGAAACTCGGGAAAATAGAATTTGTATGGCGCTGTGAGAGTTTCAAAAGCAGTATTTGTAGTCTGTTCACTGGCAGGTCTGTCCAGATGAAGGCAGTTGTCTCTTGCACCCACTATCTATGTACGTGCCTCGTTGACACTAACAACACGCACGCTCACATGTACAAAGTACACACACACATGCACACAGGTACACATACGTGCACACACACACACAATGCTCACATGGACAAAAACCATTCAAACGATGTTCACATCTCACACCAGACCGCTCAGAATAGCAGCAAAGACGGGAATTAATGTGAACATGTTCATGCCAAGCAACATAATGTATTCTGTATTTCTACATAATGTACACTGTACTTACTACATAAATACCCTGTACTTGCTACAAAAATATTTGTGCTGGACATTTCGTCTTTTCAGTCTGAAATAAGTTAGTCTGTGGTTGATGGCCATCAGGCCTTGTACAAATACGCCATTGCTATAGTTACTCTTAAATTATTTTTATATATATGATACAGTGATATATAATTTTTGTTAGCAAAAATAAATAACTTTATATTACAAGCAGTCATACATATTTTTGTCCTTGTAATGTCAACAAGAGCAGTCTGCGCATGTGCGTGGCGATCAGGTGACCGTTTAATGAATCCCGACAAACCTCTGGCGACTGTGAGTTGCTTGTAACACGTGACAGTCTACAGTAACCTCGACAAACCTCGTGCTCTTGAGTTATTAGGACCTGAACTTTGCCAACTCAATGCCAGGAAATTGTTCTTATCATGTGCAGTGCATATTCATTCGTTCGTTCGTTCGTTCGTTCGTTCGTTCGTTCGTTCGTTCGTTTCTTTCTCCTTTCCATTTTAATCCTCCCTCCATTCTCTTCCACACCTCTCTCTTGCCACAACTGTGCATGTGTCTGTATATCTATCAATATATATATACATACAGAAAACAACAAATAAAACGCTTAAACATGAACTTGGTTTGGCATCTGAACCTCGACAGTTTGACGACCCTCCATAAAGTAAGTTGTCAGTTCACCTTTGCCCTTCACTTTAATTAAGCCACGTTTTTCAAAAATATAGCCAAATTCCTCCAGAATTTCTTTGGTCTCTTCCACAACCTGGAAAGAATCATCAAAGTTAAAAGCCAATGGCTTGTTTTTTCGGATTGTAAATCTAAGGAAGAAAACAGTATGTTTAAGGCTACATAAAAACTTGATGTCAGATGATGAAAGACTAACGGCGCCTTTACACAGAAAATTCACTGAGAAGGACAACAAGTCAGCATTTGGACCTCACCCGACTCACCTGGATTTTGCCCGACACACCTGTTGACTCCATCCTGCTGGCCACGTTGACCGTGTTGCCCCAGATGTCGTAATGCGGCTTGCGAGCTCCGATAACACCGGCAATGATAGGGCCATGATTGATACCTGGTAGACAAATAGATGACAGGGCCATGATTAATACCTGGTCAACAGTGGAGATGACAGTGCCATGATTTATACCTGGTCAACAGTGGAGATGACAAGGCCGTGATTAGCAAGTGGTCGATGACAATTGAGAGGATGTGACTATTAATAACACCTGGCGAATAACAATTGAGAAAAGCTAGCAATGTACAGACGACCATGGACCACTCACCTATCCGGAGGATGAAGTTATTAAACGACTGCTCGTTAATCCGTTTCAGAGCTTCGCGCATGCTCAGAGCGAACTGGACAAGGTCGTCAAGGTGCTGCCATCTGTCTCGCAGTCGCAGCTCCTGCAAAGAAAGACCTGCATCAGCTGCACAGCAAGAAGCGGCAAGGTGCTCCGTGCGGACACACCAATACATGCACTGGACAGAGAAAGAGAGATATGAAAATGCGACACGTGACAGAGAATGCTATCAAGAAAGGAAGACAATACGAGGAAAGGAGATGAGACAGAAGGTATAAACTGACTAGTAATGACCGACAGAGAAAAAATACTTCCACCGCCACAATGTCTAAATCATGACCGCGATTTCAGTTTGCAATAACTGTCTCTCCCATCACTGCTGTCTGTTCATCAAACACTTAGAACCACAGAGGGCAAAGGTTGACCCTGGTAACCTACGCAAGGTCCTGACCTTTGAGGGACTCCTCGAGGCCACCATGCCGCTGGCCGCCATGTAGGTGGAGCCCGCGGTCTTGATCTTGACGATGGACTCGAACCTGGAGCTCTGCAGCAGCTCGTCGTAGTCGGAGATGATCTCGTTGAGGAAGCGGAGGCACTCCAGGCCGTTGTTGTTGACGGAGCTCTCGTTGTAGAAGTCGGTGAAGTTGGGGCAGGCCGCGAACATGACCCCAGCCTCGTCGTACGAGTTGCTGTACAGATCCTTGACAATACATACAACACAACTGTTGTCAGGGTGAACTGTCGGTGACCCTACAGAGCTGTGCTGAACTCTACCTACACTCATCTCTCTTTCGTACTGTATGCACGTGTGTGTGTGTGTGTGTTATTGTTGGTCATACATGTCGTGTGTCGTGTGTCGTGGTTAAGAAATCTCACGTTGTCTCGTCTCCGTTGTCCGATGAAGTCTCGCGCCACGTGAGCCGGAAGCAGGTTGTACACCAGAGCCTCGTTCTTGCGCCGCAGCTCCGCGGCACGGTCTTTCTGCGCGTCTGCCCCCTCCTGCCACAGGTACAACTTCCGGGAGATAGCCTCGATCTGAAACAGCACCACAGCGTCTTACAACAGCCGTTGCCATGGTGTCGCTACACTCGCCTCTCCTCTGACACCAAAGGAAGCAGGAGATGAGTAGAGGAAGGAAGAAGAGAAGGTCCGGACAGCATTCATTGGCTAAAGGACTGCTAGAAATGACCTCAAGCACCTTTCTGGTCAGGATAACCATGGCAACAGCAGCGCAGATCAGCTCGATAGACAGACGATCCTTGGAGGCCAGGTGGAGAACATTTCTGAGAAGAAAAAAAAATCCCAAAGTTAACCCATGTATGCGTTCTTTAACCTTTTTATCTACAAATTCATCGCATCCATTGCTGGCATACACATTCCGACATCTTTGTTCAGGCTTGATGGAGGGACAGGCGAAGTCAAGCACAGGGAGGAGAAGACCAACACCTACCCGTAGAGGACCTCGTCGTAGTAGTCGAAGAGGTCCCCGTAGGCCACCATGTAGAGGACGCTGAACACGACGGTGCAAACGACGATGACAGGCACCCGGACGATGTAGTCGATGTGAACCATGGACGTCAAGCCCAGCAGCGTCAAGTACCCCGAGTGCACGAAGTAGACCGGGTACTGGCAGCTAGGGTCATCAGGGTCAAGGACAACGTCTGTGATGTTTTTCGCTGATGAGGGCTTCTGGGCGTGGCACTGCACCTGAGGTCAAGGATGGCATTGTTCTAGACTTTAACTGAGGCTAAACTTCTGACAGCTCTCTCTGTCTCTGTCTCTGTCTCTGTCTGTCTCTGTCTCTGTCTCTGTCTCTGTCTGTCTCTCTGTCTCTGTGACTCATCCATCCTCTCACTCACTCGGTTTCTGCGGCAGTCTTAGCAGCCATTGTGTGAAGGTGGACTTACAATCTCAGCCATGTCCACCAAGAGGACGATCAGGACGGCTGTCAAGCCCCACAAAGTACGTGCCACTCGACTGTCGTCTAGCGCATGCGCAAAGCGAAGGATCCTCTTGGGCAATTTCTGGAAAAGTCTGGACATTTAATGTGCGCTTCGATCTCGGTCTCAAAGTGTTGTAGAGAACGAGTGTGAAGAGCTGTGTGTAGGGACAGGTTGTTGTAAAGACATGGTCTTTGATTAATTGCCTTACATTTCACTTGTAATTACATCTGTAATCAGCAGATAGTTCAAACTTTTTTAATTTTTTTAATTTTTTATTATTTTTGACGCGTACATGCACAGACACAGACAAATGAGATAACATTCAACTAGACAGCCACCGTACACACAGTCAAATATTATATTCCATGTCTGACAGCCACAATCGAGGGGAAGAGGTTGAAGTAGGAGAAGAGTTAGAATTACCAGACAGAAGACTGTTGTCATGGAGACCATCGTCATTAAGACCAGGATCAGCTCTCCTGATATCAAGGCCAAGATAGTGACTAGAGACCTGTGGAATCAATGGAAGTGGAATCAGAAATCAGACAATACTTACATTACATACCCTACATACGTAAACACACCAGTCGCTGTGTACAGTAACAAGATTTTAACGGCGATGGTGACGTGTTCAATTTATATTTTTGTGTGGAAGTTGAGATGTATATACTACAGATGCAATGTTGAGCTTTATATAAATATATCTCTATACTGTATTGCTCTGTGTACACACAATGGATATAATGTGCACTGTGTGTTTACTCACTCTGGATACAAAGCTGCGCTGTATATACATCAGATGCAATGTTGCATTTGTATATATATATAGATATTTGTATATAAAAAGTTAAGAAAAACGTGCTAGTCACTTGTTTTAGTCACTTTCCGAAATGTTTGCAGGTTAAAAGTGAACAGACTCCTCTACTCCTTTGATGATGTTTGTTGAATGGCGACTGGTACTGTGATGGATGGGCGGCTAGGTTGTCACGTGACAGACATGACAAACCTAGAAATGACGACTGGCTTGTAAGTGAATAAGCAAGGACCGGACAAGTGCAGACCGTTGTCAGAGACCGGGTATTATGGTAATGCCAGCCGCACAGAGCGACAACAGCAACTTGAGGGAGGTGGTGCTGCTGGTGCTTTGCTCGCCTAACAAGTGTGTGTGTGTGAGTTTGTGTGTGTGTGAGTTTGTGTGTGTGTCTGAGTGTGTGTGTGTGTGTGTGTGTGTGTGTGTGTGTGTGTGTGTGTGTGTGTGTGTGTGTGTGTGTGTGTGTGTGTGTGTGTGTGAGTGTGTGTGTCTGTGTGTGTGTCAGTGTGTGTGTGTCTATGTCCGGACAAAGATTTTTGCTAACCCTCCACAGGTTACAGCCAAGATTTATCGCGATAACGCTTTCTGACTGGAAATCTTTGGAGGTTATCGATAAAGGCTATCGATTGCCTGGTGTACACGTGCCTGGGCAGGACGCAGAGCTGTGCGGCTGTGGTCATCGCCAGCACCACACACATGGCGGCCATGCTGTACACCGTCTGCAGGTCGTGGCGCCGCTGGTACCGCGCCTCCCGTGAGCCATCGCGGAACCGCAGCGTCACCGGGTGGGCCTGCGACCACAGCTCCCTGGGGTACAGCAAACATGGGGGACAAAGGTGGAATTATATTTCAGTTGATTGATTCTGTTTTACCTCCGGATATTTCCAGGATTTTGTTCTGATTAAAAAATAATGGTAATTAAAACTCTACGCGTGCTATTCAGTATTTGCTTTTGATGATCGACAGACGGAATGGACTAGTGGCCACCCGAGGTAATGAGTTGTTTGATTTCGTGTCCCACTAAAAGGTAATCGGAATCTTTGTCCCATAGAGCAGCATGGATGTGTGTAGCAGTTGCACAAACAGGAATGTATACAACTACAAACATAAACTCTCGTGTGATGATGCTACAACCCTCCTGTTGCTGACAGTTGCCTAGTTACAGGCAGGTCAACAATGGGGGGAGAGTAAGAGAATGCTCAGTAGTAGCAAGTGAAGAAAGTAGTTTTCAGCAGCCAGTCACCTACGTGTCTTTGGCTCTCTCCAGGAGGGCCTCCTCCAGCCTCTGTGCGTGTCTGTCACCTGGTGTTGTGTTGCCATGGACACCAGAGCCAGTCACGGAGTTCTGAAAACGGCGAAAATGATGGCCTACATGAGCTGTCAGTTTGTAAAGTTTGTATGTGTGAGTAGATTGAGACATTAAGTTTCAGTAAAAATAATTACAAGTATTGAGATCGGCATTGAAATAGTTGGAGGAGTTGTTTTGGGGGGAAGGAGGAGTGGAAGGACAAGCGCTCTCTATGCTCAGCTCCTTGTAATCACCTCTTGAAGCCATTCCTCTTCATCATCGTCTTCTTCGTCGTCCTCCTTATGATCTTTGCTGACATGTGACTGCTTAGTAGCCTTATTAGCATCCAGTGTCCCTGCAGGGAACTGCCCACAGATTGCCAGGTGTTAAGACCGTTGTTCAAACATTGTAAGAGGTTGTGTAAGACAGCCAGGTGACCAGACAGGTGAAGCCCACCTGACTACACCAGCAATACAAGGTTAAAATGTCCAGCCTGAGTTTTTTCTAGAAGTCCACAACTATCGTAGCTAATTATACAAATTAACAAATAGCTAATTATAAAACAAATCTTTATTACATGGTCTCAATGTCATGGCTAATCAACATGGCCCCATGTTCAAGCTTTTATCACAAATACTTGTATCTCAAGCAGGGTAGCTGACTGATCCCGGGTCAGCCATTGGAAAATACATGTGACATGCTTTTAGATAAATAAAAAATGCGTGTGGCGGGTCTTTAGGCAATAATTTCAATGACATCTACCATCAATCTTTGCTACAGACAACCATCACCTACCACAGATTCTTTCAACTGTTATTAGTGCAGAACAGAAAGATTTTCTAAAAACAAAAAGTATGACAATCATAAAGTTTAAAAATAATTTAATTATCGCAAAAGCAAAGGGTGGAAAATGTGGTTCACACAAAGCTTCCTTTCTATCGATCTGGGTTCGATATTGTGTTCTTTTTGATCTCCATGACACCCGCTAGCTCGTGTACCCGGAGGTCGGGTGGTGAGTGCGTGCATACACGTGACGTACCCTGGCGTCAGCCCACGATTGTGCATGAAACTCAACTCGGAAAAAAAATAAACGGGTGTTTATCAGTTATTAAGTCCAAAGCTCGGGGTTTACATACAATACACTATGTTTCTACCTTCAGTAAGCAAACGTTGTGTCACAAATAGCAAACAAGAATGAAATGTGTGTTATCTACACAAGATGGGGAGGGTCGGTGTAGCAGCTGTGCCTCCTTTACATTGACGATGACGATGACGATGACGACGAGGACAATAATGTTGGTGAGCTCACCGGTTTGATGACGGCCTTCACCAAATACGTTCTGATGCCCAAGAGGCGAAGGTAGTCCTCCCTGTCTCCTCCGTTGCCTGGCTCCAGCTCGAACTCTCCATTCAGACTGTTTTTCGTGGTCTCCGACACGTGCACGCGGCTGTAGGGACAACCAAAGTTAACTACAGTCGGTGTGAGGACAATCATGTGGGGCTACATGGTCAGCGTACTGACAATCACGTGACAGCTACACTACTGGTGTGTTGAGTGCAATGGTCGTAGTCTAATCTTCAGAAAGAAACCATAAATAATGCCAACTTCAGCTGGTCTGCCAACGAGTTATCGCTTAGATCATCAGTAATGTCAACAGTATTTGTACTCGGATTGGGATGTGCAAGCCCAGGCACGTGCAGACATGAATGTACGACTGCCTACGTCTGTCTGTCTGTCTGTCTGTCTGTCTGTGTGAGAGACAGAGGCTGCGCTGTACCCCGGAAGTCCGCCGCTCTCCATCTTGTTGGCCAGGGTCACCTCCTTGCCCAGGACGTCGAACTGCCACTGGCGCTGCCCCAGCACCCCGCCCAGCACGGCCCCCGTGTGCACACCAACGCGCATGCTCACGTCCTTCTCCGTCTTCCGCCGCACGGCACTGTGGGACACACAGCGGGTGGTCATGGGTGGACCTTCTGGACACAACTTCAGTGTTTAGTGTTGGGTCACATGGCATGCACGAAAGAAGTTCAACTTGGTGTTCAACGCCCCAGTGTTAGAAATTGATGGATCACGTGACCCGAATAATCAGTCTATTTAAAAAAGTACATTCTTGTACAGCACGAAATCTTTCATGGGGATGGATTGGCGGGTAGATGGGAGTGACCCTTTGATTACACTTTTCAATCTGCCACCGATCTCTGCATGTTTTTACTTGAGAGAGATGAAATGTTTGGAGCCTCGTTTGGGAGTCTGTCTAAGCTAGAGAAACATGCTCGACAGATACGGGTACCTGATGGCGTCCACCATGGCCAGCCCCATGTGGATGGAGAGGACAGCATGATCAGGTCGAGGCTCCAGACCGCCACAGATACAGTAATAACAGTCGCCCAGAATCTTGATGCGATGCTGATGGTATTTCTGCCAGACGACAAATAAAATAATGGTTTGTAAAGTACTATCGTAGTATAGATGGATAAACACGAACATTGCCGAGCACAACCTCCTGCACCATACAAACAACACGTTTGTCAACATACCTTGGCCAACGTATCAAAACTGGCGAAAAGTTCGTTGAGAATTTTAACGAGTTCGGACGCCGACACAGTGGAGGATATCGCTGTGAACCCAACAATGTCTGCAAAGAGAATACTAGAAAAACAAAACAGGACATGGTGTACATGGCATGAATAAGTCAGGTGACAACATTAATAGGAGGAATAAACTGTCTGTAACCGTGTCTCCGTCTTTGACAAAATAAGTTTCTGTCAAATTCGCCAGGTGTGTTTTAACAGAAGGAGAGAGGGCTGCAGGTGGTCAAAGATGAAGAAACACAGAAGACTGCAATACAACCTGGGATGTCAGAATTCCACAAACAAATCAATGTTTTTTATGTTTTTGTTTTTATTTTTTGTTGTTTTTTTGTTGTTGTTGGTTTTGTTTTTGTTTTTTTGTTATATTTTTGTTCAATATGAAGGTGTTTTCAAAATAAATAAATCTCAACAAAGATTAGAACCAGGTTTGTAAAGGTCGGAAAATTAAATGTTGGAACAATTTATTCGCGGCGATTTCGCAGACGACACGGCTTGATGAACCTTGTCCGAGAAAGATCGAGATGTTTACCTGTCTGTGTGTGCAGAGACCGAGTGCAGGGACAGACAATGACCACAGACAGACAGCCCAAGACAATGTATTAAACCCTAGATGGGAGTGTAGTTTTGTGTCTTAATCTTCTTATCTTCATTTGTGTTTTAATGGAGTTCATCTCACTGGTCTCTGTCAACCTGTCCTCCACCTCTCCTCTTCTCCCTCACATGAATGCATGTGCGGGTCTCTCTCTCTCTCCCTTTCTATTTATGAGGAGAGAGTATAACTATGGGATAATAAATAAACTTGTACCTTCTACCCATAATCTATATGTATATATGTACATTATTTGTACACATTAATGTACAAAAACAATTTAACCGTAACCAAAACCTTCAAGTCGTCTTGATTAATTTCGAGAAAAGTTTCCCCTCCATTAACACAGATATTCTGCGGCCTGACCTGTTAGAATGGTCTCGGAGGTAAGCTACTGTGTTGTATTCACTAAGTGTATGTAAGAAACATTGGACAAAGCTGCACAGCACTGGGAAAGATTCACCTTTGTGCACTAAAGAAAATCCTCCGAGCCCGTTATGTGAACATGCCAGGGAAGGTTTAATTCCCTTTGTGTTTGTCTGCCCGACCTTTGGTGGTCTGCGAATGAAATTTACTGATGGCAAATATTGGAGATATTCTAGTATCTTCAGATTTTCCTTGCTCTTGTCTTCCAAAAATAAAAATACATGAAGAAAATCTTGTATTTTCCTCTATAATGCATTTAAGGCCAGGGAAAGAAAAATGTTATAAATGGAGAGACTCTTGTAACACGTGAGCTGTACATATCAAAAATCCTGTGTTTTCACTTTTTCAGTGAACTAGTTCTATCCTATGAACAGCACCACCTTCAAAAGAGAGCTAAGCCCCCCTGAGTTAAGAAATAAAATGAAATGTTTCTCTCCCTCAACCCTCCCTCATGCACAGAAACAAGATATTTGTTGTCTCTAAGGTGGACTCACACCTGAATCTCTCACAAACCACTCAACACAATAAAGCTTCTCCACGCATGCGTGCACACGAAGTATAAATGAAGATAACAGTTCTCTCTCTCTCTCTCTCTCTCTCTCTCTCTCTCTCTCCCTCACACACACACACACAGATGCACGTGTACTCACCTGACGTTTTCATGGCGGCTCATATAGATTTTCCGGAACTGATGGCCGCTGATGTCGGAGCCCAAATCTCGAATCATCTCGTCAGCCACGTGTTTGGGCAGAACGGACAGCAGCAGTCTCTCCTGACAGACAGACAAACATCAGCGGGTGTTGAGTGGACGACAGACGCCATCTTGAGAAAGGGAGATGGGTGAGGATGCGGAGGGCAATGAGAGGGTGGGGGCTGCCGGTGCGTTTGACGGTGAGTTGCAAACGGTTTGCACTCTTGCAGACAGCAAAATAAATTATTGAGCAAAGTACACGTGGTATTATTTGGCGGAAATGTGTGGGAGCATCTGAATATATTTGAACACGGAGACCGGAGGTAACAAACGATGACGTGGGCAGACAGGCGGCCATGTTGGTGCCACTCACAATGGCCGTGGTTTTGCCGGCTCTCACATTTCCCTGGTGAAGGCTAGACAGAAATATTATGGGCCTTGCCGCTTGGTCAGAAAATATTGATTACCTGCCCTTTACTCTAATCTTCTTACTTTGTAAGAATGGAATCTTCTGCTGATGATGGATGGAACCTTCATTGAAAAACTCTCTAAATAAAATCTTAAAAGCGGATTTTATTGCTGAATTGATGCTGCAACAATAACAGCATCAACTGATTGTTGAGCTTATCCTTCGTGGGGTTACTGTCATCTCATCATCTCATCATGGGATCTTTGTACCTGTTCTCTGTGCTCTTTCTCGATGGTGACTCTAACGGTCACCGATGCCTTGGCCTCCAGGAAGGACCTCCGCTGTTTGCGGTCAGTGAAGGCGAAGACCAGGACGCCCAGCAGGATGGCGCCGACGAACAGCAGGAGGTTGGCTGCCAGCTGAAAATCAAACACAACCCGTTAGTCGCCGATGACTGTATTTCAGGTTTCTTTGCTTGCGAATATTTAAATAATGATATCGATGCTCGTTGCACTTGCTTCATCTCGTGTCTCCTGTTCTAGTCGATGGTGTTGGTATGGAGAAAAATTAATGCACGAAGCGACCGGGTAAGGTCACGATGCAAGTCACGTGTGTGAAAGTACTATATATATACATGGGTGTTGATGAACGTGTTTGCACGTGCCAAGACAAGCAGGGTTAACATTATATAGGTAGACAACAGTTTTCAGATGATTTCTCTAACTTCATTTTATAAGAATTCTATTTCTGTGACTTCTTAGTTCCCATCCTCCGGTAAAAAGCAAGAAAAGGAAAGTGGACAAAAAAATTCTCGACTCCATGTTGAACTGACTCGGTCTTGACCTCCCGACTTTTACTTTTTATTGTCCACGTCCTCCTAATGGTTGCTGCCAAAAGGCGCTGGAGTAAAGATGTGAAGATGTAGGTCTGTTGTTAACTTGACAGCGGTAAGCAGATTGCTAGTATAAAGGTCGTTTTTATTTCACCTCTGTCGATAATCTCGATTTTTGCTGTTGACACTCACGTCCTCTGAGATAAAAACCAGCAGTTCGCCGAGATTGAAATGTTTGTCGAGAAATCAAATTACTCGGAGAATCGCATTGTGCTGGAAACACAGTTTACTTAACATTTCTCCAGGACCGACCATCCATCACGAGGCCAAACGCTGGCAGCCATGAAATATTTACCTCTCTCTCTCACCCAGCGCTAACGAAGAATAAATTTCAGAAGAATAAATAAATTGTCAAGATTGCGTACTAGCCATGGATTTTTGTAGGTCCCGACCTTCCAGCCTGCCAACCCACCTGGCCATCCAGGACCCTCAGGGTCCAGCTGGGGACAAGCTTTACTTTGCGAGTGATTGGCTGGTCTTGTGAGGACGTGCAGTATGCCGATGTATGCAGTATGCCAATGTATGTCTTTTGCTTGCTGTCTGTGGACAGCGGGTCCTAAAAGCCGTTAAACGTGTCCACACGGAAATGACAACTGATGACAACATCGCGCATCGCGATAAACGCTCGACAACGGTCTTTCTCTTTGTCTGTCTTTTGAGTTCGTCACGCCACGCGCTTCACGTTTGATCGTCGGATGGAAAATTTGCTCTGACATTTCCTGGGTAATCACTTAACAGGCGGCGACTGAGGTTTGCAATTATAGATGCAAACACATTCTATTACAATTTTCTCTCTCTCCCTCCCACTCTCTACCTCTCTCTGCCACCCCTCCCTGTGTTCTAACCCGACAGAACATAATCATGGAGGTGAATTGATTTTTGTAAAAGCTGGCATTGTAGTTGTCCAGTCTTTTGAAATCTTGTTTTTATTTGGAGGTTTTTCGCAAAATAGGGTCATCAAAAAATGTTATTAAATCCATTAATATTTCTTATCCTTGTGAAAAGTACAGCACTTTGACAGATCGCTCTCCTTCTGAAATATTTTCAACAGAATTTTTTTTAATTTTATACACATTTTGTTCTTCCTGTCAACTGAGAATCAGACAAATACTTCTTAGGTTCGTGAGATACTCGAGGGCAAAAAACTTTGAAATCTTATAGAAACAGTAAAATCTGCATTTGACAAAAAAAATAATAATAATAATAAAAAATAAATAAAATAATGGATACAAACTCTGAAAATTTCTGTCATCACCTTTTTAAGATGCTTAGTTGTCGTTATACTGAGGCACAGTGTTATCTGTTTGTATTCATTATAATCTCTGTTACTTAGATAATTGGTATGTTCTTGTTATGGTGTAGAAAAACTAATGAATTAACATTGATTACTAAATTGTTTATTATTTCTAGAGTGTTATGGATAATATATTAATGTGTATCTATCATTAAATTTGAATTATCATCACTGTCATTGTCACATACATAATACCACCCACTGTTGACATGCATGTAACCAGCAGTATGTGGTGTTGATGTGGGCTAGATGGCTTCCCAAAAACTGAATTATTATTATTATTATTATTGCTTCTGCTAAGGCTAAATTCTTTGGGGTCCCAGGGACCCCTTCTTCAGATTTTTAAGGGGTCCCTGTTCTTCGCCCGAATTTGAAGGGGACCCCATTGACGAAAATTGAAGGGGTCCTCTGAACTTTTAATGCGAACTGTACGCAATTTTTTGCGTAAGCAGAAGCCATCATCATTATTAT
>SRHC01002589.1:125469-161843 GCA_004794325.1 Pomacea maculata | reverse complement strand
TTATTATTATTCGACACAAGCAACGACCCTTACCTGCTCAGGTAGAAGGGTCACTCGGTGCTGGTAACGGCTCCACAGGACGCCCACCACCAGGCTGTGCACCACGGCCAGGCCCACACCAGCGCCCACACACCAGCCCACTCTCCACGGCAACACCAGGAAGGCCGTGAACATCACCAGCGCAGACCATCCAGTGACGTCACTGACGGTGTGACGCACCGTGACCGTGCCGACGTCAAACAGAACCGACAACGTCATCACGGCCCACAGCAGCAGCCCACACCACGACGCCATCTTCTCGCCCACGCTGACACAGGTGAACAGGGTCAAGGCCAGCACGTAGGCGACGCCAAAGGAAGCGAAGACGACGATGCGGAGTATCTTGCTGTCGGAGAACATGGCGGCGTCCAGAAGCAGTTTGCAGACGACGAAGATGGCGCTGTGGACGATGACGGCCGGCAGCGTGTCCAGCTTCTGGTGTTTGACGTAGGTGGTGTACAGCGCTCGGTCGGCGGGATCCACCACAGATCCCTCGCTGCTGCCTCCCTGCTGAAGATGGTCGTCTGCTCCATGGCTGGCCACGTTGCCCCGGGGTTTGGATGATCTCGAACCATCCACCTCTTGTCCCGAGATCGTGACGTCATCGTTTTCAGTTGCGTGCTCCCCTGACGTCACAAAGATGCTCTTCATGCTGCGGAGCATGACAGCATGTCCTGTGCAGCGACAACACATGTCCAGAGAAAGATGGTTACAACAAGTAAGCCACACCCACAGATGCTGTGTTTACATTAAAAACAATCATTGACAGACTATACTTACTGACAGTAGATACGACGATGGGGTCGGTGTTTGTGGTGATGATGGTGCTCAAGATGATGTCCTCAGTGCTATTAGGTAAACAATAAACATTCCACCAGTTTCTCACTTTTCTTCCTCCATATTTCTTTGATCTTTTAGTTTTCGTCTAATGTATGTATAAACACTGCAAAGATGTAGAAGTCGAGAGCTGCTGAGGTTTTGAAATGAAACATTTGAATGAGACTGTTAGTTATTGTCCCATTCATCGCAGTAGATATCTCACGTCACTAATCGGGGTTCAAGACCCAAACTTTCGACACTTTCACAAATACTTGTACCTTCTCTTACACTTTGCTGCAAATTTGTAAAGCCACACAAAGATCCTCCAGGTGAAAATAATAATTCAAAGGATTGTAAGGAAAGACAATCCCAGACTAGTTGTCACGAAGGTAAGGTGTGACATGAACTAATTCAGTCTTTTGTCTGGCACCCGAGACTGCTAAACACTTTTACGACTTTTCACTCAGCCAGAGTTCCAGCGTCTGGCACCAGTCAACGGCCATTATCGATCAAATTACGTCACGAAAGAACGTAGCCAATCAAGGCGCTCGTTGCTGTCAGCAATGGGTGTGACGTTATCGTCCATAACCAACCCAATAAACAGACTTTTACTCCACCACAACCCCGATGCCGTGAAACACTTGCAAGTTCTGTGGGTTTTTATTTTTTAAATCATTGACCTCATCCAGCGACTTTAAATCTTTAGTCGAGTGCTGTAGAGTTGCCGTTGTACCAAAACCAGTTCAGACTCCTTTTGTCAGATAGGAAATCAGCAGCAAATAGAGACAAGTCAGAATCAACGATTATCTTTTGGCAGATTTTATAGCACGTGTTGTTTACGTGGCCAGAAATGAATACATGGTGGTAGCAGACGGCTCACGAGGGTCCACCTTGCAACATCAGAGACACGAGCAACGAGGCTCCAGGCAACTGTCGCGCGCCACGATGTGCGATTATTATCAGTGAAGTCTGTCAGACATGACATATGTTTTAAGCAAATCACCCCAGCAACAGAATTTCCACGATAAGAGAGATGGCCGACACAATCGACTGGCCTCCAGCGATAAGCAAGCCGTACCTGAGGTGAACGGCGAGGTGTCGCCTTGGCTCGCAGGTGGGACCACGCGCGTGACGTGCACACCGGACGTCACTCATCCTCCGTGTGTGTCCACTGTGTGACGTGTGTGTCCACTGTGTGTCGTGGGTGTCCACTGTGTGTCGTGTGTGTCCACTGTGTCTCGTGTGTGTCGTCTGTGTCCGCTCTGTCGTGTGTCGCGTGTGTCCACTGTGTGTCGTGTGTGTCGTGTGTGTCCGTCGTGTGTCGTGTGTGTCCACTCTGTGTCGTGTGTGTCGTGGGTGTCGTGGGTGTCGTGGGTGTCGTCTGTGTCCACTCTGTCGTCTGTTTACTATTCTGGACACAGAGGTCAACCGATTGCATTGCTAAAAATAATCCCCGCGTTTACTGAAAGAATTAGGTCTGTGGCACCTGTGGCCGGCCTCATTAAACGACAGAAAGTACATCCAGCCCTACAGATGTCGCTACAGTTCAATGCCTGTTTATATTAGTTTATACTAGTCTATTTTATGTGCTGCCATATCGTGCACACCTTACACTGTCTACTAATACGATATCATTAAAGCTTGACATTTATCGCTCCAGGCAATTCCTCAACTTCGATCTTTCTGAAAATACAGCATTTGCCACATTAGCCAGCCACCTTTAAAAGCTTCTGATGGATATTGAGGGTGATGGTTCTGACACATGAGATTGGTGGGTTTTTTGTTTGCTTGTTTGTTTTGTTTTTATTGTTTTTGTGGTTTTTTGCTTTGTTTTTTGTTTTGTTGTTGTTGTTGTTTTGCTTTGTTTTTTGTTTTTTGCATACATTTTTGAGGAATTCTATGGGAAAATCAACAAGCCTTGTTAAAAAAGATATAATTAAAGACAATTATTACTTAAAGACTGCTGCATCTCCTAGCTGTTGCTGTGGCAGTCTGTTTGGCCAAGGCGCACGCTGTTTTTAATTTGTGTTGAGTGGCGAACAAGGGAAACTGAGAAGAGACAGCGCCCGAGGCATGAAAGACAGGGGTGCCCCCATCTGTCATAACTTTGATTTAAAGAATCTTCATCATAATCAATCATTCCTTCACTGGCACTAGCTAATCACCAGTGAAGTTTGGCGCCAGTCGACGCAGGAACCTAACACGACAGCAGGTGACCAGGACAGTCTAGGGCGGTGTCATCAGGTCCTCCATGGAACTCCTTCACTTTAGTCCTCATGTTCTTTCTCTGACTATACTCCATCAGATCAGTGACTGACATCCATATTGCTTTATCGAACATTGTGACTTTTGAATGGTGTCCTCATTTCTGGTCTTTATTATTTTTGTGCTCCTGTCCCCTCCCAAATCTTCATCCCTCTTGGTGCAACACCGGGTTTCTTTTTCGGAGGAAGAAGGCGACAATGGATTTCCAGTGGAACTTTGCCGAAGACCAGCCAGCAGTAAAGGTGACAAAGGTCACCCACGCCCGCGACTGGTTTTCACGCCATGACGTAATGAGCTTGGCGAACGTTGGCTGTTATCTTGGTGTGACCCTTGGGTCACGTGACATTAGGGACGTGTTGCGAGGAGACACGTGACAACAAAGATGGCAGTCTGAAGTCGAAGGAGTAGAAATAAACAAACTGAACTAGAAGTTGAGGGGCTGCGGGGATTTTGAACGTGATCCTCCCGTAGTAGTCTTTTCTCTTGAATGACTCCAGAACATTCTTTGTACGATCATTTCGGCTTTGTCTTCATTTTTACAAGACTATCGCAAGAACGCATCTGTCTAGGTTTAATTTTATTTCTCAAACAATCATCGTTTTCAGTGTAACCTGCCCCATCAGCCTGTTCCTGGTTTGAAAGATATGAACTGGATTTTCTGTTCATCCCTCACAAGCCCTCTCATCACACGATGTAGAAAATGCTTTGTGCGAGATGATTGAAGGCAAAATGAGTTCCCCACACAAATATTGATTGTCCCCAGCGCGCGCATTGAGCTCCGACATGTTTGCCTGTCGATTTATTTAAATGCTTGACGCCTATAGCGAAGTTTTTTTTCTGACGATGACGATGATGATGACTACGACGACTGCGGCGGCGGCGACGACGACGACGATGATGATAAAGATGAGGATGAGGATGAGGATGGATGGATGGATGGATGGATGGATGGATGGATGAGGGATGATGGATGGTGATGAAAAGTCACCGTTAAACTGACAATATTTCAGTCTTCACTATTTCAAAAGACGAAGAACATGCAGTTACAAATCAGGTCAGGTCATACTCCACAGTATGATATCTCTCCGCTTCGTTAGTCCGTCCGCAGTGTCCATTGAATCCTGTCATGTGGACACCAGTCGATTCAAACCCCATTGCTCGCGGTCTCATTCCAGCTGAGTATGCTACCCAACTGACCATGTTTATTCTCAAGCAGGGGTGAATAAGGGAATAATATTTTAAAGTTCAAGTTTTCTTTGATCATGTTGGATTTGATTTCGTTCCATGGATCACTGTAAAATGTCTTCCTTTCTACTTTTGGAGTGGAGGTTTCTTAATTTGTTTGTGACTAGCGGTGTTTAGTTTTCAAACATACACTGTCGATACTGGTGCATTTTTATTTAAAAGCACCCAGAAGACATCGATCATTATCCGCCACCCCATCAAACACTTACACAGGGAATTACAGAGAAGAATGTTTGAAAATTCACTCATTTCTTTATTGATTCCTTTTATCGAATTTTGTCAACTTAAGTTAAATACGTCCGACGCGCTACATGAGGGATGTCCCTGTCATTAGACTAACACATGAGGGACATGATTGTCATCACACGTACGACATGAGGGACTTGATTGTCATCACACTTAGGACATGAGGGACTTGATTGTCATCACATGTATGACATGAGGGACTTGATTGTCATCACACGTACGACATGAGGGACATGATTGTCCCTAGATGCTGCCCGCAGTCAAAGACACGGAGTGAGCGATGCCACTGTCACCAGACGGTGTCCACCCAGTAGTCCTCCAGCTGCAAGTGGCTTAACCTCCTGTCCACCCCACATACCCGGAACATCCATGGTGACAGATCATCACCCTGACACCCACCATGCGGACAAATGAATTCAATCAAACGCTGGGTGCGTCACCTGTGTCGGCAGTCGTCTAGTGCAGGAAGCAGAGGTTCACAGGACGGAACTGGTGATGAGCAGGTTGACGACGCACTGACGTCATCAGTAGAGAACTGCGTCGTCGTAGATAACAGATGTGAAGAAGAGTTCTGCAATGATGTTGTTGTCTTGTGGAGGTGGGGGAAGAGGAGAAGATTCAAGACGATGAAGTCTTATCATGTATGGAGATAACGAACCATTCTGACAGTTCATCTCATCACCGAGCTCGTACCTGCTAGTGTACATCCACACGCAGACAAACAAGCCAATGATTACAAAACAAAACTTAACAAAGGCTTCTGCATTTTTTTTTGTTTACAAGTCTCTCTCGTGCTGACCGGCAACGGTTTGTGGCACAACACGCGCCTGACGTCAGCAGCACGGAAACAGATTTACTGCCGCCTCCCGTCATTGTCTTGTGTGTTGCTGCTGCTGTTTGTTTACAACTTAGGTCCTCATACTGAGCATCCCCTCCTTGTGTCTGTTATGTTTTAACTGAAGACTTCGCTAACAGACAACCCTTTGTTAAGAACGCAGTCTTCTTCGTTTTCTTCTTTTTTGGTTTTTTGTTTTGTTGTTGTTGTTGTTGTTGTTGTTGTTGTTGTTGTTGTTGTTGTTGTTGTTGTTCTTATTCTGCTTTTAGTAGTAGTAGTGTTCACACACAGTCCTTTTCTCATATTCCTGTTACCCCTCTTTCTATTCTAAGTCGTATCGCTCTCTTTCTTTCGTTCTATCCTATCTCGCTAGTTTTTAAACATTATCATTTCTTGTCTTTCCAAGAGCGAGGCCAGTCCAGCCCTGTAAGGATGTGGCGGTGGCCCTGCTGTGTGCAGACAGACCCTGGACACATTCATTCCACACAACATGGAATCCCTCTCTCACCTGAACATGGCGACTAGACCACAATCTCTCCACGGAACCACAGGAGGTTGATGGATTGATTGCCTTTATGGGCGAATGAAGCTGTCAGCCAGTGTTGGCGATTTTCATGATACGCTTCTGGCTTGCTTGGGATCTTGGTTTGTTTGTTGTGTACTGAACTCATAAAGGCTGGCTTTGGAATGAGATCGGAATCAGGCACCAGAGGTTGGAAAGTAAAACGCACACCACGATCTGGACCTAGACAAATACTTTATTGTGCAAAATTAAATGTTAATCTAATTGTTCAGAAACACAGAATTGCTCCAGATAATATTATTATTGTGGAAAATATCGCCTGTCAACATATTGGTGGTATTGATCCCTCGTCCACTGATCAGCAGCTATTACTAGCATTACACTGTCCCCGCATTACAAACGACAAGCAGCTATTACATTGCATTGTATATATTGTATTGTATATATTTCACAAACATTTGACCGTGTTGGCTAGTTTTAACCATTCAGCACTTTCCTTTGAGTCAAAGTCCTCTCCTTTCTCTTTCTCTTTCGTTTACACTAACACCAAACCGTTGAAGATATGTTTGGCGCAAGGATATGCTTCTCACGTTGACAGGCCCAAGCTCACAAGTCACATTACACTTTAACATTAGATATTGACCTTTGACACAAATCAAATCAAAATAAGGTCATTGTTGCTAACTTTCATGCTAATATGTCTGTACTTCAAGTCGGGGCGTCTGAGGGGTAGCTTTTTTTTTCTAATGCCTTAGTTTTGTAGGCGCGTGCCAATAACTCTAATAATTTCAGGGTTAGAGACCAGCGTCTGTCAAGGGAGAGAAGCGCTCTCTTTTCTCTTTTCGACACTTTGAGTTCTCTCCCTTGCAAAAAAAAAAAATCCCTGCACCTATAACGCCCTCTGACACCTGTACTTGTTTGTCAGTCAGGCATGTGTGTGTGTGCCAAACTGGTGGTTAGGGTGTCTGACCTATTTCAAACTACCTCGAAGGTCACCCAGGTCACTGCTGATTTCATGAAATCCTTCCAGACCCCCGTCCCACCATCCCCACCATCCCCGCTGCCACATCCCCGGTGTCTTCTGTGGAGATGGAGTTCAAAGTACGGAGCACATCCTGCAGTAGTGTGGGCTCCTCCAAGAAATGAGGGCAGAGGTCAGACCGCCACCGATGACCCTCGAGGCCAAGCTGTACGGATCTGTGGACGTTTGGCAGATGACTGCCAGTTGCATCTCGAGTACTGCATGGCCTACAAAAAAGTCTTACAACAAAGACGAACAAGACCAGCAACAATACACCATCGCATTAGCTGATCTTAAGGACATCATTAAAAGGTTTTTCATAGTAAAAGTCTGTATTCTTTGAATTATATCAGTATCAGCAGACAGCCTCAACCTTCTGAGCCATGCAGTAACATGGGCTGAATCGGAATATCAACAGGTTAGAAGAAGAAAAAGGTGGGCAGTTGTATGGCAAAAGGTTATCGAACTGATACTATATAATACTACATCAATGATTTATCTTTGTTTTTAATATAAATAATGGACCTTTCAAAAACATAAAAATATGTTATGACCTTTCCCACAACCAAAGATATATAATTATATATACTGCTGGATACATTCTGCATTCTGGACTTATCACATCTCATTCTGAGATGGACCATCCTGTTGTCCTTGCTTCCCCCCCAACACCACCAAACACACACACACGTTCCTTCGTTTCTTGTATTGCTAATCGATGCATGTTGTTATATGTTTGTTGTGCTTGTTTGTACTTGATTGTGACTACATCAGCCTCTGTCCTCACTGCCCCTACTGCACCCGGTCTCTTGTGAAGCGCATCGAGCTCACCTTCGTGGGGGGAAATACGTTATTATTATTGTTGTTGTTGTTGTATTTACAGCTGTATACTTCTATGCATATTATATATATACAGCTATTTTTGATTTAGAGGAGTTAGCAAAATTATTGAGAGGCTTTTCAGTTTCGTGTGTATATTCAGCTTATTTTAAAATCCAATAACAACATCTGAAAATAATTCTGTCACCAGCAAGTATAAAGAGTGACAGCGGGATCTCATAGCGACCTCTGTGACGGATTTCAATAGGTACTTCTTTAATAAACAGTGAAAATAATGTTAGTAAACAACTTTCGCCTAATGCTTCAAGCTATGGGGTTGTTCCAAAAAATCTACCAAATTATCTTAAAACCTTAACTCAAGCTTTGACAACTTTGTACATACTTTTAAATGATGTGAATAATTGTCCTGAAATATTATTCTCATAGAGGGGGAGAGATAGAGAGCGTCGTTAATTGGATATTATTGTGTGCTGGCATGTGTGTGTGTGCTCGTAAAGCGTTCACAGTGTTGTTACCTTCATTAAAGAAAAACATTTTTTAACAGATGTAGATGTTGCTTTAGTCACACACACACAGACTAACAATGTAGAGGCTAATAAAATAATACAACGCCCAGGAAACATCTAGAGACTGAACATAAAGGGATCATTTACCACTTACCTACTGCAGCCTCCCTCAGGAAGAAAAGAAAGAATACAAACCAACACCGAGAATTATTGAAACACTTGAGCTCTGACGCATGTGGCGAGGGTGTGATGGTAGTGGCGTGTGAGGCTAACCCCTCCCTCACCCCTACCTCCACACCTCCAGCTACCTCTCACCTTTTCCGGGAATTTAGAGCAGAAGACAGTGTCGTCTGACAGATTTCGTGAGAAAATCCAGGAAGACGCGGGTGTCCCGCCGAGAGGTAAGCCTCCACGCCGGCCGGCGGTCAGGTATGGAGAGAATCTTTTGAAGCTTCTCTCTGCTGATTGCTTGCCCTTGCTTGTCCTGATGTGACCGCCATATAAGGTCCCCGTCAGAGCTCCGAGTGTACAGTAAGTAAACTGCTTTAACGGACTGAGCTGCTTTCAACGACTTCGGTGAGTGGTGTGTGTGTGGCTTAAAAAATACTTGTTCGTCAGTCCTGACTATTCTCACAATGTATCAACGACGACGACGAACGACTAACCTACTGCCGACTTCCAGTCACCAGAATGACAGACGAGCACGTGACTAGCTTTCTAATGACGTCACCATTTCCGTTTGACGGGCAGCCTGTGACGTCACTCCCAGCACCATGAGCAAGGTCGCAGTGCCGTCGGAGAACAAGAGCGGGCCGGTGCCGGCGGTGCTGGTGGGCGACCCCTCCGTCACCAAGAGAGGGGTGGTGGTGCTGCAGGAGTGGTGGGGCATGAACAAGCAGATCCAAGACGAGGCGAAGCAGATCGCCGCCATGGGACCTTTCGTCGCCATCGTCCCTGACCTGTACCGAGGAAAGGTAAAGATGGTGCCGACAGAGGATGTGTGACCTTTTCTGTGACATTTGCTGTGTTGACCTCACTATTACTCTAAATGTGTGTATGCGTGTTCTTGACCTTAGTATTGCTTGCAAAGAAACCGTAACATCTCGGTAATAACAGAACACTCTCGTTTTGGGCTTTCACACACACACGCAGATTTATTTTTTACTTTTTTTTACACACGTGACTGCACTCGCTTTGTTGCACCTGAGCAGGTGGCGACGGACAACGAACACGCCAACCACCTGATGAGCAACCTGGACTGGCCGGGTGCCGTCAAAGACATCGAGGCGTGCGTCAGGTACCTGCGGCAGCGGGGCTGCACCAAGGTGGGGGTCACTGGCTTCTGCATGGGAGGTGCCTTGACCCTGGCAGCCGCGGCTCTCGTGCCAGGAGTGGACGCTGCGGCACCCTTTTACGGCATCCCCAGCCCTGACCTGTGTGACGTCAGCAAGATCGCCGTCCCCGTGCAGTGTCACTTTGGTGACAATGACCAGGTAAACATCTCTGGGTTTCCTCAACTATTTTTATCCGAAAAAGAAGGAAACAATGAACTCTTCACATTTACAATCTTATCCTTTTAAAGTGCCTCGCTATCAAATTCTTTGTATCTCTAGTCTCTTCACTATTCTGTTTATTGTCTATACTATCCTGTATAAGCTACTTTACTGTCTGTTTTCTGTACTATTTAGGTTTACGTATGTTTTACTGCCTCAAATAAAAACAGTTGAATACAACATCAGGAATGTGAGATCTTTCATCTTGAATAATGAAAAGCTATGCAAGTCATTTGTTATTACATTGTAATGCAAGAACTTTAATCGTTCATATATGTTGTATTAAGAAAAGTTTATCTTTAATAAATATTGGGAGAAGGAAAACAATGACCTAGTAATTAATAGATTCTGTCCATCTAATTTGTGGGAGTTATGTTCACCTGCAATGTTTAGGTGATGGGGTTCTCTGATCCGGAGTCTCAAGAGAAGCTGAAGAAGAAGCTGAAGTGTCAGTACGAGTTCCACGTGTACAAAGGCGCTGGCCATGCCTTCACCAACGAGACTGGACCCAACTACCACCCAGAGAACTGCAAGCTCAGTTTTCAGCGACTTGTCAAGTTCTTTCAAACACACCTGTAAACAGCTCAGATCCTTGCAAGCAGTCCGTGAAAGACTAGTTCATTTTGTCCAAACACACCTATTTGTGAAAAAATAGTCGTTGGCTTCTACACATCCACCCTCCACTATGAAGTCATTTAAAGCCCGTCTATGAAAAGACTGGTTTGATGGGAATGCCTGGAGAAACAATCATTACAGTTTCATCAAACTTGTTTTGACAGTTTTGAAGGATGGAGATTAATGACAACACAGAAACACATCTGTATTATCGATGACCTGTGAGTTTAGTTTACTGATAATGCTAGAGACGTTGTCACTCAAAAATGGTATTAAAATAGGCAAATTATTGAATTTTAAATTTCAAAAGGTCTGTCCATTCTATTACAAATAACTATTTACACTGTATTGTAGATATATATATATTGTCTTACTGCTTGGTTTTATTTAAAACAATTTCATTTGATTTCAAAATTTTTCACATTTAAAACAAGCTTTCATCTGACTCAACCATATCAGCTGTTTACACTTGATCTCCACTTTGTGTACATTTTTTTTTTCCCGTCTTTCTTTTTGAATTGCTTGTAGACTTGAAGACTCGGTAGAATGGAGATGGCTGGCTTCAGTGATAAATTTCAAGATTAAGTTATGTAAATACAAATCTTAATCTTCTGAAAAAATAAACTTTTGCAGAAAGGACTTTGTGAAATTTAAGTTCACTATGCTATAGAGATAAGATTTATTATCATCTGTTAAAAGTACCTTATGGTAGGATCAGTTAAAATTCATTATGTTTGTTAAAGGATGATTGATTGTGAGGCATGGGTTCTGCTGTTTTGGATTTCTTCAAACTGATCTTTGGTGCTAACCCTGAGTAGTTGACTCCTGAGTAGTTGACTCCTGCTTCATTTATACAGCTTACATGTTTCCGCTTACATGTGTCACAGTTGCTTTTTGTAGCCACCTTGTAAGCCTTGTAATAAATGTGATTAATGCAAAAAAGTTGAAGATGACTGGAACAAATTTTACAGAAGAATGTCTGCTTTTCTTTCTGAAACACATGCATAAATTCTTAAAATTATATAATGGGTCCCTTGCAAAATTGAATATTTGACTGGAAAACAGAGCATCGTGAAATGACATTATCGGAATGTCATAACATTTTCCCTGCTGAATGTTTTTCTATATGCTGCACTTTCTTTTGTCCAAGTACTGTTACTATTGAGTTATAACCACATATTTCTTATGTGGTATATATATCTGGTATATGTTTCTTATATACAATTTCTTATTAATTTCTTAAATTCGCGATCAGCTGTATGCTTAAATGATGTGACACAGTAAATCCGAATATCATTACCAATGAGTGTCAAATACAACACGGATATGATAAAATTCCTTTCAGCAAGAATATAGCTTGTGTTGCAGTTAGCTTGGGGTCATGGTGCTTTTTTTCCAACTGTCGACCGGTATTAAACTTATAGTGCGTTGCCATCCTCCAACTGTTATCTCTTTGACACCTAATTTTGACCCTAGACAGGTGCAAGCATGCACAGTCATGCAGCGGGTGCTGCTGACTTCAAGAACTGACATCCAGTGACGATGATCTTCAACTGTTGGACAATGATATTCATAGCCTAGACTAAATAATAACATACACATGCAATTCCAACTGTGATCCATCCTGTCTGCTGACTGTTCTAATTATTTGATCTCTACAAAATGTCTAGCTTGTGTTTGCCATCACACATACACACTCAGTACCTACACAGTACGCAGTAGGCCGTGAAATCACGAACTAATATCACTAGACTGCTGGCAGACGATTTTTTTTCCAGCTAACTGCTAAAACGAGGCATTAGACAACATAGCTTCCGGTTTATTCAGATTTTAGATTAACTACTAAAACGAGGCATTAGACGACATAGTTTCCTGTTTGTTTACAGTCTTTGTGACGGCTCGCCGAGACTTACAGCGGAGAACTACGCAAGAGGCTGAGCGTTAGTCTTGGCAGACAGACAGCAATCCACCTATACACGTCCTTGGTGAAATGTAGACCACACCAGAGAGAACATATCTACATTAATACAGCTATCTATACTCACTCATCGCCAACACGACGCAGGTCAAGGCTACCCACCTCAGGCCAAGGGCGGCAATCGTCACAGCGTTGCTCTGTTTATCTCCCTTGCGCAAGGTCAGCGAGCCGGCTTCGCAGTTACATACGTTGACGATTTGCTTGAATCACGAGGTGAGATTTTAGCATTTCAGTGAATGACTTTGCATGCAATAGCTTTGATGTTTAATTGTTGTTATTAATGGTGTCAGATGTCAGTTACTGTAATATTGTGGCAGCGAGCACTGACTGCTCGTATGATGTAGGTGTCAAGCAGCAAGTGTTTATGCGATGTTGCTGTGTATTTGCGTAGTGGGGTCCTTTAGATACATAACAATACGTTGCTATGGTCATGCAGTCATGGACAGTGTAGTATTTACATCACGTGGTATCACTATTGGCACCTGCTTAATTGGCTCAATTACAAATATAAATTTTAAAATCACATGAGACTGATGTTTACTACATAGTGTGCACCACTACAGTTGTATTTTAACCCTGACCTACTCAGTTCAAGGCGTTGCTAATTGTGATCGTGATAATGCAAAATTGTGTAGAAATCTTACCGCCCCTTACTTCTTGCACTCCCGTGAATAATTAAAATGTACATTTTGTATCATGCATGTGTTGCAAATAGCATTCCTAAAACCAGACTGTTTTTGAAAATCTGTTGTCTTTAAAGTAATATAGGGAAAGTGTGTCCTTTTTTAAACTTAATGTATTTGTCATTTGTTTTATATAATTGAATGCTAGAGGTTTATTATTGATCTTTCCTGCCAAGGACACATGACTTCTCAGTCAGCTGTTAGCTATAGGACAACTTCGTTAGTTGCTCACCTTTGGAAAACCAACATTAACTGCTAGTTTCCCCTCCACTATGTCCATTAATTTTGTATTTTAAAAATTATTATCTGTATGAACAAATGTTCATTTTGATTCATAATAATTTGACAAAATAGGTTATAGAAAGATTGAAAATAAATGCCATGGAGAGAATATTTAAGCTAGTGATATAAACATTAATTATTTGTCATTTTTAAGTCACAAAGTACTTAACTCTTGTGAACAGAAGAGAGAATGAGTCGAGTGGAGATTCCATCAGAAAACCAGTTGGGTCCATTGCCAACTGTGCTGTTCGGGGATCCAGCAGTGACCAAAAAGGGAGTAGTGGTAGTGCAGGAGTGGTGGGGTATGAACCAGCAGATACAAGATGAGGCCAAGCAGATCTCAGAGGAGGGTTCTTTTGTCACCATAGTGCCAGACCTATACCGTGGAAAGGTGAGGCTTAGAGATATATCTTCCTGTGAGAGATGGTGTCACCATTTTGGACTTTGCATGTTGGACGGTGTATTTTGTAAAGGGGATGAGGAAAGGGATTTCAAAGAGGGTTATAAGAGAATAGCAGATAAATAAAATAGTTAACAGAAATGCACCTGTAAAAAAGCAAGATTTTTTTAATTATTTATGATCTGCAACAAGAAAAGTAAGCACTAATGGAAAGAAATAATACACAACCTT
Organism: Pomacea maculata; assembly: GCA_004794325.1. Classification (NCBI taxonomy): domain Eukaryota; kingdom Metazoa; phylum Mollusca; class Gastropoda; order Architaenioglossa; family Ampullariidae; genus Pomacea; species Pomacea maculata. Next base: position 147,762 of record SRHC01002589.1, on the reverse strand, counting down.
TATTTCTCTTACCAGCAAGAGAATGCACTGAACTGTGTGTCATATTGTCTACAGGTTGCTACAGACAATGAAGAAGCAGGACACCTCATGGGCAACTTAGACTGGTCAGGTGCAGTCAAAGATATTGCTGCATGTGCCAGGTTCTTGAAAGAAAAGGGCTGCAGCAAGGTGGGAGTGACAGGCTTCTGCATGGGGGGTGCCCTCAGTTTTGCTGCTGCAGCTCTTGTGCCTGAAGTGGATGCTGCAGCACCATTTTATGGTATTCCAAGACCTGACCTCTGTGACGTGAGCACCATTAAAATCCCACTACAGTGTCACTTTGGTGACCAAGACCAGGTAAATGGGTGTTACCCTATCAGATTTCAGATATATTTGAATGCACTGTCCCTTTTATTTAATCTCATCTAAATTTAGATATGAAAGACCAGACACATCTTACTTCTGTTGTGCCACACAAGGTGCTTTTAGAATGTTTCATTGACAAATTGTAGTCTGTCACAGTGTATTGCATGTTTTTCAGGTAACATTATTTTAAGCACACATCCATTAACATTCATAAAATGCCTGTACACATTTAGATACAAATTAAAAATTCTGTTATAAAAAAAGTGTTTTAGCTTGTGAGGGGTAAGTAAAGGCTATGGTCTGATAATTGATATACTTGAAAGTAACTGCTGCCATGTCATGAGTGTATCATAAACATACTCCCATGTCAGCATTCTACAGAATATACAAGTTAATGCTCATTTTTTCCATTCCTGAGTTGACTATCTGAACATGGTAAATAGGCATGGGTCTTGGCATTAGAAATAGTGATAATAAATAAGGATGATTTTAAACCTGTAATAATTTGTTGCCTATGAAACTATACATTACAGCACTGTAAGCAAATCTATATTTGGGGAACATCAGTGTTTAATAAAGGTGGAAAGGATCACTGTTCAGGAAAAGAAATAATCAGCCAAATGCAAACACTTTGAGAATGATTTCTTCTCCCTTTGCTAACAGTTTACCCTTCTTTACCTGCAGGTGGCTGGTTTCTCAGATCCTACAGCCCAGAAAATCTTAAAGGAGAAGCTGGTCAATGTGAAGCATGAGTTTTTTGTGTACCCTGCAGGTCATGCCTTTACTAACACAAAGTCCCCTAATTACAGTGAGGAAGCTTGCAAACTCAGCTTTCAGCGAATGTATCAGTTCTTCAAGTCCAACCTGTGAAGTTTGTGAAGTCCTCCTGTTGGGTTACAGGCTGCAATTTTTTCAGGTTAAAAATAATTAAATTGTTTGATTGAAATAGTGTTATTTTTTCTTTGATTCTAGGCAGTTGGTTTCTCAGATCCCACAGCCCAGAAAGCTCTAAAGAAAAAGCTGGCAAAAGTAAAGCATGAGTTCTATGTGTACCATGCGGCCCATGCCTTCACCAATCGCACTTCTCCCAACTATAATGAGGCAGCGTGCAAGCTCAGCTTTGAGCGCATGTATCAGTTTTTCAAGTCCAACCTGTGAAGTTTGTGAAAATGTCAAAATTTCAATTCTTGGCACATCACATTTTCAAGACTTTATACAGCAAAATGTTGTCAGATTATCTTGCAGATTGTGTCTGAAATATTTTGGACTGAAATGCCTTATTCTGGTTCTTGCTATGTAGCAGCATATGTTCTGGAAGTCATTGTTGCCACCTGATTGTCAGAATGATCAGACTGTTTTAAATGCTTAAAAAAATGCCTCTTAGATATGCTCTTATGCTATCTTGCATAATTTTATTTTGAAAATCTGTATGCTAATTATGAGTTATTTTATCCCACCTTAATCAGTGTGAACTTTTGTTCAAAGTATATAATATTTCTTCTATGGTAAGCAGTTTGTCTTTTGAGAGATACCATAATATACCAGTTCACCAACCTGAGCAAACATCTTTTTAGCGCAAAAGCAGCCATCAAATATTGACATTCACAAAAGTCAAACCCTTAATACTGAGGCTGTATATCCATTGTCCAAGAACATCACAGAAATCGATTATATAGCTGTTGCCGGCTTAGTAAGCCCATTTGAAATCAGTTCCTGTATTTTGATTTTATTGAGTAGTGTGGAATGAATCACGGTAGAAAAACTGAAAGTATTTAATTGTAATTGGGACGAAAATAAACCAGCTTAGTTGTGTGTTACAGGAAATGTATTGATGCTTACTGACATGCATAAGCTGGCTGCAGCTTAGATACAAACCACATACAAAATATTTTTACATAGTGAAAATAATAAACAGTTCATTTATATAGAAATGTAAATCTTGATCCATTTTTTCACTGTTACAAATTGTAAAATTTGCAGGTACAGTCTTCTGTTTCAGTGTTTGATTTGCAAATAATAAAAGTACTAAAATTTTCAGTCTGTGGGTGAAAGTGATTTCTTATTATATGCTTTTTCAGTTGTTAATTTGTTTCTCTGAAATGCACAGATACATATGCACACAAATATAGGCTAGTGCAGACTGCAAAAAGGTTTATCTTTATTATTGAAGAGCTGCTGTACACAATAGTTACTAGACAGTACACAGCATTTATTAATTATCAATATCATGTTACCTTTGAACAGCAACAACACTGGAAAGAATGAGGAATATGTTCACTGACTCACATAGAGCTGATTCCTGGTGATGCAGAGCTGTTAGATGAGTTTATGTATACAGCTACATAATTAATGCTCATGATGACTCATTATAATGTTCTTCAAAGAACTTTGTGCTCTTTAAGGGTAATGAGATTGTGTAAAAATGGGTAAGTACATATATTTGGTTGATGAGAAGTAGTTTAAAATTTCTTTCATTTTTATGTTATATTTTCATGTTAGGTGCAAAATCCAGTTTATCATAGTATTTGCTTAAGAAATGAAATTTTGGATACTATACTATACCAAGACTTGCATATTGGCTGCTATTATTGTATCCTGAGAACTAAAGTTATTGTATCCTGAGAATTACGATCAATACAGAGATCTGCACTCTCTCTTTACAAATCTGATCAAAAGTTTCCCTATTAAAGTAAACAGAGAAAATAAACATTTGTGATATCATCAAACAAGTGTCTGAAATATTTGAAGAATTTTCTTTATTTCAAGAAATTTTATGTATTTACAAAATATTTCTCTCAGTATACATTTTATTTTTTTATAAATTGTATGGTTAATGCAATAGAAGCACACCACTCAACTGTGATGTCTGCTGTTTTAAAAGCATACCTGTGTACATATAAATTAACACAAAGCAGTATTTATATAATCTAAGACACTCAGAGTGCAAGTGGCAATGTTTAGGTAAAAATATCACAGAATCTGCTTTCAATACTGCTATTTGATACAAGCACAGGTATTTCATTACAAACTACATTGGCACAAACATGAGTGATGATTCCAGGTTACAGTTTTACAAACTTAAAATAACTTGGCCAGGTGCCAACAATATTCTATGTTGTTAACAATTTTAAGGAGTTAAAAAGAAGTAATGAAAATATTACTGTACATTGAGATTGTCTGTAAAGTTGATGAAATCATTATGACACTTTATAAATGAAAGGCCTCACTCTTGTCTTCTTAAATATGTAATGGTAGAACAACTAATGCAGAGTTTGCCCGCACATAACAAGCATTCGCTTAGACTGATGGGGAAGTATATCAAAGCCTGGCTCATGTTCATGCACACAGACATGCATATTGTGACTCAGTAGTCAGCTTTTGACTAAATATATCGCCAAAAAAATTGCAATATTTTCAATTTTTGAGGTAAAATTTTCTGAGGATTTTTGCTGTACAAAATACTTTGTAAATGATAACCTCCATCTTCCTAAGCAAAAAGAAATTACTATAAATTGCTTTATCAATGTATAACTGAATGTGACACACCACTGAAAGTAAACAACAATAATGAGAGCAGACAAGCAACTTTTCCCTGATTCCAGCCTTATTCAAATATTGTCTGCAGAACATCACTGTTTTGCTACCAAGAATTGGTTATGACATTTTCCCATCTGTTTATGTGGAAGTGTAAATGAGAACACGTGATATGGATGCTGTTGTGAGGGCCCAGCTTGGCTTAGTGCACGATGGCTATACACAAATCATTTCACTCTCCATTGCTTGTGTTGATCAGAAAGTCGACAAATTCTGAAAGCATTAAAACAAACTTGGATTGTATTGATACAAAATTATTTAACTATATCATAACATCCTAAAGGTATTTCTGGAAGTGTAATCGAAGACAATAAAAAATTTAGTATTGATTTAAGAGTGAAGCCTCCATCATCATCAAGTTTTACAGCTTGCACTTGCCTTTCCTGCAGTCTGTTATCTGAGATCATCTTGTCTAATCTGACAGTACCTATACATTCTGTCAGATAAGTAAAAAGTTGCTTTTGTTCACTATATCTAATGTTTGTGTCATCCGTGAAACTTAAGCGATTCAAATAACTGTTTATTATATCTGTTGTGTTTGTGACTACAAATCTGTGTTGTTAAATTTATGTGGGTTACAAAAAGTATTTAATACAAAGTATAAAATCTTTACCACGTCGAGAAATCTGGTTGCCTTTGTGCTTATCAAAACGCTCGAGAACATCATCGATTTCCTGGCTGGACAGGTTGAGGGTGTTCTCTCTCTGCAGGCCCATGGTTACCCGCTTCATGGTGGCCTTTACCTGTGAACATCGAACGGGGTCGTAATCAATCTGCAGTGGTTCCTTACAGCAAATTAAAAGTCATTTATTAATCATCCTGTCCAATGGTGGGAGATGCATGTAGCCGTGCTATGGACACCCAGCAGAGCTGACAGATCGGGGCTGGGGGAGGGGAAGATGAAGAAATCTGTAAGTTGTCGGTTGACCAAGGTATGAAGAGAGAGAGAATGTGTTGTGAAGAAGGTCAGGATGGTGAGAGTTGTATCCTCACTTTACGAAGGTCCAGCATGTCGTTACTGCCGTTGGAGGGGAAGACTGTGTTGACGCACAGCAACAGCTCCTCCCGCCGCTTGTCTTCTGGCTCCCGCTTGGTGCTGTACAGGCGACAGAACTCACTGAAGTCAAACCTGCCATCGTCTGAAACACATCAACGCTAGCTCTATCACAAATATAAACATATATTGAGACTGCACCAATAAGCAGAGGCTGGGAACTACAGCTACATGGCCAGACATCTCATCTGTTTCCAAATATTACTAGCGGCGTCCAGTCTCTGATTCACTCAACCACAACCACCCGTTGGCTGCATGTGAACCATTCACATTACACTCCGCAGAAAATTGATGATACAAGCACGATCTTGACTGATCTTTCTGATTATTTTCTAGAACAAGGATAAGATGGACAGTTGGAGTTCCTGCAGCATCATTTGTACATGGATGAGGGTGGTCAGGGGACACGACACGCAGCCTGACTGCACGAGAACACTAGCACTCACGGTCCTTGTCCACTTCTTGCAGCCATCGACAGACGTCCTCGTCGGTCACGCACTCGCCCATGTATCGGAAGAAGAGCTTGATGCCTTTCCTGCTGATCTTCTGGTCTTCTTCGGCGTACATGTCGAACAGGGCCTGAAAAGCTGTGGTAGAGACAAGCGGGTGACTTCAAGACAACAGTTAGAGGAATAACACATTATTATTATTATTATTATTATTATTATTATCATCATCATCATCATCATCATCATCATCATCATCTTGTATGCTCTACTAGGCCATCATGTGACAAACACAATGTGCTTACTTTCAGTCTCCTCCTCAGTGAGGTTGAGAGGAGCGCCATTGTCGCCGGCTGGTGTCGCTCCTGTCCCCTCCGTCACCTGGGACTGGAGCTTCTCTGTGGATTTCTGATTTTCTTGATCGTCTGACTCGGAGTCTGATTTCGATTCTGACTTCTGCTTGTCTTTCGACTTGCTTTTCTTGTCTTTCTTTTTCTCCTTTTTCTCACGATCGGACCCTTCCTCGGACTCTTTCTTTTCCTCAGAATCTGACTTTTCTTTCGACTTTTTCTTCTTTTCCTTCTTCTCTGATTCTGAATCGGACCTTTCCTTTGAGTCTTCTTTTTCTTCGGATTGCGACTTTTCTTTTAACTTCTTTTTCTTCTCTTTTTTCTCTGATTTGGAATCAGACCCTTCTTCTTCAGACCCTGATTTCTTCTCTTTTTTCTCTGATTCAGAATCGGACCCTTCTTTTGATTTTTCCTCAGATTTTGTCTTTTCTTTTAACTTCTTCTTTTTCTTTTTCTTCTCTGATTTTGAATCAGACCCTTCTTCTTCTTCAGACCCTGATTTCTTCTCCGTTTTCTCTGATTCCGAATCGGATCCTTCTTTTGACTTTTCCTCGGATTTTGACTTTTTTATCTTCTTCTTCTTTTTCTTCTCTGATTTTGAATCAGACCCTTCGTCTTCAGACCCTGATTTCTTCTTGTCTGAATCTGAATCTGGCTCTTCCTTTGACTGTTCTACTTGTTGTTCTGAATCCGAGGACAAAAACAAGTATAGTATAAAGCTCACAGTCAAGATGTAATGATGATGGTGAGAATAAATTAGCTTCACAGAAATGGCATTAAAATCATTCCAGATTAACGGCCCAGATTTTCTGTAATTAACACAATTATCCTTCAATAAAAACGAATTTAAAAACATCCTTTAGAAGTTGAAAAGCCCTCCTGTCCCCTCTCCCTCTCCAACATTTTTTGTGTCCCTGTAGCTCACCTGCCTCAACTTCGGGTTCACCGGGTTCAACGGGTTCATCGGGTTCACCGGGTTCAAGATACTTCGCCGCTGACGGCGGCCTGTCCTCTGTCTCTGTAAGAGCAGACTGGACAATTTCTTCATCAGCCTGGTGGTACATCGGGAAAAGGAGTATTAGGACAACAAACTGTCACCCAGGTAAACAAGTATTTACTCTTGTAACAAACTGTCGCCTAGGTCAATGAATACATACAGGTATTAAAAACATAAATTGTATATTTACAAAACGGGTTATGTGGCCCGTGCATTCCACTGCACGAGACTAGATTGCACCTGTGCGACATCAGGGCGGCTGTAAAGTTTCACCAGGTAGAAGACAGACTGAGGACACCTGTCCTGTGCCTTGCGTCACCGTGTTTATTACTTGCACTTCAAAGGCGCCGACCGGTGCTGTACATACCGGTGGCAGTGAGGACATTGCTGTATCGGTTACAGTCGCATTAAGTGTTATTACTTCTCACTCATCGACATCAATCTGATAATTTTTTTAAAACTTAAAAAAAATCAGACAATTTACAAACCAACATATCCAGCACAAGTGATCTGAGATTTCCAGAGCAGATAATGTTGATCTTATGTGACACTTACTGCTATAAACTGTGATCACATGTAAACAGTTCAGCCTCATTTATCTACACTACCATCATAGTTTTAGAATATCTTAAAGTTTTCATTCTTGATCGCAATAGACAGACATGTGGTTCTGAGCTCACCCCTTGATGTGCTCAACGCCAGGGGAAAAAAAACCGTCTCCTCATCGCAGCTGTCTTCTTTGCATTTTGTGAATGTAGATGATAAGTGTTTTAAATCTTGCCTTTAACAGAGTAAACATTTATGTCAAGCCCAAATAAATGATTTAAACCCTAGTACACAGGGACAGGGGCAGATATCGGGTGTTTGTGTGGTGTCCAGAGATATGAAGGTGGTGGGAGGACAGGTCTGGGGTATATCTGTAAGAAGATTCGTTAATAACATTCCTGCCGCCACCCACCTAGTGTTACAACATTCGTAGCGACTCGTGACATGAGATCACGGACGTGTATATATAGGCACAAGCTCCTAATGAGATTGGCCAGGTATTAAGAAAGGTGGAGATTTATGTTGAACCTAACTACGGACAGTAGGTGTGACCGAACAACAGGGTGAGCATGTACAGTTTTTAAAAACAAAAATGTACAGGAACTGGTTTGAAAGTATGAACAATGGGGTAGTGGGGGGCGAACACTGGGTCTGTACCTCCCATGTTGGGCTGTTCCTGCTTTCTTAAGTAAGTCTTACACTGTAGTCTGTCCAGAGGACAGAACAAACCTAAGAACAGCTTTGAGGAGGCTTAACTCTTCTCTCTGCCTCTTGTGTGAAATCGTTTATGAACGGAATTGTATAGTCATTCATACAAAAGTTTCAATGCAGCCATGTTCACCCATGTTTATTTATGGTGTTTCGTTCTATCTGATGACATTTTGATATTCATTCGCTCGATTCCTAGAGACGGCAATGAACATAAGTGGTTCGCCGTATCAAGGAGACAGTGTGTGGGAGACAGACACCAATCGTCTCCTTTGGTCGTGTATTAATTACTTTCCTTGATTAATCTGACTCCACCTGCTGAAGTGCCAGGCAGGGGGTACATTTAATGAATAATTTTAATTATCATGCGTTAACAATGTATAGAAAATGTGTTCCAAAGATAAGACTGTTAATTGCATACACTTGAAAATGATCTTTAGTGTTAAACACTTTAAAGTCAGTTTCGAGGGAAGGTCCAGTACAGGGAATGGTCGGCAACAGTCTGGCTCTGGCGAGTGTGGTGATGTCCCTGACTCAAGTGTACGAAAACACTTGTTGTTAGTGCGCACACACACAAACACAAACAAACACAAACACACACAAACACAAACACAAACACAAACACACAAACACAAACACGAACACACACACAAGCACAAACAAACACACACACACACACACACTACGTGTTTTTGAAGATCTGTGGCGTATTGTCAGTGTTTAACTTCAATTAACGGTTCATTTCATAATCTCTCTTAATCCTGTGGCGTGGATCCGCAGCCATACCTGTAGATTAAAATGTAGAAACGAGCCTCCAGTATACAGCGACAGACGCAGTGACCCTCCCATGAAGTCAGAAGACTGGAACCTCCACATCAACATCCACCTCGGATCGAAGTCCTCGCGGTGAGCACAACCACAACACCTACTCCCCTCCCTCCACCACTAACTCTGTTTACAGCTTTCCCCCCAGTAGTCCCTCCATTGTGCCGTGCAGCCAGCAAATAAACAGCTCCAGTGCACACCACGCCTAGGAGGGAGAATAAAAGACAAGGGGGGACAGAAGGGTCGGGGGGGCCGTGTAATGGCCGATAGAAGCGATATCACCGTCTGTGAAAGGCCAGGAGACCTGTGTGAGTGTAAGACTGAGGTAAGGGATACGAGTGTCACAGGCACGACTGCTAAATCTCCTTTGCAATCCTCTTGAATATTTTTCTAAGCCTCCACTACACCACCGAGAGTGTCGGCTCCCACAAACTTTCATCTAACTATAGTCTTAAATAAACTTTCCTTCACTCACGATGACATAACTGTGGACGGTCGCCACACCTCTGATGTTTCAGCTTTAGGAAAACATGTTTTGAAAAACGACCACAGAGCAATGATTGTGGGGATAGTCATAATAAGGTGTTGGGATTATGGTTTCTAGGTCAGCAGGAATCCTGAATAAAGGCTTCCAGTGAATTATTACCTTTTTAGAACCGATCTCTGACATCTGGAGAAAAGTGTGACCTGCCCTTTCCTTGGTTTGTTATGGCGATAGGGGAGGTTCATCTATTCACACGGGAGTATTCCAGTGGGCGTGGTTCCACGAAATGTTTCTCTTTGTTTACCTTGTCGACACACCACTAGTCTCTCTAACACCAGGCGCACCTTAATGTGGTCCGTCACACCACCGACTGGTGCACGCGCTGATAAGCAGATACATTCTCAGGTCCTCTCCTCTGCCCACCCCCTTCTTCTCCTTTTTTTTTTTTTTCTTTCCTTCGCTGATCATTTGTTTCCCGTAGTTTTCTAATTAAATTTGATACTGAGCGTACTCGACATAAAGTTCATGAGAATCTTTCATCCTGTCCTCACCCTCGGCAAGAAGAGACACAAACGGGTTTTCAAAGATGTAAGTCCAGCTCGGTGATGACACGAAAAATTATACTTTGAAGGAAATATTTGAATAGTCTCGACTGGTTGATATTTTGTGGGTATATAAGCGAATTTTCTAAATTTTCTGTAAAAGAGCACAGCAGTGAACACACACACAACCTATATTAACAGTGAGATGTAGTAGACACATTGGTCAGTTCTGTACAGTATTACATCAGTTAACTCACTGTGTATGGCAGACTCAGTGGTTCTGTGTGATAACAACTTCAGGTGTTGTGTAGCAGTTATCAGTCACAGACCAGCCAGTCCAGTAAAAGCAGACACTGATATGTGTTGAGTACCAGACCTGAGTCCAGACCCTTCTACAGATTCACACTGTGGAATTCGTGCCCGGAAAACCAGGTGGCACTTAGAAATCCCAACACAAACAGTGTGACAAGAGTTGTCAAGATGTCTAACAGTTCTCTGGCTTCACTTTTTTCTCTAATGCCCGTTGCTGACAAACCGTCCTGCATCGCTTTTTGAAACTGTTGTGTTTACGGTCAACAAGTAGATACTTACCAGCTTGTGTCTGAAACCTTTAATTTCTTAATATTTCATTTTGCCGAGATCAGACTATTATTGGGTATTTTTTCTAAAAGAAAAAACGCAAAAAGAAAAAAATCCTGTCCAGGAACTACAAACATAGACAAGCATCCTTGCTTCATTCTCTCTCTCTGCCCATTACTGCAGGCTATTACATTATAGTCCTCTCTGACAACAAATAATTATGGCTTTATCATGAATTTCACTGGCGGGCGCAGAGATAAAATATTTTGTTTCCCGGACAGTGAGATAATGAATCGTAGGTTCAGCTATTTTCTCATCTATAACATCTGACTGCTTCATCGCTAAACTGTTGCAGGTGAATGCCTCATCGCTATACCAGTCAACTACAGCAGCTGACTGCCAAATCGCTATACCCCTCAGCCACATCAGTTATCACTAGCTGACCTAATGACCCCTCATTCCTCCCCCTAGTGTCATAGTGTAACCAAGCGATGTCAGCCTAGCGACCAGCATCTCTCTATCCACCAACAGACCAACTGACCATCTCCCTGTCAGACAACCAACAGACTGTTCCATCGCATTTTCGACGAACTCTCACTACTGACACTTTGCCGTGTCCCTCCAGTCACTGCTTTACCATCACTAACACATGATATTTCAAAAACTTACTACCTCACCCTCGTAATAATTGGAGGAGGCTCGTTTCCAATGATCTGCTGTCATTCGTGATCGTCAAGAAGCCTCACTGGACGGATGGGCGAGTTGTCCAGGAATGTAAAGCAAAGTGCATTGACTAGGGGTATGGGAGCTTTGAACCATCTGCACTTCATTGTCCTACTCGTTACTCGCGCTAAAAATAAGATGTTTGTATACACTCATTGCTCTCCCACAAAATGAGCGCCCAGACAGCAGGTCGACAGCTTAATTAAAATAATCAGTCCAGGTGAGATGACACCAGTTCACACAAGCATTTACGCACATAGACACACAAACAAACGCACCAACATTCAAACACGCACACCCATGCATACTCCACGCGCGCGCAAACTAACTTGTGGACTCACCATGACGACGGTCGGAGGGCCGGTGGTGTCTCAAGGGCGCACGACGAGAGAGCAGACGAGAGTTGCACCACTTCAAGGAGTCGGCGAGACTGTGGTGGTGTCGGCCAGAGCGTCTGCCACGATCCTCACAGCTCAGGTGATCATCCGCTGGGCGGGGGTGTACAGGTGAGACAAGCGGCTACCTGGCACAGGAGACCAGGGTGGGGTACAGGGAGAGCAGGCGTAAAAACAGTCTTTCCCCGGAGACCCCCATTGTGTTTTGTTTGCTTGACTACGAGACTGTATACGTGGAAACGTGCTCTGAGCTGTGTGGTGGTGGTGGGGTGCGTGCGTGCGTGCGTGCGTGTGTGTACGGGTACGCGCGGAATTGTGTATGGATGTAGGCGTACATAGATTGTGTGACAACAGCGGAATCGTAAGATTTCGAGTTCGGGTCCCACCCAGGCCACACACATTTTCTGTGAATGTGACGCCAGTTCATAGAAAGGGCTGTCGGGCATTACCTCCACTTGCCGAAATTACCGCTATAGGTGTCAGCACTTACCTGCCACATAAACTAACAACGTGGACGTGATATACATACAGTAACAATTATTAACAGGTAGATATACATACAGTACGTAACAATTATCAACAACGTAATATACATACAGTGACAATTATACACAGCGTGATATACACACAGTAACAAAAAATTATCACTAGGATGAAATACATACATACAGTAACAATTATACACAGCATGATATACACAACCTATCAATTTTTCTCAAATATTCCTGTCGTCTAACGGGAAGTTACTATGTTGCGTATTTTTTCTTCTTTTTTTTTTTTTGTATGTAAACATATTTATTTTTATTTTATTTTATCCGCTTTGTGTTACTGACGGCATCAAGTGGAAAAGGAAATGTGAGCAAATGTTGAGGTGTTTACTATGCGCGGCCAATGCTGGTGTCAGAGTTTGAGAGGAGAATGAGATGGAGACATATGGCGGCAATTGTTCTCAACCCTTCATTGCAGCCATCGTCAATTTGCAAGCCAAGTGGGATGACAAGCAGTTAGGAGATGTGACAGCAAGTTTCATTCCCAGTCCTCAACAGGTTAGAGAAGGAACATCACACGTAAGCCAAGTGTCCGAGTACAAGTGTTCTACTATTGACAAGCTTATGCCATGTATGTCACTTAGGGACAAGCTTGACTCAAAATTATGAAATGGTTGATTGACAGATGACTAAAAGATCTTAGTTGGATGAATACGTGGAAGAATTCAACCCAGATAATTGTAGAATCCCCCAAATTTCAGTTAGGTTATGTGGTTTCTGAAGGCTGCCTGTGAATTATGGGGAGGAGCTTGCTCTTTAGGTTGTCTGTCCATGTGGTGGTTCAGCTTTAAAAAATAATGTAGAGATGCTCGGGCTCGGGTTCTGTGTGAAGTGTGTTTGAGAACAGAGCAACGGGGGGTGAGAGCCCAGGCAGGTAAGGCCGTACTGCTGCCCGAGACAACAGGAGGCACCGCAGCCCACGTGCGTCGCCGAGTAGAGGACAGCAACCTGGGGTCAACTCTCTGCCAAATAACCCCTGAACCAGTGGTAGAGCCTTTACCCCGGGTGAGAGACTGCAGAAAACCGGGCAAGAGGTAAGAACATTTCCATTTTTAGGAAAAGGTCTATCCCAGCCACTGAAGGGCCTGTCGCGGGAGACTGGTACCTAGACCGTTGGTCTTGGTTATTGTTATGATGTGATGAACAATTCACCTGGATGACTACAGGGGATAAGCATTTGATTGTTGGTAAAAGATATATTGTGAATTGTGTTATACTATATTAAATGTTCATTGCTTTGTGTTAAAAGCTTGCAAATCTTGGTGTTAAAATATATTGATAACGCACTGGATGGGGAAGCTCCCACAAAAGGAAAACGATCTTTCATTGTGTGTTGTCAATGAATGTACATGTCAGATTGTGTGGTGTGACAATCCTGTCTGTTGGCCAACACAATATGAAACTGCACACCAAGACATCACAAACACAGCAAAGTGCATTAGAGACATTTATTACACCAAGAAATTGTACATGTCATTTCAGTTGTTCGCTTCACTCATGCATGCCAGCTCCAGCAGCTAAGATGGACAGGACTGGGCTCAGGGTCCAGTGTGTTGTCAGAGTGCAGCGGTCTCAAGACTTGCTAACATCATAATTGTGCCCCAACCCTTTCCAGTGTGCTGACACTGTTTCATTCATCTGTAATCTGTAACTATGTGAGCAAACAGCTGACTACATCTAACTGCAGACAAATATTAATCACGGATACTAGTAGTCACTCATTTCTGGCTGCTAATAAATGACAAGAATCTGTATGCAGATCATCAGGTCAACAAACCATTGGCTATCAGTGAAAAAAAGACCTAACAGATAATATAATGGTAAACTATTTTTGTGTATTATATGATCATAACGATCACAGCCAAGTTAATGTTTCATTATCATTTATAAAGCAGTGTCTAATACAGATCAGTACAAATGTCCTGATTATTCTTTATATATGATAAACTGTAACATATGTAGTCCATACCATCAAAAGCTGCCATAAATTCAACTACAATATTGATCTATGGGTATTTTAAAAAGGTCAGCAATGACGACTTCCATTTAAAGTTCACTTCACCTAATTTTCATCAACAGGACAGCTCATGGCATGTGAAAATACAAACACAAAAGAGGAAGATGTGTTCCTGAGTACACCAAACACACAATTTTAATAAATCAGTGGTAACCTGTGCTGTGCTTTACATGTCAATCACAAAAGCAGTTTGGTTACTAACAGGCAGTGCTTTGTGCTCAAGTAACTCTTTTGTATCAAAAGCAGTTGATTATTTTTTAAATTAGGAAAATGTTTTTTATGTACTAGATAATGTGACACAGCAACCAATTCAGGCAGGCTGCTTACAAATGTTTTGAGAGAGGAAAAGAGGGAAAAGTGCACCGTATTTTCAATTATTGATGATTATATAAAATTGTTAAATCATCTGTAACAACAAATGTATGGCCACCAAATGTCAGAGTTCATGAAATATAAACAAGCCGATTAGAACTTATTTGTAGGATATTTAAATAAGGACCCTGTCATACAGTTCACATTTATGGACAGCACAAAGGATGTTTTAAAAAAAATTATGAGCATTTTATTTCAACAGTATTATTGTATCCTACAATTTTTTTACTGTGGCAAAAAAAAAAACAACAACAAAAAAAACCAACAACTGACCAATCAACTAATCCCCACCTCACAAAATAAACTTTCCTGACTGTTCTGTCTGTTATCTCCCTTCACTCTATTTCTGTGGACCACAAAAACGATTTCTGTATATGACAAGCTGATTTGCTACAAAATATGTTGTGTAAAGAAACAAAATACAAGAAAAATATTATGCCATTATTTTCTTTTTATTGTCTTATTTCTGTAAGAAACTGAAAACACGGGTCAGGCAAATTAAGGCACAATTGTTTTCTCTGCCATTTACACAGTGTAACAAAATGTTAGAAGGCATTACATATAAATCCCTATATGTTTTATTCTAAAAATATGTAGGATATTATCAGTGTTATGTGACAACATTATAAAAGTGCCACAGAATACAGGAAAACTGACCCACTAAGTACTTGCAGCACAAACAACATTTTCAGGGCAATTTAGACAAGGGCAAACTTGGTTTTAATAAATATTCTGCTTATATTTAAGGGTTGATAATGTGCTATAAACTGAGTGAGCAGAAGTGACATACAATGCTCACTGTAGCCACAATGGCTTACTCCCTTCACACATCAAACACAACACTGTGAGCAAAAAGATTACACAGTCATAAACTAACATTTAATGTGTCATTTTCCCTTTCTGATCGCACTCTGGAATGGGAACATGAACAGCAGCGTACTATTTACATAACAAACATGCTGAGTTCAAATATCACACTCTAGCAAGTACACACAAAAACAGCGTAACATATTTTCTTGAAAAATTTTCACGGGAAGCTTTGTTTTAAATGGAAAAAATCCAAATTCAAATTGAAAATGTCTTTTTTTAACTCTATTTGATTCTATAGCACAGCACAGCAATTTTTAATACTGCTTAGTATTAATACACAGCATTTTAACACTTTCTTCAAATGAACCAGCAGTCTGTGTTCTCACTGTGAGACTATATAATCTATACAGTGAGACTATATAGCATATGCAATTAAAGCCACCTTTCTCTGGCAGATAATTCTAATATTCATGCAGCCATCGGATGCAATCACATGGAAGTATATACACAAAATCAGTCCCAACAAAAATCTCATTTAGTAAAGGACAAAACAAGCATTTACACACCAACAACATTGCCATTTATCCTACCAATGCACACAATATTGCAGTTACCTAATTGTTCACTTATTTCAGTGAACTTCACAGTCACTCAACATGTCTACAGTTCTCACCACTCCTACCATTAGTCTGGCGAGAATGAGCACTCAATACTCAAAAGACTGCTTTAAATAGAATGCAATAAGAATAAAGAAATCTACTTGCATAAAGTAAAAGACTTTATTTCAGCTGTAGCAGTACTGGAACAGATTTGGGTACCTGAGGATGAATTGACATAATAAATAAAGTGCATGTGTGTATTTAGTTCTGATTAGGTGCAGATTAAAAAAAAGGTCTTAAACACTGGCTATTCTCACTATTTTTCAGCTGTTTCTGTAGACCATGCACAGATGTAACCAGTTTTTAAGAATGTGGGAGATAAATAATATACTAAAATATTACTTTATCAAGATAGGGGCAAAAGGTTAATAAACTATCAAGAAAAATAAGGTGGTTCAAGCATCAGCTACTATCAGACTTAAATCAGTAATGTCTGATTCTAGGTCAGATTAAAACCTTTATTACCATGTCGTGATTAAAATCTGTATCCCCATCTCAAGATAAACTACCATTTTCTGTTTTAAGCATCTGGCAGACTATGCTATCCCATTCCCATGAAGCCACTGCTATTTCAGTGGTACTGGGAGGGAAATGATTCATAATATTTTTGCCTCAAAAACAAAAGTTTAAAGTGATTATTATACAGTGGTTCTCAAAGTGTGGTCTGTGGACCACATGTGGGCTGCATACTTGTCAGGCGGCTCACAGCTGACAGTCCTCATATGTCAGCAAAATGATGTTTAAATCATCAGATACGCTAATCAGTCCAGTATTGATTTTACACGAGCTTTCATTCTATCGATGCTCATTTGCATGAAATGCTCGCTTACCAACTAAGTCTTTATGTCACAGCACAAGCATTGTGTCTTGTAACCGAGTCATCTGTTACCCTTAGTAACACAGTGCACTACCTTATTTTTAATTTTTATGTGTACTTTGCGAAGTTTTTAATTTTATGTAAACTTTTTACTATACTACTGTCACAAAAGGACATTTAGTTTTGAATTGTAATGAACCAAATGTGGCAATTTAAATTTGAAATTCACGGTACAGAGTGATTTTAGGCTTTGGTGGTCCACAGTCCAAAATACTTTGAGAACCACTGATATAGATAATTGCCATGAACAAACTTTGATGTCTATTTTTGTGACCTCAAGACTATAGCATACCATTAGTTACAATATCAGACCATCCTCAACACCAAACAGTGTTTTCTAGCAATTACTTTATCACAGATACAGATACACTGTCTTGATCCTTGACAACCTAAATTGAGTTGCATGCTTCACTCCTAATTACTTTCCAGCCAGATTAAGGGGGTCATCAAAAATGTTATCAGTGTTTGTTACTGTGGCTCCTTTGGTAGATGATGCCTTCTTTTTTGACTTGGGTGCAGCAGGGGATGAATCAGCAAAGATGTCATCTGGAAATAAGTCACATTATTTACAATGTGTAAAATTGCAAGAGAGAAAAAAATGGAAAAACTCAATTTTATGTTTTGTCCTATATTAGAAAGAACCGTATGATTTAATGTGTTTACTGGCTTTGTTACATCAGGTATAGCTTGTATGTAAGATCGTGAAAATGCATCTTAAATTCCAGGTCTCAGGTCCAAGTTAATTTTTGCTAAGTTTGGTCTGAATAGCCAACTTGCCGCTTGGGACTGTAGCTTAAAACTCATTTTCAAGACCTTGTATGCACATGGCCATTTGTGGAAATTAAACTGAAAAACCCAGCTTAAATTCAAGACCTCACATGAAACCAAGTCCCAGAATAGAACCCAAACATAAGCATGGCAAATGGCTGTAGGGCCCTAAGAGATAAACGTCTGCATTGCAAATGACTGCATTTGTCACACCAGTTTTCCAGAATCTGTATATTTTCTCCCAGGAATGCCCACCCCTCAGCCAGTTTTGTCAGACATATGTTACCATCTATTTGTGCGGCATACTTTTGACAACCTTAGATCACTTTCCTGGCATACTTTCTTAATGGCAGTCAGCTCTTAATAACTATCTGAGCATCTTAGTTGAGAACAGTTTTGCAACTGCAATTCCTAATGCTGCCAGAAGGCAAGCTATGGCAGAACACAGCAAACACTCACCAATGTCTTTCTAATACAGCCACAAGGTAAGCTATGGCAGAAAAAAACACTCACCAATGTCTTTCTGCTCAACTCCTTTCTTCTCTGTTGTCTTCTTTTTCTTTTTGTTTTCTTTTGGTTTGGCTGCTGGCAGGTCAGCAAAAATGTCGGTATCATCTTTGAAAAGGGTCTCGTCTTTTGTTACAGCTTTTTTGGGCCGCCTGCGCTCACTTGCTGCTGGTGTCGTAGAGCTGGCAAAGATGTCATCTTCCTGTATAGAGGAAGAGACAAAACAGTGACATTGCTATCCTCTCTTGGCAACATGAGATACTGCTATGCTACGTCTTTCTATGCTCATAAGCGTTTTGTAATTATATCCTATTGCCATTTTCCCTTATATGATCAACAACAGTAAGTTATAACCTGAAAAAAACAGGGTTAAAGTTTGTGGACAGGCCTTACAGTTGTAACACATCAGTTTGCATTACAGAGGTCCACCAGCCTATTCATCTGATTAGTTCATATTAATCTTTGGGTAGCAAAAAAGTGCTTACCTTGGTGTGCTTTGTCTGGGCTATTGTTTCTGTACTGTCACTGCTTTCTGCAATTTTTTCTTTCTTTGCTGGAAGATATGAAAGGTCAATTAATTTGGGGGTGTGGGGCTTAATCACTCTGGTTCCATTCCTATTCACCCATAATGCTCCCAATCATGTTTTCTCATTCTTCAATGAAAAGCATAAAAACTCTTTCATCTCTAAGTACATTTCTTTTATGCTTTTAAGGTCTTCAAAAGTAGTTTTTTGTACAGTAATGACACTAATGAATTCAATCAAATCAATCAATCACTCCTCTCTGTGCAGTCTGGGACAACAGGGGACCTCCATTTAGTTCTGTTTGCTGCTATTGTGGGGGCTGTTTCAAGCAATAGACCCCTGCTATTAAGGTCCTTCTCAATAGTTCGTCTCCATGTTTCTTTGGGCCTCCTTCTGTTCCTCTTTCCTTATGGTGTCTATCACAGTTCTGGGAACTGAGTCTGGAGGAATGTGGTACACGTGACTTAGCCATCACCAGGCCCGCAATTGAATTGCTTCTGCCAAGGCACACACCCCTGTCCTATCTGGCAGCTCTTCATTCAAGATGGTGTTGGGTCAGAGGATCTTTTGTATGCACTGCAAACACTTGGTTTGGAACACTTCTAGCCTTTTCTTGATGAAGGCTGTGGTCTTCCAGCAATCTGACCCATAAAGGCAAACACTATAAGGAAGTTGCTTATGAAGATCCCGATCCTTCTGTGGATGTTGAGGCCAGCAGATCTCCAGATGGGGTTAAACATTGCAAAAGCTTGATAGTATGAAGATATTGAGTACTCTTGAGAATATAAAAAATTTTATCATATGAAGCTGCAAAAGGGTGATCATCACTTCAGTTTATTAAAAGCAACTTGTTGTCACTGCCGAAGCAAGTGCAACATGGTAGAGTGGAATCCACCCAATAGATCCGAACAATTTGCACTTTAAAATACCATTGTATACAATCCAACTGCAAACCAGAAAAGGACAAAAACGAAGCAGAATCACATGTAAACATGAAGGTCCAACGCTTTTATCCAAATTGAAGCACAACCACAAAACACAAAATCAGCGAAAGCCACCCCTTTAGCCTGTTAGGCAAAGGGACAGAACTCTTCTATCTCTTAAAAAGACTCACCTTTCTTTGCATTTAGACTGGAATCTGCAAAAATGTCATCATCTTCAACTGTTATCTTAGGAATTTTTGTTGTTGTTGTTGATGATGATGAACTTGATGAGAACAAGCCATCTTCATCAGCATCTTTTGAGGAAGCACTGGCAACATTTCTCTGGGAATCCATGGATGGCTTTGATTCGATACTTCCAAACAAATCAACAGCAGCAGATTTGGGTTTGGAATCACCAAATAAATCAAGCTGATTTTTAGGTTTTGACTTGGAAACACTGAACAAATTATCATCATCATCAAGCACAGCAGGTCTTGTTGCTGGCTTTGACTCTGCTTTAGTTGCACCACCATCCAGTTGTTCTTTGCTAATTGAATCTTCCTGCCGGACTGCCTGCTTAACAGGAGGCTTAAATGCTGATGGTCCTTCTGAGAAAAGATCATCATTGCTGAACAAATCTTTCACTTCTGGCACATCTAGCTCCTGACCAGGAAAAGAAGGTAACTCTGGTGATGTTGGGGTTGTGGCATCCTCAAAACTGATGCCAGAGGTCAGAGCTGCCTTTTTCCGAGCTTTGCGACTTTGTGGTCTTCGACGCGAAATCACCTTTGCTCGGTCCTGTTGGAACAAAATGAATTTGTACTCACAATTGGCTGTTTACAGTTTCTGACACTTATTTTTTAACATTAGAAGAAGCTGTGAAGAAGGGTTTGTTTAAATAAAAAGCATGTTAATATATTTGCCTGCATATTATGACTATAAACATGTCAATATATTCAATAAACATAATACCACACAATGTGCTACATGCACACAGGTACATGAAAACATCCTTCATCTATCCATTTATCACTCTCACACTTTCTCTCTCTCACTCACACACATTTTCTGAGAGACAAAGAATTTACTTTTGAAGCACTCTGGAGAGTGCTAACATCTGCAGGGTCATCAAAATCTACACCTCCAGGATCCGTGTCTCTGTTAGGTGGCAATGCGCCTGGGAGCAGAGCTGCAGGGTTTAACCCAAGATTTTTCTGTTCATGGAACAAAAGTTTTGTTACCGACCTCAGAACAAGAATCACCTTAACAGTGCAGACCACACTGAATGTAATTAAACAGTAACGGAACACAATTATGACTCTTGTATCTGCAGCAGTGTCTTAAGATATACTGGTGGAAGTACCAGCTCCTTAAGATATACCAGAGTAATTTCATTCCTGTCGCCTATGTTACCTACACAAGGCAACAACCATGAAAAGACCTGGACTTCACAACAAAAATACAGTACATTCACCAAAAAAACTCAGCTTAATGCATCACGTACACTGCATGCAAACAAGCAAGCAAACAAGCATGTAACCTGCAACAATAAAATGCACTAGCTACAAATCTACAAGACCCACAAAACAAAATCACACCTGTAAGCTGCCTATCTTGCCTTTAGGTGGTTGGGGTTTAGAAAAACTTCCAGACTTCACTGCTGATCCAGGCTAGAAAACAAAACACCAAAGCACTAGACACATAAAAGCTGTGCAACACCCATGCTAAAAAACAAAGCAGAGAATTCAGAAAGGTTTAAAGCATCACATCAAAAGCACTAATAATGTAAAATTATTCCTTGAGCTCTTGAGAAAATTTGCCTTTTATCAGGGATTGAAAATAGCTCCTCCCCTGTCACACTCCATTCCAGAAAAACATGCGCATGCACATCACACTTGTGTATGTGTTTATTTATGTGTACGTTGTTTATTTTTTGATGGAGGTATGGATGACTGAGGTTAAGAAAACTAGACTGACTTTTAGCTGTACTGACATCAGTGATGGAATAACCCACTCTTGTCATTCTTAGAGATTTAATGTCTGATAGACACCATGACACAAGTATGAGAGAATGCTGAAAGTCCAAGATAGCGTCAAAGAATAGGATGAATAAAACAAGGTGAAACAAAGTCTTGAAAGTTTGTTATAGCATCAAGGTCTCGTATTTTGTGCAGCAACTGAAGAAACAATAGAACATGCTTCTACAGGAATCCAGCAAGTGGTAAGCCCCAAAATTGTACACAATATCATGCAACTGTGGCTGTTCTTTCTTAACCCAACTACTCAAAAGCATTCCACATAAAAAAAGTAAATGAAGCACAATAACACAATAATGCAAGCAGAGAAATATTGGTTAACAAAACAGCAGTAATAATCTCACCTTTTCCTCAAACAGATCTTCTGAGGATGCAGGTGACAAAGGAGACTGCAAATCACCTGGAATAGCAACAATATTATCTGAAACATATCTATTACTCACAAGCTTCAAGTGCAGTATAGGAATAAAGAACACCAAAGCACAGAACATTCAAAACTAAAAGAAAATCTGTTACACGTGATCCCAAAGCACACAGGACCAGGAAAAGAAATACCAAGAGAAGAGGGGTGAAAACTCTGTCTATCATGAACGATATTCATTAAAAGCAACAAAGAAGTTTTGATTCACTGGCCTTCCTTTTAACATCCAGATACAGGCAAATT
>SRHC01002589.1:104419-125084 GCA_004794325.1 Pomacea maculata | reverse complement strand
TAATAATAAATGCAAAATGTGTAAAGCTCATACACTCCTAAGGAGTATGCTCTTTGCGCCTAGGAACAAGAACGAGACACGGACAGCTTTGGAGGGACAGGAAAACAAACGAATAACATATGAACTATGAAAAAATAAACAACAGTACAAATGATGAATAAAAACAAACACAGAAAATGCAAAGAGGAACCAAATAACAAGAATTATTTAAGTTCAAAGTCAGAAAAAATAATCCTTTCCTCTGTCGTTTCATCGTGAAACAGTACTTTTTTGTAAATTCAAAGGAAATTACATAGATCAAATCACATTTCCAAACAAAAAAAAAGGAAAAACGCAGGTTTGCCATAACATATAATCACTGTAATCACTACAATGTCTTGCACCATAGGCAATGAAGTCTAATGGTCACACATCATCCGGAAATGACTATACAAAAGTCATGGTGATGAAAACAATTTAAGTGTCTGAAATAGAATCTAAAATGGTGAAAAATGTATGAGCCGTCTTTGAGAGTACCCTTGTGCTGCCATTATTTTTAAAAGAGGAACATCTAGATAAACTAAAATCTTGAAATCAACCTCTTCCTGCTTCAAGGTTAAAGGATGCAACTCTATTCAAATATGGTTCACCTAGTCAAATGATAAAAGTTTGGGTTTTTTGGTTGTTGTTTTTTACAAAGTTTTGGGGTACATATTATTGAAGATGATGAACAAGCCTATGTGAACTGGATAGTTCCTGAACAGGTTGCACATATTTATCCTCAATAGCCTAAAAGAGTTAACACAATGGACGCACTTTGTCCTCTTCAATATAAACCTCTTATGTTGCTAAAACAATAGTGTGTTGACTCATAAGCAATTTCATGTTTTGCTTCTTGAACTTCTTTTGTAAATACCTTGTTCCCATACTAACAGCAAACTACGTTCACTTACTGGGTGTCTCAGATAATGGTGATGTATCCTCATTCTGTGAGGCTGTCCTCTTTTTCAGCTCTGCCAAAGGCCCCAGTCCTCCAAATAAGGCAACGCCCCCTGTTGGCTTTTTGAAAGGCTTTGTGTCCTAGTATGAATGACAATGAAAGCTCTGTGTTATCAAGTTCAACCACATCAACTTGCTGCTACATAAAACATAATGACTTAAAATAATGCTTTAGAATTTGTTTAGAATGCTTAGAAGAAAAAAATTTTGAACAGAAAAGAATATGTCCTGAAGTCATGTATGCATTCCTGGCTTGACTTTTGTCAACGTTAAATAGCATGTAACTGCACAATAAATCTATTCTGAAGATTGCTCTTTTGCATCAATTTTTGATTAGTGAAAAAATCTGTTGTGGATATATTTCAGCATAAAGTGGTGCAAAAATAGATATTGCTAAGAATATCCATCTTGCAATAAATCTTCTGTTGATTTAAGAGTTCTCACAGATGGTGGAGATAGAGGTGGCTTTGGTGACTGAGGTGTTTTGGGTGTAGTCTCCCCTAATGATGGCTCAGTTGGTGGTTCCCCAAAACCTGGTGGGCGCGGCACATCCACTTTAGGTCGTTGTGGTTTAGTAGCCAAAATGGGGACTGGTTTTGTCACAATCACTGGCTGGGGTTTGCCAAACAAATCATCATTGTCCCCATCGCCAAAGAGAGGATCAGACACTAAGGAAAAAAAAAACAAATCGTGTTCCTGAACTTTACAGTATTCATCTCAACAACTCACAAAAAAGAGAGCCAACGGTTCAGTGACATAGAATCTTATAGTTATAAAAGTTGCAATGCACTAGCTACAGCAAATAATGTCACACTTGATATATTAAACTGTTATGAATGGGACAGCGTTGTCAAGCATAGCCAACATTTTCACCTGATAATGCTTTCTCTCTGGCTGGCTTTTCACCAACAGCAGGGGGTTCCTTTTTGTCTTCCTTTTTAACATCCTCTGATTTTTCCTCCCTCTCCCCATCTTTCTCTTCATCTGTTGAAGGTTTTCTTGGCTTTTTCTTCAACAAGGCAGCAGGGTCAAGCCCTCCAAACATTGACACTGCTCCAGCAAGTTTCTTTGGTTTAGCAGGTTCTGCAGTTTGTTCTGGAACTGGTTCTGGAGTCTGTTTGGGAGGTTCCTGAAAACCAAGTTTGTTTATGTACTACTTGTAATGCAATTTTTTAAGGGAGTATTTGTTAAAAATGATCTGTTTATTTTGTTCCTTTGTGAGACGTGTACGACCCAATTACAGATGACAAGCAGCAACATTTCATCTTGATGAATTTTTCAGTGCATTTCTATCCGACAAAAACGCTTTCTTAGTAAGTAAAATGCTTACAGATTGCAGCACCGATGGCACAATCCTGGAAAAGAGCCTACCTCTTCAACAGCTGTGAAATCAGATGACTCAGATGTGGTGACTCCCCCAATGGGCAGGGTTTTAGGGGCTGACTTCTGACAGACACAGTGAACCAGAAAGTAATACTGACCAGCTAAACTTTTAAGTGCATTTAAATGTACATCTATGAAAGCTTGTGAATACCAAATACTCATAAATATATATGCATGTCATAGCAGTTTAAATTATCATGATATTCTTGGCTTTGCTAGATCTCAGCCACATACAGAACAACATTTGGTCACAGGATTTTTAGTTACTGTGCAGTGAAACAAAAGAACTCCTCTTTCCATATCCGCCACCTACCAACCAATGAATCATTAAATGTCTACTGAAAACTTAAGCATTACTCCTAATATCAGTCCACACAATGCTTGTCCTTTTTCATGCCCTTTCCTCCTTTTCCACTTACTGCTACTTCCCTGCACTTCCTTTTGCAAAATGACAATAACCTCAGTCCTTGTTACATAGATCCTCTTTACGTTTTTATATATTTGTCATTTATTCATCATCAGTACTGTTATTTATCATTCTGTTGTTCATATGTTGTTTGCTTGTTCTTCTGTTCCTCGTATGTTGCCCATGTCTCATTCTTGTTCTTAAGCACTAAGAGCATGATCCTTAAGAATGTGAGTATGTGCTATATAAATTTTGCATTTATTATTTTTACACAAACATCAAATGGCTTTAAGCTCAGATCTCACCATCTCTCTGTTTCTATATTATGTGATGAAGATTCAACACATAACAAGCACTCCATGTCCGCCCATGTCCAAGTTAACTAAATATCAGCACAAATACAGCTCAACACAAAAGTCTTTAAACTAAAAATCCGAGGCAATACAACCAATATAACATTACTATTGACTGATTTTTTCTTACTTTGGTTGAAGCACCAAACAAATCTTCATCGTCTTCGTCATCATCAAAGAGGGCTGATGAAGTGGCTTTGGTAGCACTGGACCCTGTTGCCCTGCCAGCGGCTAATGGAGGAGGTGTCTCCTTGGTAGGCGGTGTAGCCAGAGGAGGCACTTCTTTCTTGGCAGCGAGAGGAGCAGGTGTCTCCTTTTTGGCAGGTTGAATAACTGGACCTAGTGTCTCCTTGGTAGGCTGGGTAAGTGGAGCAGGTTTCTCCTTCTTGTCAGGTTGGGTAAGTGAAGCAGGTGTCTCCTTCTTTGGAGGCTGGGTAACTGGAGCAAGTGCCTCCTTGGCAGGCTTGCTAAATGGAGCAGGCGTATCCTTGGAAGGTTGGGTCGCCGGTTCTGCCTTGGGCTTCTGTTGTATATTTAAGATAGGTAGAAAAAGCTTCAGCGATATCAATCGGCCATCAGTCTGCTATCAATATGAACTCTATGGTTAGGGTTAGGAATCAAGAAATAAATAGTGAACAGAATGCCATGACCTACAGAGGCCCGCTCTTTTTCTGACAAAAGCCTGCTAACATTTTAGCCTGCAAAAAATATGCTTATATATATTTATATGCAGTTCCTGCATGTATATTGTATCTACATGTATGCAGTGTCTGTGCAAGCGTGCATTATTACATGAGAGCACAGCTGCAAAGTTGTACCCATTTATGTCTGGTCTGTACAAGTGTGTTAGTGCTATATCTGTGTGCTAAAGTGTCCATTTAGCTGTGAGCAAACATGCCATGCACTTGTAAATCAGGAAATATTTTAAAACACAGTTTGCAGCACTAATGGATAACATCCCTACCTGTGCAGGAGCAGGAGGTGACTTGCTGAAAATGTTAACAGACGGTGACTCCTCTGTAGTACCAAACAGGACATCCTCATCTTCAAACAAACTCTTGGATCTCTGAAACAGGAGGGCAACAGAATTTATTACCAAAGGTATACTGAACTGTTCACAGGAGCTAGAAAATAACCAGACGATGCTGCAAGGGACAAGGAATGTGTTCTGAAAATAAAATCACATTAGTAAAGGTCATCATAGAAACTGCACTAATTTTCCTAATCTTTCTTCCACATAGTTAATGATGTGCAACATTCACTTTGTCCAGTTAAACCAACTCACTCTAAATACCACAGTCACTTTCCCCTCTCTTCCTTTTCCCCCAAGAGAAGTTATAAGACAAAAAAAAAAATTGTCAGGATTTTCAATACAAAGATGATAACCTTTAATACTCACATCTTTTCTGCTGTCTGATTTTTCTGGAGCAGTAGTAGGGGTGGGACCAAACAAATCCTGTTCATCTTCTTCATCAGCATCAAACAGTGAGACCAGCTTCTTCTGTGGTGTGCTCTTAGCAGCTGGGACTGGCACCGGTGGTGGTGGCTCCTCCTTTAAGCATTTCATGACTGATACACTCTTATTTCACCATGACAGTGATTGATGTATATATCCTGCTCATGTCCATTCTTACAACTTTACTCGTGCTGCATATTTTCATACTTCTGAGATAGGTTCACAAACCACTTACATTCTATGACTGATATGTGGTATGATATGAAACACAAGCCAATGTGATAGTTCATACCTCTATTATAAACTAATTTCGCACAGTTAGGATAACTTAAAAGCAGTGACATTCAAAACACCAGAAAATTTTATACCTTTGGTGCCTCTGATTCACTTTCATTTTTCTTTCCAAGAATGTCTGCTCCTCCAAAGAGTGCGACACCCCCAGCTGGTTTCTTCTTGCCACTACAGTGAACATGGCAGTTATCTTTAAGAAAATTTGCTTTTTACATATGTATGGAATACAGAAAATGTTACTATGGCTTATTAGCAGTTTCCATACCAAGACTGGTTATGACTTTGTCACATTTGTGAATCTGTTTTCAAATGTTTATTTAGCACACTGGGGACATATTCCTTTTCCTTAAAACATTATATGAAAAAAAAACCCAGTAAAACAAAAAATGCAAAGCACAGCTTGACATTGTAAACAATGAACAGTGTTATAAAGAAAAATGGCTGCTCCACGATCTTATCCTACATGTTTTTCCCTCATTCCCCTTTATTTTTTTAGAATAAGCATAAGTAACTTGATCCTTTGACCAAAGTAGAATATTTTGTAGCTTCACGACTCCTCATGCAATCCCAGGTAATTATTGTTTTCTCCAATGCTGACTTCTGACAAACCAGACAACTGTGTTACCTTTTACATGAAAATTCTAATATGTTGTTATCTGTTCCTTAGATGAAAATCAAAATTTTCCTGTCAACTTTCTGGATATGCTAAAATGGTTAACAACAAAATTTGAAGAAATCGAACATTTTGAGCACTGGTCAGCAAATATTTGAAAGCAGTTATAATCACTGGTTTGACTGTCAAAGGACTGGAGTGTAATTCTGGCAAGGCTGGCATTTACAATATCTATAATGTTGGCAAGACTGCCATTTATGATTGTATTTATGATTGTGTTTATGATGGCAAGGCTGACATTAAAATAATATTTATAGTTATACCTTTCCTTAGGCTTTGCTACTGCTGAAAACAGGTCATCTTCATCTTCATTGGCACCAAAAAGTGATCCAGATTTTGACCGTTTTTCCTCAGACTTCTAGATGATGAAAAACATAAAGACAAGGGCATTCACAGTAAAGTTAGTTATGACCCTTGAACATTCCCTTCAATGGACTATTTTTGTCACTAGACTCCCTTCATAATTTTCTGAGTCTTCAAGAAAGAAAGTTCTGTCTCCACATAATAGAAAACAAGAATTCAAGGATCTTCCTTCTCTATAAATTTAGACATGTTTCTAATTTCAAACCTTTAACATATTTTTACTGTCAAATTTATCTGATTTTTCTAATTCCCTAAGCCTAAAACTAAGATCTTAATCCTCTTTTCATTTAACAACTGCTGCATTTCCTTCAAAACTTTCTAAATGCTTTATGTTCTTCACAACTATCTCACACATCATATCTTAATTATCTTGATTACTCTTGGTTAACTTCTTTTATCATTGGTGATGAGCATTTCATTAAAAAATGACAAATCATATCTAGCGAGCGCCCTGGTGACTATGTTCACTTCCATGCTCTGACCTTTGTAACAGCTGCTGGATGCTCAGTTTTGCCTTTGGCTGAAGTGACATCTTTCACTTCCTCCTCCTTATCTGAAAACAATGAGTTGCCTTCCTTGGTTTTGGCAGATGGCACTGCAGGAGGTGTCTTGGGCTTGCTCTTGCTGGAAGAAAAGGACATTAACATGGGGTCTTTACTCTGCCCACTTAAGACAGGTCTGTTGTTACATTTTAACATGGTCTACCATCCAAATAAAAGTTACAATGATTCTGCACCATATACTAACCAACTCCTGTTAAATCATGGACAGGCAGGCAGAGAGACAAAGTGTATGTATGTGTACATAAAAGAGAGAGAGAGAGCAAGACTTTGCAGCTACAGAAGAAGAGCAACAACCAAACATAAATGAATGTTTTGTGACTGAATGTGAAGAATGTACTGCACATTATCAATAACCAGATCATGATACTGTAGATTTACATAGTATCAAGTTTATAAATACAAAAATATAAGTCTGTTTGATGCAATCAGCTGTAGACTGGAAACATCTACACTCCATAAAAAATGACACATTGCACTGTCAAATAAATTTACTCAAAAATTTGAATATGCAAAATGTTTTGTACAGTGACTGTCAACCTCTACTCTATATATTTTCATGTATTTATGACTTACAGCTTTTATTTCTATTTTGAAGTGAAACTTCTATTAAAATAAAGCTTCTTTTTGGTTGAACAAAAACATTTTCTATTAAGCACAATCCACACAGACAGCACTGCAGACACTGTGGTTTTGTTGAATAACAGGTTGTTTTTCTTAAGAAAATAGTGTAACACAGTGGCAGAAATCTAAAAAGAATAGTCTAGACTAATTTAAGACTGATGTTTACAACTGGGTATCAGTGCAAACACCTGACATTTAAAGGCCACCATACAGTGTGCACACTAGTGTTCCTTCAAAACACAAGATTGTTGTACACAGTAATGGCCGGCAGGAAACTTCTTATCTTACACCACTTCCCTATCCAGCAACACAGAGCTCCTAGATACAGCAAGGTGCTGATAGCCCTAGGAAACACTGCAGCTTTCACATGTTTGTCTACTGGCAAGTAATTAGGTGCAAAGATGTGATCCATGTCTTCTGCTTGATGTCTGACCTAAATGCTGGAAGAGAGAGAGATTGTGTTTTGTGCATGTGTATGTGTGTGTGAGAGAGATATTGTGTTTTGTACAGGTATGTGTGTGTGAGAGAGAGATTTTGTTTTGTGCATGTGTATGTGAGAGAGATATTGTGTTTTGTACAGGTATGTGTGAGAGAGAGATTGTGTTTTGTGCACATGTGTGTGACATAGATTTGTTGGTGCTCCAAGACTTTAGTTCCAGCAAGGGTATGGGGTGGGAGAGAGAAGGAGGGGGTATTTTTGAATTCACACTACTTTTTGAATTTACTATGTACAGTTTCTTCTCTTGCTATGGCTTTGCATCTGAAATAAAGAATTTACTGGGATGAACTGACTTCTGCTTTTTCAACTATGATGGCTCATAAACACATCAAAAGTCAATATGTGCCAACATCAACAGCAGAATCAGGGAGAGAAAAACAAATTCTCCAAATGAACAAGTTATTAAGTTTGTAAAGTGTTTTCTTTGAAACTGAAAATGAAATTCATTCTGCATTAATTTCTCTCCAAAGACTGAGATGAACTGAAAACATCAATATTAATATGAAAAGCTAATATTAAGATAAATATTAATATACAAAGTTACAAAGCTAACGATAAGATACTGACATTTATTACTCTGCTACCACACCAGAATTTCCTGTAATGTACTTTTCCCTCTTGAGCTAGTTAGTCAAGACCCAATATATGTCTTCCAACAGAAAGACTTAAACAACATCCCAAACTATCACTAATGACAATAACACTAACATTGCTGAAGATGCTTGTACCTACTGCACTGTTACAAAAAAACTAGTCCTAGAAAAAAGTGAAATGAATGGTTAAATTGTTGATAACAAATGAAGTTTGCAATGAACAAGGCAGATGAGCTTGTGAGATGGAGTGTATTAACATTTGCTGTCTATTGTAACTGCTTTGGTACTCTATGTTTGCTTGAAAAAATGGCAGTAAGTAGTGCTGATGCTTAACAATGCCCCAAAAATAAGAATTTCATTGTTTTCACTTTACCAGTATTCAACACACCATGGGTAAGCAGCTGCAAAGCTGCAGCCATTAGCTACATAATGAAGAACAGGTTAAGTAGCAAAACTTGCATTACCAGTAAATCTTACTGTCCACACTAATAATGATACACTTGAGTTAAGAGCTTCAGACTGCTTTAGCAAGTGACAGCATGAATTCCTGGCGGTCATGCCAAAGACATGCCAGCAATTTCGAAGCCATAGTGATACTTCTTCAGTGATTAGGTTAATGTAGACTGATCTGTGAATTCTTCACGCGTCATTTCTGTCAGTGATACTTGCATTTCACACTGTAACAGCCCTCAGACATTACAAACTTATTTGCTCTCTAGTGGTGAGTGTAGGACAGGGGTCGCCGTAACTCCTGCAGGTGTCGGCCCAGATAACATTCACAATGCTGCCCTCCCTCCTGCTTGAAGATTAAAGAGCTCATTCAGGGTAAAGATGGTGAGCAACAAACAGTACCCACCTATTTTGAGCCTGTTTCCACCTATCCAGGAAAGCCATTGTGGTAGAAGCCACAAGAGGTAGAGGAAAGCATGTGTGGAAGTCTACTCTCAGAACTGTCCTACAGCACAGAGCGGCGCATATGCAGTTCTATGCTGTAGCAAAACACAGGTTATAGTGAGATGAGGCTAGGTATTTCTCTTCCCCAACTTCCGACACCCCACCGTCTCCCCCACAGCTGCTACATAGCACCAGTGCTTGGAGGGATGGGAGGGTACGGCACTCTGCACACCATACTTCAGATTACTGTGAGTCCAGAGTGGAATCGCAATCACTTGGTTCGAAATCATCTCCTTTCTAAACTGTCCGCTGATTTCGTGTGGGGTGTTAACGTGTGTGATGAAAAAATTCAATAATTAAAAAATAACTGTACATCACCAAGAAAATTTTTTATCCTGCCTATGAACTGTTGTAACCCAGTTTTTTAAAGTTCATTAACAAAGCAGGTTTGACGGCCGCCCTCTTCATTACAGATGGTGTATCTGGCACATCTCACTCTATTATATATGTCTTCACATCTTTAAAGAAGTGTGTTGATGATAAAGGCAATGTGTGCCACATACACTTCAGAAATACGCCACTGTCACAAGGGAAAGTGACAAACTTAAGAGACTGAAACAAATCTGAGAGGTAGAGGTGGGGTACCGCATACGTCAGTTAAACCCTGACACAACATAAAATCGCTAAACTGAAAACAAAACAAGCAATCATAACATTGTCGGCGGAAGGAAGGGGAGGGACCATCATGCACTAGGACAAGACGGTGCTTTACCCTGCAGTGAGATGCGCGCGCAGCCAGCCTCCAGTACAAGCGGCGGCCGTACATTCACACAGGTTGCCTGCTGCCAGGCGTCCCTGTAGCTCCGGCACCTGCCCCACCGCCGCCACCTTCTCGCCTACCTGCTATCGCTACTCTCTGCAGCACAGCCAGCAGAGCGCTCGTAGTTGCCTCTTGTACTCGCCTAGCATCTGGACGACAGCTAATGAAAACAACTGGCAGACACGGCGATAACCTTGATGTAGCCCCACCCGAGGACGAGGTGTACACGGAGACTGTGCGGGAGACTTGGGAGGGAAAGAGGGGGTGGAAACTGAAGAATGGTCACATTCTTCACAAACGGAGATTGAGGGAGGGAGGTTGATGGGGAGGTGGGAGTACTTGCACTCTTATTTTCACGTACAATTGATACTGTAACTGTGCGTCGAGATCACTAAACAATGTACAAAGTAATTAGTATGTGTGTATATACTTTTTTTTTTTTATCTCAGCCGACCCTACATCACGCTACAATTTTGATTTTTTTTTTATACATATCAGACAACTACATCCTGTTAGTGGGTTCCCCTACCCTTTCTTAATCAATCATGGTAGATACGCTAGACATCAGCTAATGACCACGTTTATGAGCTCATCAGTCTCCAGGCAATCTGTAACGCCCTTACTACTGCGCCACATAAGCACTACGATTTATGAGCTTAATGACCGACGATCCATTTCTTCTGAGCAGCTTCATGCTTTTAAAAAAAAAAAACCCTTCCCGGGAGGAGGGAGCCCTGTGTGTGTGCGCGCCTGAGGGCAGGAGACCTTTACTGGTATTCAACTTGTTATGGAGATTCTGCGCAATGCTCTGTGTGTGTGCACCTGCGGGCAGGAGATGTTGACTGCTATTCAGCTTGTGATGGCGTTACTGTGCAATGTTTTAAGTGATGAGTTTCCTTTGGGCACGCTTTATCCACATCTTACAGTTCCCATCATGTTAGCCTCACAAAATTCCATAGCAAAAGATCGCCTGCAAATTCATCTGAAACTTTAAGGCTCAGGGAGCATTTAATGTCACTAAAGATGGTATATATGATAATAACAGTAATCTCATCGCTCAGTGGCCATGGAGTTAATGAGCACTCGGTGGTTTATCATATCGTTGTCATGTGGAGGTGATACCTTCCCTGATAATTCTGGCACCATTCACTGCTGGATGGCTTTGGGTAGACTGATAGCAGTGATAAACACTGTCCACCACAGAGAGAATAGTAAGGTCCTGGTTGCAGATCTTGTGTTAGGCTACATGTATTTCTTTCTGCATGACACTTGTTTGCAGGGATTTTCTCAGCCACCCTGACTCCTCCTCCTTCACCCTTTGCCCCATCACTGCAAAATCTATGCTAGGCAACATCAGTTCTGTGATTTTCTGCTCTGAAGACACACAGCCATGGAACATATGTGTCATATAGGAAACCACGGCCATTATTCACCACTAGCACTATATCAGGAAAGGTGGCTGTCTCAGTGTTATCCATTAGATAGAAACATACATCAATCACATAAAGATATGTCCAAACAATGAAAAGAAAATTTGCTAAGGGTGTCTCAAGCTGCAAATATTAGCAGTCACAAGTATGAAAACATAAAAAAAGTTTAAGTCAGAGACGTCACTGTGTAAAGTATTTTGTAATAAACAAGACATTTGATTTCTAATCATTGGTTGGCATTAATGTCAATGATTTGGAAAAGAACAGTAGAGAGCAAAGGCAAAGGACACTGGAACCACCTGGGCCCAACTGAAGGGGGCTGCCCAAAACCAGGTCCCTTGGCAAGATGTTGCAGCCCTATGCTCCTCAGAGGAGCAGCAAAGGAATAAACTAAACTAATGTCAATGATACAGATATAAAAATATGACCGTAATAACTAACAGTTTCTTTACATTAGGGATTAAGATTACAAAATTAACAGGTATAAACTGATGTGTATTCTTTATCCAAATGGCCAAATATTTTATGAGTGGGTCTTAAAATCCCAAACAATTTTAATTGAATGGGAAACACTGAGATGATTACAAGATGAAAACTATTTTATCTGTGAGTCACTGATCAAGATGATCAAGATATTTATGCTCAGGAACTTTCTAAATTTAAAAAAGTAAGTTAACATGGTCTACCATCCAAATAAAAGTTGGAGTTACAATGCTGCTGCACCATACATGCTGCTGCACCATATACTAACATATACTATACAAAAGTTCCTTCCTTTTTGATAAATACATGTGTAAATAAATGACTGTCATTTTGCCTTATTGCAACAAATGCTTGAGATAACATCTCTGTTCTCCTTCCAAAAGATACACATACCTATGCCTGTTTGAATAAACAAACATGCACATGCCTGCATAATCATGGCTACAGATATTCAGCAGAATTTTACAGTTTACAAGTTTACAGCACATAATAGCAACCTTCAAGTTGATGTCCAGCATGTGCCAGCTAACTGTGGCACATACCTGATGTGTATGCATCAACAAACACCAAAACTAATCTTAACGGCCTCATCAAGAAACATTGCAACTGTTATGCACCCTTTAAAAGTCACCAACAAAGTTTTAAAATGTACAGAGTGAATCCAAACACACAAAGAAGAATATGAGCCACAAAAAAACTTGTACTCTATGAAGCTTGAATTTTTTTTTTAATCTGTACCCAATTTTTGCAGAACTAAAAACAGTACTATATGCCCCCTCTACCACCCACAAAGATAATTGTGATGAAAGTAACTAGCTCACCTAGGCCAAAATCATGGCTGACAAGCATTAGATATTTCATATTAGCATCTTTACCACTCACTCTCCCATTTTCTTTGCATTATAAGATTCTAACCTTTTAGCCGATGCTTGGACAGCAAACAAATCCTCCTCCTCATCATCAGCAAACAGACTGCTGGCTGTGGTGGCAAGGGAAGGGGTACGGGGTGCAGAGATCTTGGGTGCGGAGTCACTTGATTTAAGGCTGCTGCTGCGGGACGACTTTGCAATCTTGTCTTCTTCTTCCTAGCAACAACAGAGACCCCCACTTTCCCATGTACAGCATGTCATGACCTGCATTCTTAACAGGTTTCAGGTGACGTTCTGTAAACATGCAGTTGTGTGTACATTTATATGCGCCCACACGTTGAAGCATGGACTTTACAAATTTCTTCTGTTTTGTAGTACAGATATTACTTTTTTCCTAAGCATTAATTGAATGTTATGAAAGGTGCTTCTTTAGAACTCTCAATTATGCTGATGAAGATGTGAGACTGGATGATAGGGATGACTCAACTGGAAAGGAAAAAAAAACACACCTCACTATCCGAGTCAAGCTTTGGCTTTTTGAGGGCTGCAACCATTGGGTTTCCAGCTGCCCCAAACATAGACACTGCACCAGCTGGGAGCTGCAGATTCATTAGTCACTTGATTTTCAGATGGTTTTACAACAGGTTTACTAATTTCAGGAATGCTCTAGCTCTTCAATTTTGCTATTAAAAATTTCTGTGACCATGTCGATAAAACCACATAAACTCTCCTCACAAATGTTTTCATAATATCATAATTTGTAACTTTTAGCAGCCTCTGTCTTATCCACATGCATTAATTCAACATGCCACTCCTCAGCCACTCACTCAAAGCCCCACCTTTTTCTCTTTTCCCTTGGAACTGAGCTTGTCCTCATCAGGAGGAGCCTCAGACTGTTTTGCAGGTGTTGCTGCAGGCTTAGGTGAAGATATTGATGAGAAGAGATCATCCTCTTCATTATCTTCTCCAAACAGGTCTGTTTTGGTCACAGGTGTCTTCTTTGTGGAAGCTGCAGCAGCTGGAGACAAATGTAAGAATGTATCAGGATTTTACATGCATGCACAAACGTACATGCTATGACAAGCATTTGTAATTCAAGACAACTGCCAAGATTTAGACACATCATATGTACATAGATGTACTCATATGTACATATATATCCATTTATATATACTTAGCAATATGTACCTCAAGATTACCTTTCTGTGTGGTCTTTGGTGCAGTATTAAAGATATCATCTTCGTCATCATCATCATCAAAAAGGCCCCCTCCTCCCCCTCCAGATATCTTGGCTGCAGCTTTGGTTGAGCTGCTGGAGTCAATAGAGCTGACAGTGGGTTTTCTTTCCTGTGGTCTCTCTTCTGATTGTGTGGATGCAGTAAAAAGGTCATCTTCCTTTCCTGAGAGCACAGGAGAAAATTGCTTGAAACATACAAAACTTTAACCACTTTAGCAGACACAAAATAAACTCATTACCTATGTTAGTTTATATTATTCAGTTACTCTGGTTTCAGTGAGTTAAAGGAAGATTACTCATGCAGGCACAAACATGTTATCCATACCCCTTGTGTAAAGATGTCTTTTAAAAATGAAAGTAGACGTTGCAAAGAAAATAACTTTACCGTATGTTCTACATTTAAAAACACAGGCAAGTAAAACTGTAAACTAATGAACCTTGATTCATTGCAAATTTTATTATCAGAGATGATGTACCATGTAAAGATGGCATTCATGAATTGTATGATGCTCTGAATTTTTTTTTTTTTTAATTTCTTTGTTAAATCTACAAATGAACTCCACTCACCTCCAAAGATGGGCACTGCCCCTTTAGGAATCTTTCTGCTACTTTCAGCTCTCTGTCTGTTTTGTGGCTCAGGCTCTTCTGTAGAGAATAGGAGACAAAAATGGTGACAAGGGACTAACTGACCAGGATATTTGGAGCTGGTAGTCTAACAATCACATACGACACCAAGTCTGATGGTAAACTTGTAACTATTACTTAAAATATGTCTGTCACATCTATGTGACTAATTTCTCATCACTGACTATGCTAATCAGCTACTGGTGTTATGTAAAACATCATCATCATCAAATTCCAGATTATAATGTGTTAAGCAGGGCTCAATGCACCGACAGGTAGATGATAATGTTGTTTTAAAAATCTGTTCACAATCACAGTCAGCTGTATCAGGATTTTGTAACTTACCAACTGTATCAACGGCTGCTTTGGCTTTCAGCTTTTTGGTGGAAGTGGGCTTCTCAACACTGCCAAACAAACCTCTCTGAAAATGCAAGCAGACGACATTTTCAAAACCAGTGTGACATCAAATGTCGCAGAAATGACCCTGGCTATTTCATTTTCTTTTTCTCTCTCCTCTTTGTTCTCTCTCTGTATTTGTAGGACAGGTTGTGCTATGCTACTATTCTATCTGCTGCACTTTGTGCGTGTATCTCTGCAGTCTTTCTGACCTTTACTTTTTGTGAATGTGTGTATACTTGTACATGCACACGAGTGTGAGCTGATTAATAATAATGATGAAGATAAGATGTGTTTTGTGAGCTGATTAGCTAATTAATTATACTGAAGAAGATAATAAGATGTGCTTTGCATACCCCAGCATTGTCGTCGTCATCATCATCAAATAAACCTTTGCTGCTGGAAAACAAGCCGCCAGGCTTTCCGAAGAGGTCATCCTCGTCCTCATCATCAGCATGTCCAGCTTGGCCAAACAACCCATCTTCTGCCAAGGTATATGCATCACACTGAACCTAATATCAGCACTATGCACTAAGTTTTCCATATGAGATTACATTTACATGGGTTTCCTCATCTTGACTAAAAAAAATATGATGCTCAAACTGATGATCAACAACAAGGTTAATTCAAGCATTTATTTTCTTTCACTGACATATATAATTCTGACCATGTTTTGTCACTAGTCTGACCTTAAAAGTAAATAGTAAAAGATGAGAGATTGATTCAGAAGTCATGGAAAGTAAGCAGAACATTGCTCACCATCATCAGCAGCTGCTGCTACATGCTTGCTCTTTCCTTTTCCTTTCTTCTCCTTCTGCTTTGTCCTTTTGTTTTCTTTCTCCTCAACCTTTGACACTGATGACTTTCCTGTCGTAAACAACTGTCTTTACTCAAACCAACAAGCCTTTCTCTGATCATGATTTTGAACTATTTACTGCCTGTCTCACCAAGATGTTTGTGCTATTAATGGTTGTCCTAAAGTCTAATTTGTGATCATGTTACTTCTTGCAAGATACCGTTGTGTCCCACTCAGAATTACGCTCAGTTTATGTCTATGAAATTTTGCAGATTTAGTTTGGTTAATCTTTAGAATGCTTTGCTGATCGTTTTAAACAGACAACACTTGGATTTCCA
The DNA here is from genome assembly GCA_004794325.1 of Pomacea maculata. NCBI lineage: Eukaryota > Metazoa > Mollusca > Gastropoda > Architaenioglossa > Ampullariidae > Pomacea > Pomacea maculata. Next base: position 109,018 of record SRHC01002589.1, on the reverse strand, counting down.
TTGCAAAAGACTGGCATTTTGATGATGATGATTAAACTGATGAGGAGAAGATTCTGCCACAAATGACTGTTTCATTTTTGAAACTATTCTAACTATTCCTGCTCATTGTAAAATTGCAGCTATACATTTGACAGGAGAGAGACGAAACTGATGAATAAAATCCCTAAAGGATCACTAAAATCAAATATTTCATGCAAGAGCTCTCATTTTAGAAATGCAATAAAGACACTTCTCACTTGAAGTAGAAGCATCTTCATCGGCACTCTCGTCTTTAATATCACTCTTGTCACTTTCAGCCCTGCCTGGAGGAGGTTTAGGCAAAGATGCTCCAATCTTTGCTGCAAGTTCTGAGGCAAAGTCTCCAGCAAGTTTTGGCTGCCTTATCTGTGAAGTGAAGACACATAGGTAGATTCTTATAATACATTAATAGGAAGTAAAAAAAAAAAAATTTTTATAGTGTGCAAGGAGGGGAGAAAATTGGAGTAAGCTAATAGAGATACATGAATACCATAATTTTCTGTTCACATAAAAGAAAAAGCAAATGGCTCATGGGAGGTAACTAGTCACTTATCTTACCATGTCCTTTTCCGCCCCTTCCTCTTCTCCCTTTTCCTCTTCTGAGTCTTCTATGACATCTTCTTCATCAGAATCAACTTTCTTGGCCCTTCCAAACATGTCCTCCTCACTTTCTGTAGAGCCAGTCTGAAATCATAAAAATCAAAATGCAGAAGTATTATGTAGATTTCCTCAAGGTCTTTTATAGTTTGTTCTCAAAGTTCTTTGTTGTCAGTTATGATCATCGCAATCACCTTGCAAATAAATGTGTATCAGGTGGAAGAAACTCCATCTTTTAGAAAGTCCTATACTTCTAGAAACCTTAGATATACTGCAGTAACTATAACACTCATAACTGATCCGCTGCCAGGTCAACATGATAAACAAAAGAAATCTGCAAAATGAGGAGGAAAATAATGAAGTTGCAGTTACAACAACAGATCTGATCACTGTTCATGTTAGTGGACAGAACACCCAATAAATACTAAAAACATGCTTATACCTCCGAGTCAGACTCATCTGAAGTTGACACTCTTTTTGTCTTGGTAGTTGTTGAAACATGTTTTTCCTCCTCACTGTCAGAATACTGCAGAACAGATAAAATGTCAAAAATAAAATGCAGACAAGCATTTCTATCAGAAATAAAAGCTGATATAAATCTGTCAAATAGAATAAGTAAAGAACTGTGCAAATTTGTAGACAATTTCTTTCATTGCTACCAGTAAAAAGACTTGCTCCTGTTTGCAGCAACAAATTGTAATGTGCAAAGGAATTTAGTCTCTTCAGCAGACAACTAAGAATTTAAAAGGCTACAGCAATTAGTGATGGTGCTGTGATGTGCAGTGTTTTTGATATTTTGCAGCCCAAATAAGGTGCCTTTCAATAAGCAAGGAATAAATTTGATTGAATAGTTTATTCCTCAAGAATATCAACTTTAGTCAGATTAGATTAGATTTAGTCAGGTAAGACTGTTTTCCTGTGCACAATTAATGTATGCTTTATCTGTATGACTTTAGTCTTGCTAATAACAGTTGTTAAAAAAAATCTTGTATGTATATCTTTGTGCACTCCATCCTCATGGTTCCAATATTTTAAAAAAATGATTCTGGAATGATGTGGCAGACAAAAAATACTATTATGTCCTTTGTGCAATGCATAATTTTAACAAACAGTCCTCACTGAAGTTCAGAACGACTAAAAGCAATCCTTCGTATGTTTTTCTCTTTCCTACAATAACAGAATGATACCCATGTCTGTGGCAAGGGCAGACCAACAGGTCAAACTGCACTGTGGCCAAAAGTGTCAGCTGCAGGAAGGAAAAGGGCAGCCATTTCAAATGGCTAATGTTTAATTAAACTAGCAATATACCTCTGTTTCTGAGTCTTCATCTGTCTTTTCTTTCTCACTATCACTGATACTACCATGGTCAGTGTCTGTTTCCTCATCTGTGATGAACACATAAACAAGCAACAATTTAGTCTTGAGGTATTCTGAACATAATAACTGTGCATATCTCTTTAAATCACAATGACCTTGACTGTAATTTTCTTCAACTGCCAACTGTAGTAGCAGTGTGTGTAAAACATACTATCAAATATTTCTACAAAAGACTCTCTGACCTTACCTTGAAATAGAAGACTGTAGCAAGCACTCACCTGTAATATCCTCTATCAATCCTACATTATCATCTTCCAAGAACTTGGCTGATCCTATCAGACATGGTAGCGCCCGTGTCACGTATGGATCCTACATATCACATAGTGCACAGTAAGAAAGCCCCAGAAGGCCATCATTCAGTGACACAAAGAAAACCAGCAATGAATCAAGCATGCTTAAATTCTACATCTTTGCTAATATCCTCAGCTTTGACTTGACACAAATGTGGAATTTGAATTCCATGATATTTACATATTAACCCTCTTGGCATGATGGGCCAAAATCATGGCTCTGTTGGCAGACCACGATGAGCCACAAATATGGCTCTGCTTATATGACTCAAGAAAAGCTCTCCTGTTGGTTGATCCAGTTAAAAACCAACCAATCAGAAAGTTTGTTTCTATTCTCATGTCTTCTTCCTGCAGTTTTGGAGCCATTTTGAATTTGTTCTGAGCAATTTTGTTTGGTTTTTTTCCTTGAAAAAAATGAGTAGCTTATTGAGTTTTCTTGGATTTTTTTATGTCAGAGTGACTTGCAAAGTTCAAATTTTCTTCTTCCCAAAATTGTATAGGTTTCTTGGTCTAATGATTACATGAGAGCAGCAATAATAAAAACAATCATTAACCATTGTCTTCAATTATACACCATTACTTTAGTATGTGCTTTTACTTCTTCACCATACTAAGAGGGTTAAAATATATCAGTCTTTCAAAAATAATCTTGAAATAGAAACCATGTAGCAGAAATTTTAAAAATCTGCAGACCAGACTAAAAAGCAAGACTGACTTTTTATCAAGCCCAGACGAAAAGCAAATACACTCAAAAGAATCTCACAGCTGACATTAACTGCTGAAAAAAAAAGCTATAGCTACTTTAATGGCATTTTACTGACCAGTTAAGACCTACTACCATCACTGGTCTGCTGTTCCTTTCCAACACCAAAACTGTTGATGTCAAGTTCAAACTGCAATCTAAGTTTTCTAATTCTAAAACTTAATCTCTTTTTATGTGTACCTACACAGATTAGAATACCACATTTTAAAGAAAAGACCCCATAAAAATGACCAATGTTGTTAGGAAGGGACATTTACAAGTGAAATGTTCTTTATCAGCACCAACCTTGGCTTCTAAGATAGGGTCCACTTTGTAATTGCTGTCTTCATCCTCAGATTCTGAGTCAGCAACATTTGTGTCTAGCTTTTCAAATGCCTGGTCAATGACATCAATGCCATACTTCAAGGCCTCTGTCACCTTGGGTATCAGTTCAGCCTCGCGCTGCTCCCTAGTCTTTTCCTGAAATCATTTCAAGAAAATGTGCTTTATACATGTTGGTTACCTGGAAATATGCTCTGCAGAAAACAACTAAGCAGCTGTTACGAAAAAAATTAAAATAATGCAGCCCAAAGTCCCAGGAAAACCAGCTGCCACAAAGAGTACTTACGAAACTGTTGCAGAATGTATAAAGAAATTGAAGATATATTTTTTTATTATGATATGCTACAATTTCAACTTGTAAATAAAGGAAATGAAAAGCATGTTTAAAATGCAAAAGATGTTTGTTTAATGAAGAAACTCACAAATATTCTGGCCTTTCCCCCACCACCACAAATATGCATGAAAATGTGTGTATCCATGCACATATGCACCCACACATACACATACAAAACAAAGAAATGTAACCTGGCATTGGAAATATTTTTGTACAATACTTTTGTACTGAAAAGAAAGTTTTCACAAAATTATACAACAGAAATAGACAGACAAAAACCCCCACAGCCTTCAACAAACATTTTCTGTAGGACTAATGCTGCAACAGGAATCAGACACTTAGTTGAAAGTAACCTGTTGCTCTGTCTTTTTCTCTTCTTCTGTGGCTGCTTCCTGTGTAATATCCTCATCATACACGCGCTGCCAAAAAAAAACAAAACAAAATTATGTGCATCTTAAATTTCACATATCTGCCTTATTTACATCACTCTTTATTTGATTTTGCAAAGTGAAGCTACAAATGACAACTTGTGTTAATTGCTGGTTTAATAATCTTTTAATCCACGTTACAGAGAGCCCACTATTCAGGAGCTGCTAAAATTGCTTTTATTTTATTACAATACTTTACTAAATAAAATATATAACAAACTGTCATGTGTGTGTGCATGTGTGTGTATATATACAGTGTGCTGTTGGTCGTCAATCGGGGAGCGGTCCCGTGGCGCAACAGTTAGCGCCTGTCACCAATACAGTGAAGGTTGGCTACCCAGAGTTCATTTCTCGTCTCGGGCACGCTGTTCTTTCTCTGCACGTGGCATTTGTTTACAGGGCTGGCTGCTTGCCGTAATATAGCCTTAGTTGCTGGCACGGCGTAAAACACCAATTCCCCCCCCCCCCCCC
>SRHC01002589.1:63836-104093 GCA_004794325.1 Pomacea maculata | reverse complement strand
TGCATGCTAAAGGCAGGAAGGCAGGATCTTTAATTTTTCCCCTGCATGAGGACTCTGAGACAACTTCTTCTTATTTAATACCATAAGACATTTGTTTACAAACAGCAGTAGACAAACATACTCACATTTTCAACAAACTGTGTGTTAGCCAGCATGATGAAATCATTTGTCACATTGCTGAGTCGAACGTCTGTCAACTGGAGTTCAAAATAAAACAAAAGCTTGAAAAAACATATTAGTGCATACGCTATTCTGCCACAAGCTTGAACCGTATACAACATACCACTGTCTTCTTACAAGAACCATCATCAATTCGTGCACAGCACTGCCAATCATCAACAGCAATAACAATATCACAACTGTTTCACTACATCTGACTGTTCACTATAGCTCAAAAGTTCAATACACTGCAATCTATGATAAAAACCAATAAACCAATACCTTTGCCTCATGAACCAGACCATCAACTTCTTTCTCCATCTCATGAGTCCTTGCAATCATGTGCTGTGAAAATTCTCGCAGCATGTTTAAAAGCTGTTGAAAATAAACACATTTCTTCGCTCAACCATTTTTCTCATTATAAACACATTTTTTATCACACCTGTATGTTGCTGTGGCTTTGAGGTTTTGATTTGAGGGTTGTGATATTACTTTGAGGGAAAAGTATTCTAGGAGAATCTTTAATTTTCATCTTTACATGATGGTATCCCAGAATGCTTTCATGACAGATACATTAACATATTTTAAAATCAAAATGAGTTACTTACACCTGCGTCACCAGCTAAGGACCAGCTACCAGCTTCCCGTCGCATTTCATCTAAAGTCCAGGGCCTCTCCCATGATCGTGGCCCATTGGGTGCTCCCTGGTCTCTTCCTGGAGAAGCATTTCCCTATTTAAAGAAAAACAGAGCAAGAAAACATTGATACTACAGTATATTAAGTGTGAAAACTGGCCTTGCTGAATTTTGTTTTAGACAGTAAGAGAAACAACATTATGTCCACTTTTATCAAGAATACTAATGAAGAAATTTATAAAAATATGGAATTATTTTCTTACTGATTATCTGTGTGTGTGTGTGTGTGAGAGAGAGAAAGAGAAAATGGATGGGTACATGTGTATATAGGGTGGAGGAAATGGGTATATTTTTATGTGCACGAATGCATATGAGAGAGAGAGTGTGTGTGCACATATGCATGCATCTGCATCCATACAGAGCATATTTTGGAGAAAAAAGTAAAACTTTGTTTTAAGACTGTTGGGTGCAGGTGTTAAGCATTTTATATAGAGAAGTACCTGAACCAAATAATCACTAGAAAATCACTAAGACCCTATACTCGGCACACAAATGAATATTAACTACTCATGTAATAACACGAAAATTGGAGTCACCACTGAGTTTTCCTGAAAACCAGTAAGTCCAGTTCCATGACAGAAAACATCAATACACCAGATAGAATACTGATGTACATCCCACTTACTATGAAATGACCATCTATTGAGGATGTAAAATATAAAGTATCTAACCATATTATCAATAAAACGGTAAGAAAATTTCCAGGCAATACGAAAAAAAAAATCTTGAAGGGTTATTTGTTTGTTACCTACGTTTGTGGAATCATCTGATGAGGTTGAACTTAAATGTGCAATGTAACGATGTTAACGACACGTGAAGTTTTCATTTACTTAAATCAATCTTATTCGTCTTTTTGTTGAGAAAATGTTTTTTCCTACACAGTGATTAAGAAGAACAGGTCCTGACGTGGACTACAAAGTAAGAGGCATCTCTAAATCAGACTGATTAGAGCTTTGTTGTGGATGAAAACAAGGGGGAGTGACCAATACACAAGCAACAAAAAAATTTAAAGAAATGAGAAAACATTCAAAACATCATGACAGCACATCAACTAATTTTACGAATAGTCGATTATGAGAATAAAATATCCACTTTGACAAACCTGCAGTGAAGGAGAAGTAGGTTCTCCTTCTTCTATGGGAGGTACGGGCGGCGCCATTTTAACAGAGATGGTCATGTGATTGAATGTACTCTTCCGGTTGAATGAAACACCTCTCAAAGCGAAAGTCAATTTAAAAAGTTAGTAAACGGTGACTGAGCATAATAAAATAGGCATAAGAAAAATATAGTTCTCGTAATTTTTCGTTACAATATTATTAAGGCTTCTTCCTTAATTGATGAGCTGTAAAATTTGTGATTGTCACATATCACTCTTTTCTGTGGTGAGACTGATTAGTAGTCTTGTTAGACTGTACGCTAAACGCATGGGCGTGAGGCAGACGAGACTTTGTCAGCAGACTGAGCGTGTTTCCTCAAAGTTCCTATATATGCTTGATAATAAACATGTGATTTGTATAGCGCGTACGTAAGGAGGATGCTGTTAGCGCTTGAGACAAGAATAAACGAGACAGGGACAACAAAGAAAGAAAGATGACAGTACTGATGACTAATAAAAGACAAATACAGAAAACGAAAAGAGGAATCTGGTCCAGTGTCGTGATTTAACAGATCGAGGAAGACAACTTTATTTGGAAGTAAAACAATTAACAAACTTTTAATACAAGGGAGCGGCTGGGGGTGACAAAGGAGTATAGCATTCTGTGAAGTGCCATAAGGAAGAGGTACATATGTTTTCACGGCACCTTTAAAATATTCAATGGTGCCCGAAAACGACTTTTTTTTTTTGGGGGGGGGGGGGAAACTTAAGAAATGATGTGTCTGGCTAATAATTAACGAATCTGTTTATTGTTTTCCTGTCCCTCGTATGCTGTCCATGCTTCTTAGGAATGTATGCGCTTACAAATTTTGCATTTATTAACCACCAGGCTACAGAATTGCCCCTTCTACACACATGAGTTCCCAAAAATTCTGAGTAAACTGGCTTTAGGGAAAGATACGAGTATAAACCTTATGGCTAAGAAGGTTCTAATGCTCATATATATAGGTTGTACGTCAACCGACTGATCAATAAATTAACAGTGTAAAGAAAGGCTCATCATGTAACGAGCGACAACTCACGGTCAATTTTCTTTTGATTCGCTTACTTCCCTTTGACGTTTTGCAGTGCGGTCCGGTGGCTCCACGGGTAGTGCCTGTCACCTATACCGTGAGGATATGTTTTGGGTTCAGATCTCATCTCGTGCACCCTGTTCTTTCTCTGCGTGTGACGCCTGTTTACGGGGCTAGATGCTCGACTGTGAGATAGCTTTAGCTGCTTTCTCGGCGTAAAACACCAATCACCCCCTCCCTTCTTGATTATTGCACATCACTTAACTTTACACGGAGCAAAATGCATGGTGGAATGGGGTTTAGAAAACTTTTGCTTGCTAGCTCCTCATGGTCATAGCAGAACCACAAAATCTCATTTTTGTTGTTATCGTCAATGACGTAACGCATTCTTCAGTTTTCTTACTATCGCGCCTTTTTTGAATGTCTATTGAAGACCACATTTTGCAAAAGTTCTATATATATTTCTACCTCTAAAATGAAATAAATTTACAGCTGTCAAAAGTGCGTTTACGCGAACTCTTGATATATATATACAGCCCATAAACAAGATTTAGCCTGTCATAATATTTCTACCGCAGTCCTGCATAGAGCAATATCGATCATTACTTACATTCTGATAAATGGCTCACAGATCTTGGTTCTAACGAGGACGGTTAAATATAGCATTTCGGTACTATGGCAAACAATTAAGTCATTAAACATCAATCGAACATTTCCATTAAAGAGGCCTGCTTGCCTTCATGGTCACTATGAAAGAGACTAGATCACAAGAATACTCTGAAAACAGTCCGATGGTCACCAGTGATTTTTGTGTGTGTGAGGATCCTGTTGTCTACGAGGTTAATCCTATGCCAAAGTATGAAGAATCCAGACACGTCGAAGGATGCAGTTCTCGATCTCTATCTAGAAAACGCAGCTTAAAGAGTGGCGAAAGTTACATGGCCCAGAAGAAAACGTTATCGTTGACCTCACGTGTATCCGAAAATGTTGCTGTGTTGTATGGGCATTAACTCGTTTCACTTTTCCGCACATGAATTAGGTGCTAGGACATATCAGAAGGTGAACATACCATGCGGGGTGGGAGCGTTATAATGTTTGCAGTTTATATTACGCTACGGATCGAATGAAATGTAGATATTGACAATCGAACAGTAAGCATATATTATTATAGACTGGGAATAATTTACGATTACAATCACAAGGGGCCCGTAAAGGTCGTATGCCCCGGGGCCGTGTTGTCTTTATGTGGCCTGGCTTGCAGCATAAGATGCATGATTGCTTGCAGTTTTTGGAGTGCAATCTGTCGAATCATCTACATCAACCCCATTACCCTTTCTTATCGCACTTTAAAACACGACACATATATATAGGTCGTGGATGGCTCCATTCCCTGTGCCGATTTCCATTCCCCACAGAGAGAGATTTGCGCTTTATAAGATCTGTTCAGTCGATTGTACAGAGGATTTTGGTTTTGTGTGTGTGTGACTGGGCTGTAGCAACCATCGCGGTGACCTACTCGCCGAGTAGGTTTCGCTCGCTCCGATTGATTAGAAAGCGGCGCTGACAGCGTGGTGCAGTTCTGTAGTAAACAATCCTGTGCCACGCGCGGCATGTCAGCCACGCGCAATGCGTCAAGGCCGCGCGAGGGATGCTAGCCAAGGGGAGTAACTCTACTGTTCTTGCGGAATGTGAGGGCCGAAACTCTTTCAACTTCAAACGAACACTCGCCTGGCAGCTGTTAAAAATCATAGCGCCATGATGCGAACCCTGATGAGATCACGTGTCAAAATGGATAGTAAACAAAGGAACGAGGTAAGTTGAAAGATTCGTGTTATCGTCTGTGAGGTTAGTACGGAAACAGAGGGCGATATAAATGTCGTCTGCTCGAGGGTTCAGTACCCAGGATGAGACAAATGAAATAGCTGTGTGTGTTTGCAGAAGTGTGTCACTGCCCCGGGCGCAGCAACGTGCGCCCTACCAGCGCTGTTGCGCTGCACAGCCACTGCCTTGCACTTGAAGAACATGCCTTGCTCGTAGTTTGGCTGCGTGGGAGTGACCCAGAAGAATGGGGATTTCGTGCTTGTGTTTAAAAAAATGTGTGTGTAGAGGGGGTAGTGGCACCGAATGTGGAGAGAGAGAGCACTTGTTACTAACAATGTTAGCGAGTGATAGAGATATAACAAGTTGAATGCTGAATGACAAAATGACAGATACCACGCATGTGGCGAGAGTGCACTTGTTACTAATAATATTAGCGAGTGAGAGATATAACAAGTTGAACGCTAAATGACAGTTTACTGTCAAACAATGTCGAACTTGTATGTGTGTTTCATTGACGTAAAACCTGAACACAGCATGTGGCTGAGATTATCTAGGGGGTTTAAGATAGTAAGAAAATCTCATATCAGTACACTGGAGCACACTAGATATGAAAGATAAGAAACTTTATTGAGGACGATGGAATTATGGCCCAGAGCAGCTATTAAACACAAATTAAATGTGCCATATAGTATTCTAACTTTTGTTTACTGTTGTTTAAATCTCAGACTGAAATTTTGGTATCAGCAATTATACAGTTTATATTTAATTTTGGAAAATTTCCTTGTGAAAAGGTGTGCTGTCAAATACACATGAAAAAAATGGTGAATATGCTAGTCATATCGATGGGAAGGTTAGTGTTTTATGCTAAACCAGCAACTTAAGCTACGTCATGGTAAAGCAGTCCACTTCCATAAGCAGAAGGAGGAACAGCATGTCCAAGGTAGGATTTGAATCCAGCGAGGTTGAATTCCAGGACACTCAATTCTCTCTACCTGTCCCAAGTTTAGATTCCATTCAGTTCAATCTTACATTATAGAGTTCCTGTGTTTAGCAGACAGATATCTCTCAATTTACATGAGGGACTTTCAATTTTTCAAGTCATACATGTCAGTGACTGCTGTATGCTCTTTGCTGTTCTATTTAATATCTTTCAGTAAAAAAAAAAAATGCACAGACCTTATGATAAGGGGGCGGGGGGGGGGGGGAATTGGTGTTTTACGCCGTTACCTTATGATAAAGCCATACAACCATTAACAAGTATCTTGTTAAACTTGCTGCTTTGAAGGATTGGTAATGATGACAATGATTGTGGTTGCACTCATACTGAAAACTGTCTTTAAGAGGAATACAAGGAAAGTTATTTTCATGGTTAAAAAGATTCATTTTGATACTCTTGAAGCTAGGAACCTAAAGCAGTATTTGCCTTATCGGTGTTAATGTTGAGTCTGAAGAACCTATTTCACTTTTCAGAGCTTGTGGATGTAAGTAGGGTGTCATCTCATGGGCATTTAGCAAAATGATGTAGTTTGCTGTAGGGTCATGAAATCACCAAATTTAAAAAAATCACTTATGACCAGCACCAGGTTGTCACTTGCATTGTTTGAAATGAGTAGAAAGCAGAAATCTCTTAGTTCTGCTGAAAAGGTACTCAGATATTGCTTGCAGACATGTGCATGCAGTCCCCACTTATTTAAAGAGGTAAAGAATGAAAGAGTCTCCTTTGTTATCACTCATAGGGTGATTCACTCTATATCCTACACAGGAGAAGCTATGGGGCACCAAGAAGAATCTAGAAACACCCCTCTTTATCACCAAAGATCGAAGTGCTGCACAGTTGAGCACAGACCAGCAAAATACAGTGTCATTTAAAAAAATTTTTTTAACCATTCACAACTTTACAGACACTATATATATATACACAACCAATAATCACATTTATGATTGTGTGAGTGCATGCAAATCACTCACTGACTTACTCTTGCACTCATTTTCCCAAAATATCTAATGAACTGCATCCTCCACCAGTTCCTAGATTACCCTTAACCATATAACTGTTTTGATGTTGTTTTTTGGTGAAGTGTCAGATCAGTGTGGTGCTCATAATATCTTGACTGCAAAGGGCATAGTTCATTTGAATTTCAAAATTTTTTTTATCTTGCCCATGATCTTGTCCATTATTGCAAGCCACTTAGCAGACACACAAACCCCTTTTCTCAGTGTTATTTGTAGCTATCTTTGAAGTTTTCTTTTCAACCCACATTTCGCCATTTTCAGCACTTTTGGACACATTTTGCCTACTTCATTGATTCAGTAGTTTCTCGAAAATGGTGTTCTGTTCCATTAGCTTTGAGGTGCCATGATTTTCAGGCAATAATGTGTTTTAAGTCAGCATTAGAAGGCCAGATGTTCTATAGACCGCTGATGCTGTCTTGCTGTGCTTAGATTGGAATGAGTCATGCATCCAGAATGTGCAATGGTAGGGCCGACAGCAGGTGAACCACTGTCAGAACAAGCCATTCCTCTTCATGCTTCACCCCCTTCCTTTTTGCAACATACCTACATGCTGATTTGCATGGCCGCTGGTGAGAAGAGATCAAGGGGTTCTCTCACCTCTTTGCCTGTGCCTTGAGCTATGAGCTGCTCACAGCAATAAAGACCATTGGATGGCAATGCTTGTGTGCCGGCGCATTGTGTGTGCCCGTGTGTGGAGAGGATGCATTTGTGCAAGGGTTTATGCACTTGATTACATTTCCTAAACAATGAATGCCCACAGTTTATCTGTTTATTCTTTAAAAGGGTGTTTATGTCGTAGCCATTCAGAATTCTTTTTGCATGATTGTCTTTGGAAGTAGTTGCTGGTGTGTGTGGTTTGTAAGAATCTGTCTGGAAGGAGAAGCCTAAAGCAAATTAAAACACTGTATTAAATGTTTCTTATCTCAGTGAGTGTCATTTCTTTCACATTACTTAACATTTCAGTTAAAGTAAGTAAAGTGTTGTTCTCCAACTGCACTTGTATTGTCCAGCATCACCACCAAGATAGGTCACACTCTCTGTGACCAGTAATGATAAAAAGGAACATTTAAACATTAGGTAAAGGCACACTGAACAACATATAGATGAAGTACAAAGAGTAGAATCTAATGCAATGGATAAAGATATAAAAAGATATAGGGGCTGTAAACAATGTGGAGATGGAGTAGTTATATAATGGTGCACACAACAGACAATAATATTATTGCAATAGGAATTCAGGGATAGTACTTAGTGAACAAATATGTTTTCAGAGAGCATTTGAATGCAGCCTTCAAGTGGGGAATGTAATGAGGAAGAGAATTCCACTGCTTACAGACACAGAAGGAGAATGTCCATTGTCAGTATATGGCTGTCTTTGTGGGAGGGAGGGATAGAATGCAGAAGTCTGATGAGGAGCCAGGTTTTGAGAATAAGTGTGGACAGACCACTAAACAGGGGAGGAGCCATCAACGAGTCCATAGTGTAGAGTTGAGAGCTTTTAGTCTTTTCTATCTTCAATTGGTGGCCAATAAAGAAAGTGAAGAAATGGTGTGACATGTTCAGATGTGCGCTTGTGAATGAGGTACTGTGGACAGCCAGCAAGAAGAGAGTTGAAATAGTCTAGTTTAGGCAAAACAAATGAGCAGAGTAAAACTTTGGTGGTTGAGATGGACAGAGTACTGCAAATGGAGGTGATCATCCAGAGTTCATAATATGCAGCATGACATTAAAAACATGTTTATCAAGAGACATGTCAGCAGACATTATGTAACCTAAGTTACATGCTAAAGTTAGGAACAGAGACATGCAGTACTGGGGGAACTCTGGCTCTCCTCTTTAAAAAAATAAGAGCTTCTGTTTTATCTCCATTCAGTTTCATCCATAGTATAACATCTGAAATGCAATCTTGGATGCTTTGAACAGCAGTGTGTGCCTGAGAAGTAGAACAGCTGGTATTCAGATGAGTGTCGTCAGCAAAGGATTAATCGGACACAGGGTGAGTTTGAATCAGAGTAGCAAGTGTGTAGAGTAGCAAGTACAGAACCTTGGGAGACTCCTGAGCGAATAGAGACTGGTGGAAATACGCTGCCATCCACTATAACTGAATCCTACCTGAGAGATATGACTGAAACCAGTCAAGGGAGGAGGACCTGAGATGCCATAGAGAGTAATGAGAGTAGTGTGATTGCTATCAAAGCCAGCAGACAGGTCTACCATGGTGAAGAATGAGATGTCATCTCCATTCAGAGCAGACAAAATCCCGTTTGTCACCTTAAGCAGGACAGTTTCAGTACTCTGAAAAGGGTGAAAGCAGGCTGTCATGAAGAAATCAAAATTTCAGAGTTAAGTTAGGACAACAGTTGCTTGAGATCTACTTTCTCAACGACTTTGGACAGAAATGGCAAGTTTGAGAATGGATGATAATTGTTTAATACATTGATGTCATTAGTAGGCTTTTTAACAGAGGTTTCACTAAAGCTGTTTTGAATGTGGATGAGAAAATGCCAGAGGATAAGCTTTCATATACTATCTGTGTAAGGGCAGGGAGTAGGACGTCCAGACAGTAGTGGGGTGGGAACTGGGTTCAATGGACAAGTGGGTTTAGACCGGAGTATAATGGTCCTAAGCTTACTTTCCAAGATTGGTTGAAAGAAAGCAAAGGAACAATGTGACCTTGCAAGCTCCTCGACGTGGTTAGCAGAACCGAAGGATGCACAGGCAGTTGATTAAGTTTAGCCTGGATGTCAACGATCTTGTGGATGAAGAACTCGCTGAAGGCCTCTGGCAGTATAGCAGGCTGCATGACCGTAGGCAGGTGCGGCCCACCTGTTGGTTGCAAATCCTAAATAGACTCTTCGACGATCAAGTACTGATGTTAGCTCAAAGGAATGCAGTCTTGGCAGAATAAACAAGTTGGATGACTGCACGCTTGGCAGCGTTTAGCATCTATTTATGGTCAGTCAACCCAGACCTACACCACAACCCGTCAGTTTGTCGACGCTCAGCCTTCGTTCTACGCACCTCAACGCGACTGCAGGAGGACCGTGACGCGTGTTTGTTGGGGCCAAGTTGGGTCCGCACAGCAGCAGCATGGGCCTTCAGCACAGCGAAGAACGGCCGCAAGCCTGTCGGGAGAGGTCGAGGAGCAGAAGATAAACTCGGCTCCCAAGTCATCACGAAACATAGACATGTCCACGTCCTGGAGACGGCGCAACGTGCGGAACACTGGTGTCAGTGCTGGGCGATGACTACGCGAACTGTAGCACTGAAGAGACGATGAAGTACCGAGGTCAGTCAGGTCGGTCAAGTTCGAACCAAACCGGAACCAGACTTTTGAGGTGTGCATCCATATATGCAGAGTATATTTTTGTGGGTCTAGTCCAGGCTTTAGATGAATGTAAAGATGATATAGCCTAGTGATCACGGGAATTTTGATGTAAGAGTGTGGTTCACAGTGTCTAGGGAAGGCAAAGTCCAGCCCTGTCATTCTGCTGTTACTTTCTTAAATTATCAGCTACCCATCAGCAACCCATATTTTGTGAACTGTGCCCTTATTATTTCAAGTGCAGTTGACTAAAAGATCATGCACTGTTAAGTTTTTCCTTGCACACAAGTGGTGGTGGTGAGCAGGGGGTGGTGGGGGTTAATGCGAAATCTATTTTGTGGCTAAGTTAGTAAACTGTGGATAATAGGGTGGCTTTTTTCTCCACTCTTCCTACAGCTATGTGACATTAAGTATTTGAGTCTTTCCTCTGTCTTCCCTCTTAGCCATTCCTCCTGCATGCTTGTTTGTGAACCTCTGAGCCATCAGATTGGCTTAAAGTTGTATGACTATGTATTTAACGTGTTTTATAATTTGAAACGTACCCAGTAACATGATTACAGCTTGAAGCAGTTTCCTGGAATTGCAGGGAACATTTTCTGTAACAGCTACAGGTTCTGTTGGATTCTACTGAGATGGCGGACCTGTCCACTGGCGCTCAGTTTGTAGTGAGCCACACACCCGGGCACAGTATTCGATCCTCTCCCCTTCCCTCCACTGCCATTCCCCGCACACACCTCAGTACACCAAATGGACCGGTGCTCATCAAGATCGATGTAGGTCCCATTCCTCTTCCCCCACCTTTCACTTCCAAACCTACCAGTTGGAGTGGTGCTGCTGCCTGCCCACACGGCTCCTGTCTAATTTATCCACCGTTTATGGTCTTTGTGCTCCTGACGATAATGCTAACGTGAATGTCTAGCACTCACGGTTTAGTTTCAGCAAGTTTTCATTCAAGTTTTATCTTTACTTTATCAAATCGGCTGCCAGACACGTTTTGAAATTCCGACAACTTTGGCCCATGGTGCTGCATTGTAGTTTTCAGTCTCGAGAATTTCTGTCTTAAAGATCGTCTTCGTCGTCGTCGTCGCCATCATCATCATCATCATTTTATAGATCCTTCTTACCCTTTTCCCTCCTGTGCCGGCACACGTCACCAGAAAGTGGCACGACACATGTATCGATTGAGCTCATTGATTGTGCAGCCGCAGTGGCGGACTTGAGCTACTACTGGCGGACAGACGAGTTGCCCGTGCAGCAGCAGTAGTAGAAGCAGGATACCAGAAGGTGCAGAGGACTGATGCAGAAAGAGCCTGCGAATGTGTCTCTGCTGCCTGCGATATCGATTGCTAGTTTTGCTCCTGAAGCTTGGGTAGTGGTGGTGATGGTGTTGGTGGTGGTGGGAGTGGTGGGAGGGGAAAGAGCGGTTGGATGGAGTTCTGTGGACGACCTTAGCCGTCTCATCATTTCCGTAGTCCGCCCTCCTCTTCGCGGTCCCTGACCTCTCTTCCCCTCTCCCCTGATTAGCCTTTACTGGTCAGTGCACGGGAGATTCGCTCAGCCCTTGACACCGACCATCGAGCGACATCAAAAACACGGGGCGTCTCCGCGCCATCAGTTCACCCTCACTGCCTCACGAGCTCGCGGGGAGGGAGAGAGAGAAAACCGTGTGGTGCCGATTGTTGCTCACGCTAGACATTTTCCCTCCAGTTTCTCTGGAAAAGCAGGCGAGGCGCGCACGGCGCTGCACAATCGATGTGTGCGCACCCGTTTCCCCCTCCCCCACCTCGCGTCCCGTGGGTCCGTGCAGTACGTGTTTTCCCACGAGACTTGGAGCGACACAGCGGCAAGCTTTGTAGAGCGAAAGGCACGGTGCTGCACACACAGTTAATCAATCAAGTAACGTGTTGCATTGATCCGCGGCGGCGGCCCCCACGGGTGCATTTTAAGTGACGAGCCACGTGGTTGTCGCCTTGCTGTGCATGCTGTGGGCTTTGATTGGCCACCGTTGCTGTATACACGGCTTCCGTAAACAACTGCACCTGGGCACGTAGACACTTGCGGGGTGAGCGAGAAACGGGAGCGAGACGGTGTCAGCTGTGAACAAGCGGTACTAGAGCGTGACGCGAAGTGAACGTTGCCTGCTAACGTGGTGTCGCGTCCTGTTGTGCACACGCCGCTCCGTATGAGTGCTTGCACAATTTCTGCACGCTTGGTTGGTGCTAGATAAGTGTGACAGTGTACCCATCTGCTGCAAGTAAGCCCAGCTGCCAACGACTTTACAGCAAGTTCAGAGGGTTCCATGTACTTTTGGCCGCGTGTGCCTGTATGTGTGTTTCAAGTTTTTATTATGAGAAAAGTGTAGTGATTTACACACTTTAAAACGCCCCACATTTGCTCTCAGTGTACACAAAGCACCACAAATTTGATTTAAAAAAAAAAGGAGTGGGGTGTAAACAGTCGGGTGAAAGGAGACTGGGAAACAGAGCTGCTGGGATTGTCCTGACCTTCCCTCCTGGTCAGCGCTGTGTCTTGGTTGAAATAACCTAAGACTTTTTTCGCCAATCGCAGTCTTTACAAGATAAACGGCTTGTCGAAGCGACTGTTCTCACTATGATAAATGTTGGGAAAGAGTCACCTGTATCTACAGACAAAACTTATCTTTTTTTCGATGGAGGTTGAATAGTAAGAGAGGCGACGCGTGGTTCGAATATGGTTTGCACACTCGAGCATTCTTGATTTGTGGAAACCGGTGAGGCGCGCGTATGTCGGTTGAGAGAGGTGTGGAGAGAATACGACCTTTGACTTTCTGTGAATTACCTATGCGCGAACACATATGATACCAGCCAGGGTATCCTCCTTCGCCCGAGTTTGTTTGGTCTGGTCCGGTTGCGCAACGGATGGGGTGAGAACTGGCTGTCAAGGGTTCAGATCTCATCTCGGGCGCGCTATTTTTTGTTTGTTTTCTGCATGAGGTATCTGTTAACAGGGCTGGCTGCTTTGCTGTGGTATAGCCTTAGTTACTGGCTTGGCGTAAAATATACCAACCCTCTCCACCCACCTCGTTTCTGCCTCGTTTCTACCGCTAACTTTTCCAAAGGTGATTTGATTGTCAACTTTTGATCCGTCACATCATTTTGAGACAAGCTTATTCATGCGTGGCGTCACAGTTGCAAAACAGTGAAACGATTGTAGTTTTGATGTATCTTTTCTAATTCAGTAGCTCATATTGAGCAGCGGGTGTACATTTTGCATGAAACATTCACATGACTCGCTCTCATTTTTCACCTCCAAGACTCCTCTCTGGTTTTTGCTCTGTGTGTGTGTGTGAGTGATTGATGCCGTCTCAGATTACGATGTTCTGTGTTTGTTCAGCATATCATGAGTGTTTTGCCGTTTTTTTCTGCGGAGAAGCTAGAGATAACATCTTAGCATAATAATAAGCACAAAAAATATGCCCCCGAGTAACCGCCACTTACCAAATAAAGCCCACGACCTTTAATCGAAATGAATGTTTCTGCTAAATTTAGTGGGGTCGCACAAACAGTAGGGGTGTGATCATAAATCTCTCTTTCACACACACCCACGCAGTCAGAGAGAGGTGATGGTGGGGGACAGCCCAAGGCACAAGTGCAAGTGGTTGGAGTCGATGAAATCAAAGTGGGTGACAGGTGAAGCGCCTGTGCCGACAGTAAAGCGGTGGCCTCTGTCGCCCCCTCCTACAAAGCACACAGTCCCCTGGGGCGTGGGGCGGAAGGCGCAGTGGCGGGGCCAGAGCTGGCCTGCTCTTGCCTGCTTGTTGCACTCCCTGCCGTGCTGCAGTCTTACTGCGTCTCTTAGGCGCTCCTGTCGTCCTGCGCTGTGCAGCTCCTACAATGGGGTCATGCCTGCGTCAGACTGCCCGAGTTCCCGCTCGCCCGTGCACCGTCACCACCACCACCACAAGACAGCACTTCACAGTGGGACAGCCGCCACCCCACAACTACAGCTTGAAATATTTCTCCATGTGCAGATACAACCGTCAGTCATCACTGCAACAGCTACAGCTGTCGATATCGTCAAGGTGACACCATTTGCAGTGGCTGCCACTGCCTGTCACAGATCCAATTCGCTCTTCTTTTTTTTTTTTTTTGAGGGGGGTATGCTGGTTGTACGAAAACATTGAAAGCACACCTGCATCTGGCCTCGTGTCACGTGACAGACGACACTGCAGTCTGAAGTGGGTTTCGTGCACTCTTATTTGTACTTCTATGCTTCGGCTTGCGTGAACCTGGGTGCATATCTAGGACGTGGCAATTGCTCTCCAGCTCAGAACTTAACTCCGCTTACTTACAGAGATTGGGTGTCGTTACGAACCTTATACAACCGTCTGCTGTGTCTGGTAATGACCCTTACACCCCTCCTCCATTCACCCACCATGCTTACGATTGAAACGTCTCCTGTCGCTTGCATTGGACTGAAGACATTACACGTGCTGTACAGTTCGTCTTCGAGGAAATTTAAAAAAAACTTACAAAACCTTTTGTACCAGAAATAGAAGTTTGCTGTTTCTGATTCTATATGTAGCTTTCTTTCAACCTGGGTAATCAGATTTCCAGAAAAAGGCAAACCCATCTCTATTTAAAAAATCAAAAGAATATAGGTGTTCGAATGTTTTGAATGACAGCTTCCTTCTAAAACTGGCTTTTAAAAAAGCAGAGCTGAAGCTACTGAAGAAACAGAAAAGGACAGCATTATAAACCAGACCTGTCGAGTTTATCAAGGAGAGGTGAAGATAAATCGAACAGACGTTACAGGGAGTGGTTTGCCAATGTAGTCGTGACTCGGGTCATGCATGTCGACGGGTGTATTTAGCTGTTGGTGCACACTGCCTTATCCGAGCGTTGATGTAGGGCCGTAGCTGCAGTGTGCAGCTGACTTCCGCCCCTGCTGTATCGTGTATCTGGATGCCGCCGTCTGTCGCCTGCTGTTCTCCTTCTGTGCTGGTCGCTTGACGATGATGAGATGGGTTCAGTCGAGTACACCGACGTGAGAACTGGTGGTTGTTGTACGATGACTACTTGGCACCGTCATCGAAGGATGTGTCGATGCCACTCCTACGTGAAGTAGATGACACCAGCACCTACCCGTTCAAGCCTCGTTGTCATGTGAGTTGTGGGGTGAGTGGCGCGCTGGATTGCATGGCGCCTCTTTGTAGTTAAGTGCTTGTGGTCTGGATATGTTTTCATTTTGAGATCTTGTTGGACTGCGAGGAGCCTGAAAATTGGTAGCGGTAACATCTGGATAAAATAACTATGCATCGAGGATTACTGTAGTTTGAGATGCTTTCTTAGCAGTGAATATGTTTCCTTTTTAAAAATCAAATTGAACTGATTGTTTTCTGGAAATGGTTCACAAGCGTTAATTTTTCACCAGCATGAGGATGGTGATTATTATTATTATTAATTAAAACTATGTAAGTGTTAACCTCTTAACTTGGACGGCAAGTCACTTGTGAACCAGAAAAGTATGTTTGTGCTTCGGGCTTAAGCTTAGGATTTGGTTTTAAGTTATTTTTTTGTACGGGAACATCGTGAGCCAGGGAGTGTAAATGTCTTAAGTCTGGAAAATAGAAAAGAAAGCACATAGGGACCCAAAGAAGTGTGATTAAGCAATAAGTTTATCGTTGTATATTTTCATATTCAAAAATGGGCAATATGTTCAACAGCTCAGGACACTTTTTTTTTTTGGATTCACTGTTTTCTTTATTTCGATCTCATAATAGTCGCCCTCCCATCCTCACACACACAAACACCTCTTTCTGCAGGCTTGCCCGCGCATGTGCGATTGGAAAACTGAGTGGCTGGTCATAAATTTTGACTGACTTGTTTGCGTTTCGCCATCGATTCTCCGTCCGATAGTGCTTGGGTAGTTGCATCGATTCCATCTCCCGCACCCTCTATTCCTGTCGTGGCTGGACGGTAGAGGCGATGTGGGAGACCGGACTGTCCGAGCGGCCGGCCACTGGCGATAGTCTGTAAAATTGATTGTCCGGCGTCAGAACATTAGATGGCACGTTCTTCGCGCGCCCTCTTCCGCAGTGGGGCCAGCTGCTGTCATGGTGGCGCCGACGACTGGTGAGGAAGGAAGGTTGCAGCTGTGAACGTGCCAGGACTGGTCTGGGAAGGTGGGGAGAGGGCTCTGACCTGTCGGTGATGGTGTCTGACGATTCATAATTTGTCAGCACTGGGGCGTGACGAGGTCCCACGACCGGTGCACAGGACTTATTAGCACTGGTGTGTGACCATCTGTAGTATGTCAGCACCGATGACAATCTGATGTGTCAGTCATGGTGTCTGACGTTCTTTGACGTGACACCAGCGGATCGTTGATCAGTCAGTACTAGCCACAATCGATAACGTATTGGCACTACAGTTTTAAGGAGCTCAGAGGTGTTAGAAATTGGGGGTCGAGTTGACATGGGGGGTGGAGTCAGCAACGGAAGGCGCATTCCGCCTACACCGCGGTAGTAGAGCTGAGCTGTGTGAGTTAAACATGATGACGTTTGTATTGCGAGTCACATGATCGTTCTTCGGTAATGTTTTGTGAGGAACGGCGAACACAAAGCCGTCTGCTCTTATCGAAGCTGGTGTAGCATATTGCCGAAAAAAAAAACGAATTCTGTCCCTTTTGCGCCAGTTAAAATTTAACTCTAGCCTTGTAAAGACGCGTTACTAAATTTGATGCTACGCCCAGTTTTGGCAAGGACCAGTGAAGCGTTGACTACACCCTACACCCCAAATCAGATTTGTTCCGATTTTTTTTTTCTTTTGTATTTGTGACATTCCACAAGTTGTGTCTCGCGACACCTTACGACCCTTTACTAGTGTACAAGGATATAAGGCGCTGCTACAGGTCTTCGCTCTCATTATAAGAAGTCGGTAGCTGGGAAATGTAAGCGAAGCTCAGTAAACGAGGTTGCAGCATGTCGCGACACTCGCAGAACATGCGCCAGCATGTCAGGACTAGGACTCACCACTGAGCACGCCTTATCTTTTACAGCTCGGCACTTTATCGCCTCTAAGAGAATTGCTTGTGAGAATTGGGAGAAAACAATAAACGTTTGAGTTGAGTACATTTTTTCTTTGCACTGCTGCCCTGTTTCATTATATACTTAGTCTCGTTAAGGTACACATAGCTGACATTTTCTTTCTTCAAATCCTATATTGGGGGACGACTTACAGTTTCATTCTTCCCCCCCGTATAGGAACAACACCAGTTTGTTATATATTCGGGTCATTGGAGCGTGCGCAATATCACGAACCGGATAGATGGAAAACCAGTGGATTTAAGAGTTACTGTGTAATGAGATTTTTTCCACGGGAACGGTGGATCTGTTGCACTCCTTTATCTGTAGTGTTACAAGCACTGCGTGATACCGCGTACTCCAAGTGCACTGGCTGATTCGTGTCATTCATGCTCTATCTCTACACTCTACACGTTTATCTCTCTGTTCCTCTGCCACTTAAGGCACTGCACACATGCGCCCAAATGTAGGTTATCAGAACTATCAGCGGAAGTTTTTTCTTCACCCTTCAGCCTGCCTTTCAAAAGATTTTATCTCTCTCTCTGTGACTGATGGCTGTGTTGGAGGGAGAGATTCAGAAGAATAGAAGATCATGAAGTTCATGTGCACATACGAAATAAGACAATCGACAGATCTTCCTTTGGGGTTATCTGCAAACAGGATATATGGAATAAGGTCAAGTCAATAGCGAAGTGTAGAGTTTAAACTATTCATACACTTTCATCCATGTGATCGGTGCATGTGCATGTTTGAGTTGGTGCGCGTGGCCGCTGTATCTCTGTATTTATCTCTCTGTCGCTCAGTCTATTCGTTATCTTTGTACGGGACAATCCTGTAGCTCTTTGCTGTTATCAGCGACAGTTGGGCGGAGATCCTGAGTCATGTCTATTGAAGGTCGTGGGCAAGCCGTAATGTTTGGTGCATCGGTCAGTAGACCTAGGAACGAAGACAGTATGTGTGCCCTCCGTCTTCCAGAGAGTAACGACTGTAGCAAACAACACTATTCAGCCATGCTGCCAACTTTGCGTGGAGACGTTGAAACACTTTATTCTTATGCTACAATCTTTATTCTTAGTGTATATAATGAAAGACTATCACATGCATGGGTGTCAAGGTAACACCAGGTAACGCCCACGGTAAACTCAGTACACTGTAAGTGAAAGTTGCGACTAGAAAGATCGCACTAATAATAATATTGAAGCATTTTTAAGAAGCGGCCTAGTCCACTTTCAACGTTCAGTCGAACTTCTGTAAGTCGACCCTCCGTAAGTCGAAATTCTCTCTAACTCGAATTTTAAACATCAACTGGTTGGTTTCCCATTAAAGCAATGCATATTCAACTTCCGTAGCGCGAATCGGCCTGGCCAAAAACTTCTACAAATCGAATCTTATTAAGCCGGTCAGCATGTTGAAACCGTTTGAAAATACGCGGAAAGTGTCAAATCGTGTGCTCCTCCCCCATCGACCCTGCGCACCCAGATTTTCATATCTATAGGAAACACGTGTACGATAAGCGCGACTCTTTAAAAGTATGACAAGAAATAAACACTTGATTTAAATTAAACTTCCACAGTGAAAACATGTTCTTTTTTCGGCGAACTTCCTTCACTTGAACCTTCCTTAACTCGATTTTTTTTTTTTCATCGATCCCTTGAAACTTCAACTTGTTCGACTGTACTGTTGTCTTACTGGATATGACGATACTTATTTATTCTATAAATTGTATTCTTCTGATCGATAATTGATAGATTTATAAGCTAGACTAGATAGGTTTAGAAAACACGGCTGTTAAACAGGACTGTCTCAAGCGTCGTACTGGTATCCTCAGGATGATACCTCGGTATTAGCTACTGGCGGAAGAAAAATCGGATATCTCACGGCGCAGAACAGATTAGAACACAGGGGGATCGATTCCCAACTTTGCGTGCGCTCTGTGGAGGGGCTACGCCAGTAACACGTGTGATTGCTAAAGTGGGCCACCGTGAGCCATGCCAGTGAAATCACGGTGTTCCTCTTTGAGTAATACGTATGACCAGTAGATGGGTTCCACCAGTAAAATGTATGACCGACACTGCGCCACTTTGAGCCGCACCAGTAAAGCGTGTGACCGACAGGCCGATGATCACGTGGCTGGGCTGCGACGACGTCACAAACCCTTGCGTGTATGTGAATATACTTTCTAGTGGGAATCAGTTAATAGACATCAAGTTAACCATAACCGTAATAAAACATTCTTAAAAACCATTAAACCAGATGTAACACCTGTGCGTTTAAAAAAAAAAAGTTGCTAGCATACTGTCAATGTAGCGGCTGTAGCCCCTGTGGTCTCTTGATACCAGATAGCGTTTGTCTGAAGGCGTCTCTTGGGAAATTACATAGATGACAGACTCCATCTTGCTGTCATGCCGCTTTAGCCTCGGTCTGACCCACGCATCCGGCACTCTAGCCGCAGTCTTCACCGTCACAAAAAGGAATGGTTTTACCGGCCATTTGATGATGTCTTTGCCTAATCAGCGCCCCTGGTTATACAGTCCATATCACGATGCTGTGCCCAAATTCTAGTTGGAAAATTTTTTAGTTTGGTAGTGGTAGTGGTCGTCGTCGTCGTCGTCGTCATCACGGTGAGGAGGCCATGATAGAGGTTCAGTAATAAAATAAGCGGCTTTTGAAAAATTCCCTTTTCCAACACTTTCTTCTCCAAATACCTAACCATTCCATCAGAGTGTCTTCGTTATTCATATGTGACACTTGCTTCTATTCGCACTCTGCAAGCACCAGGCATTTGCACTTTTCATCTTTTACTTGGGTGAGAGGGGTGGCGGTGGCAGGGAGGAGAGAGAGAGGAAAAAAAGGAAGAACTGCAGCAAATCACAGGCAGAGTAATAACTAGCCAATGATGGAGGTCGTGTCAGGGCCATCTAGAAAGGAAGGCGATTAATTGGGGACGTGGCATTGGTATCTGAAGTGAAAACTTCGCTGCCTCCATGCATATGGATGGATGGTCGTCAGATGACATGCACCACCCGCCTTGTTGCTGTGGGGCGGAGACGACTCACTCGCAGGGGACATGGCGAGAATAGTGTCCAAGCCAGCGCCTTAATTTTTAGAGTCGTCCAGCATGCGTGACACTCAAGCGAACCTAAAGGCTTCTGGTCGTCCAAGCTCTTGTTTTTCTTATAAACATGTTTATGGTAATTTTTTTCCCTTAGTTCTGTGTTTTAATTCTGTATATATGTATCCCTGTGCACTGGGACACCCGAGTATTAAATTTGGGGGTTTGTTGTTGTCATCGTCGTCGTTGTTGTTGCATGTTTTTTTATGCACATGCCTGTTCAATTTCGGCTGAAACCCCCCCCCCCCCCAAAAAAAAATGTATTTAAAGATGTCTCTCTTCTTTCACGGAGGGACGTGATTTTGTTCAATTTATTTACAGAGTAATGCTTTACAGTGGTATACTCCAGTGAGATTGAGTTTAGGCGTTTGTTCGTGCTTTAGAATGACACGTTGGAGAATTAAATCTGCTGGTATCTGAAATACACTTTCTGTTCATTAGCATTCCGGAGAACAGCGATGGCAAAGAAACTAGAATCGCCTTATGATACTCTAGATGACGGTGAGGAAGCTCTCGCCGAAGACATTTTTTCTGGTTAACCTTTAACCCCTACGCAAGGCTTGGTCATTATGCATTCCCACTGAGAGAAAATCGAGTGGCTGATGATCCTAAGAGTGAGAGTGTGAGATATTTTGACACTTTTTTAAAAATGTTAAGTTTTCGCTGAGAAAAAAAAATGGAAGAGGTAGGAGGAAGCTACTAATGTTCAAAATAAGTAATAACTATTTGTGTTCAGAATAACTGTAGTACCGCATGGACTTGAATTGTAAAAACAAAATACACATCTTTTTTTACGGCAAACACCACTGTTCCTTCGTCTCCTCGTTCTTCCCTCTCTTATCTCTTTTTGCGGCCAGAGTGGACATGGCTTACTTTTAAAAGTAGTTATGTGTGCGTAAGAAAAGGTCATGCTGGCCCAGATCAAGGCTTGAGTTCAAGGCCCTGTAGAGCGACTCACGATATGATACTAAAAAAAGAACAGCGCTTTTTTCTTTCTCGAATTCAAACCGCGCGCTGTTGTCCGCACTTCACCAACGGACAGTAGTAGTCGTCCAGCGTGACGAGAGACAACAGCTGACATCGTCCTTCACGTGCTACCCACTCTTTCTGTGGCACTGGGCTGTCCCCGTGCACTGTTGTGGATATAACCACCCTCACATTTTCAAAGGCACGTCATGGTCTACGATAAAATATTAATGAAAGTTGTTTCAAAAGATAATTTTGTAGGAACAGTGGTATATTACCGTTGTCTTTTCTTGTAGTCTAGACAACATGTTTGGTTCTGAAAATCGAATTGGAAAAATGGCTCTTGTTATTTGATAGTAAGATAAACGTGAAAATTGTCAGCTGATGTGAAAGCTTGCGGAAGAAGCTATATTGTTGGGAGGACAGGAGGAAACTGTATAGTCTGTTGTTAAGGTGGAGATGTAGAGCCGAAACTCACCTATCCAGTAGCTTATTAAACATACTTTCTTGGACGTTTACAAAGCTAAAGAATTTTGTATATGCTTTTTAAGTGAGATAACAGGGAAGGCGGCATTGATTGCTGGTCTTTGAGCTTTTTCGTCGCTTGTTGCCTTGGCAATGCTAGGCGCTTTGAAAAGAAAACTAGAAAGCTGAGTGTCACTCTCATTCCCAAATAGAAGCCTGTGTTTGGGCAGGAGTAAGTCTATCCATACTACTTCGCGGAAACTTTGCAGTTATTTATTTGATATCGTCAAGCAGAATATGGAAATTTTCCTGTAAATTATCCCTTGGCGTCACTGCCTGTGGTTAGAAAAGGTCATTGGTCGGATAGGATCTTCGTGTACACGCGTTCTCTCCCCCCACCACCACCACTCCTTCGACACCCCCAAACACTAGGCGTTGTGGTGGAGTGTCGGATGTCTCGGTGGGCGCACGTGATGTGCAAGGCACCAGTGTAAGGCAAGGTGAGTCCATACTATAACCGGAGTTATTGCGGGGACTGAAAGGTCGTAAATGTGCTGACCTCCTCCCTATCCCCACCCCCACCCACGTACGTACTGCCCCTTCCTTGTCCTGTCACAACGTTTCAGATTTCTCGTCTCAAGTGTCTTCTCTCTCTAGTTCCCACAACCTTTCTCCACCTCACCTCCAGCACCACTTCCTTGCGGCACCAGTGATACCCAATGCCCTACCCTGTCTTACACCATCTCTACATGGGTTCTCCGCAGCCACCATCATCACTACAATGATGATGATGTGACAGTCACCATGAAATGGTTTCTTCATTCATTAAGCAGCAAGTGGAAAATTATATCAGATTTTATTTAGTCCGGCCTTTTTCTGCTTATTTTACATGTTTTGCTGGCACATTGCTACCAAGTTCCTAAAAGGGTATTCATATGCCTGTTCGTGTTCATGCGCTCTTTCTCAGACACACTTATTTCATGCCTTTATATACATTAGTATATTTAGCTAACAAAAACTTCAGACTCATTTCACGAAGTAAAGGAAACAAAAGGAATAATAAAAATACCAGCTAGGAATTAGTTCCTGTTCCCTTTTTTCTGTTTATTTAACTGAGTTCATAATCATCATTTCCATTGCGAGGCAGTGGTTGTTGCCCTGTAGCTTTAGGTGTTTGGCCATGTTGCCACAGTGCGTAGTTCTTTGCTGTGAGCATCAACAACAAATCATCATCTTTCTCAATTTATATTTAAACTACAAACTGTTTCTATTTTAAGCCGTTACTTTGTCTGAACATTACATTTATTTGCTTTTCTATGCCGTGTCCTTGCTGTGTTGGTTTGCATGTCTGTCATTCGTGATCTGTCGTCTTAACACACATATACTAATTGTTCCGAGGTTGATTATTAAATCTAAGCAGCCGTTGTGCATGTTGTGGATGGCATTGTGACGGTCGGAGGGGGATTACTTGGCGACATGCGCGTTTCCCTGGATCGGATATCTTCCCGAAATGTGAGGCCAGCGCCCAGCCGCTCTCTTCTCTGCAGGCGGCGAACATGCAGACTGTAGCTAAAGAGCGATTAGCCACTGACAGTAGTTACCTGTCCAGGTGTATTTCATAGGCATGACCAGGTGAAACTGCATCCGCCTAGCTAGCCTTCCGCGATTGTGTTTTGTAGCCCCGCCACCCGATCCTATTGACATCCTCTCTCGTAAACTGCTGCTGTTTGTGGCATGCCTGCCATTTTGCTTACAGGCGCTTCTGCCTGCAACAATGGCAGCTGGCCTTTTGGTGAGTTGTCTTCACCTTACTCCATTTTGCTTCGTTGTTTGTTAAGAATTTGTTAGCAGTTACCTTTACGGAATCTTGTATTATCATGTGCTGCGCCTGCGCATTCGTGCGGTTTATGTAGATGCATATATCTTTCCATCTAATAATATTTACTGTGGGATCATGTGCAGGAAAGAGAAAAAAAATCACTTTGCCGAGACGCTCACTAGACTTGTAGTCAAAGAATAGAAACAATAAAAATCTGTTTCCTACAGGCCCACAGTGTGTGCTTGTCACGTTTGTAATTTTACTGAGGGCTGTGCGACCTAGGAATACATTTTCAAACATTCAGTACATAGTAACAAGAACTTCATTAATAGACTGTACCAACAGTATGGACCGCAGCGTTTTATTTTCAGTAGAATTTTTTTTTAATGGATTACTATTTAAAAACATTGGATATGTGCAGTGAGCTATCGTCACACAGATAACACAAGATAACGAGTATTTTGTTTGTAGTAAAGCACTTTAGCATCATGTTCTTCAGCTGCTACAATATGTTATACAATTGGTGTCAGTGCACTAGTGACTAGTAGCTGCTTCCTAATTTCTATAACGCCTGATTGCCGCAGTCCAGTAAAAGGGAAAAGAATCTTGCTCGCGTGTTGGTTGTACCCAACATCTGTGTGTTAAGCTCCTTGCCGTGTCCTTTGTGGTGACAGATGAATGGTCTCAGCAGGAAAGGACCTAGACGGGGAATGACGCGTTGCTGATTTCATTGCTGTCCTAAACAAAGCGGCGACGACCAGCCCGAGCTGTGAGCAGTCTTGTCAAGTTTTGATCAATGGCTTGTAAACAACAACATGAAAAGACATTGTTATAGCATCTAACATTCTGAAAAGGCCAGTGGTCGCTAGTCTGACCTCAGTATGACCTTTACAAACTGGCTCCATGGACTAGAAGCAGTGTGGAGTACAGTACATATGCACAGAGCAGCTGAGAAGTCTGTGACATTAGTGCTGTGCTTAGGACATGTTTCTTTTAGAAAGTGTTTGACAGTAGAGTTCGGCCTGTAGGCTTGTCTGCTTGCTAGTCTAGTCTACCTCTATGAATACTTTCTCAAATATAATCAGGAAAGAACTTTTGCGGTTAATTATAACGCGCCTGTCTAGCGTGGAATGCATTATTTCATACTGTGGCTTAGCTTGACTTATAACTGGACCCCCTTCACATTACCCCCCACACACACACACACAGACCCTCCCTGGCTCAGCTGATGTGTCCGCCGCGCTGTCCACGGTGAGACGCTGAACACTGACTACATTATTTAACATGCTTCCTTCCTGACGGGGAAATGTGCTCGACCGTCACGCCTGGGTGGTCCCCGTGGTCACGCTCGCTGCCTTTCTCCTGTGCTTATTGTCCCCATGTCGCTGACGACCTTTTCACTGAGCATCTCTACAGGTGACGATAGTTTGTTTGCAACTATTAGTTCCTAGTCCGCTTCTCTCTAGTTTCGTTCGGGTGTAGTGTGTAAGCCATCTTGTCGCCCCTGTGAAGAGCTGCATCTACTGCAAGCGGAAAGGCTGTTGAGGGAGAGGGGGTGGAAGAGGGTTGGTCCAGCGGCTTTGCTCAATTGTTTGTGGCTGTCGTCATAAGAATCGTCGCCATCGGAGCTTGACAGCCGGAGAAAGCGCATCTCTGTCTCTCTCATACACACTGGAAAAAGCCATTTGGCATGTAATTAATGTTCCTAGTAACAGTCAAAAACCTGCGTTTTTTAAAATGGTCGAGTCACTAGTTTACAAACAGTTGACAGAAGCTGGGCGCGTGTGTTGTGTGCGGGGAAGTGTGTCACTTGAGGCCTTTCAGTTTCCATATTTCCAGAATGTTTGCCTGTGACGGTGGTCGTCTGTCCTCGTCTGGATCGGTCATGTGTGTGGAACCTGCGTGTCCATGCATGCATGTGCGAACGCCTGTGCAGCAGCGAAATTAAACGTCTGTGCAAATGGGTCTTTGATTATTGCGATAAACCCATCCAACATGTCCATGCAGAAGGTCCATGTATCTGTGTGAGAAAGATCCGTGCGACTGGTGTCCGGGTTGTCGTGGTGTAGGATCACGGCGTCGATGTTGCCTTGCGTCAGAACGGTTATAAAAAGTGTGTAAAAAGTTAACGGATAAAATTGATCTTTTAGTAGCAGAAGTCTTCTATGTACGATAATAAAAGATGGCTTATACGTCAAGCTCATGTTTCAATATAGAAGTGAGGAACAAATAAGAAAAAAAAGTAGGTATTGAATCTGAAATGCGACTTGATGACTAATACCTTTAAAGGTCAACAGTAAATCCAGCCTGTGCTTGGCATGTATCACCTGGCACAACGCTCTTGTCATCAAGCGCTCATGCACGCTTCCTGCTAGCTCGGAAACTGAGACATTAAATGGTTCATACACTTGATCGGCGCAAAACAACCACCCACGTTTTCATGCAAGTGCGGGCGTAGCATTTATTATTGTGTTGCTTTAAGCACAGTTTTAATTAAAGTTTTATTTTAGTTTCATATTATCGATCTGTTTTCAAACACTTTCCAAATCTTTACTGGTATAACCTTTCTGTGGTGCAATGGAGTCACTGTGACCCCAGCCCTCTGGCTCATTTGAAAACAAACCTTTATCTTTCGTGTATTGATTTCTAAATTGAAACTATATTTATCTATAGCGAGTGCAGTAAGTTTGTGTGCAAAGCGCGTAGCAAATGGTTGTGCATCCCATGCCAGTAGTAGATGTTCGGTCTACAGTGATGTGAAATAATCAGAAGCTCACACATGCAGCGTTGTGCAGTATTATTTGAATTTTGTAATATTATCATGTGGGAAAAATATTGTAATAAAGTGTTTTATTTTCGTACTATAGTACGTTTATTATCCCCGTTGTACTATCAAAGTAATGTTGTCATGGTACCAGCCAGGGATAAAGATCCAATCGCAGGCACTCTTGCAGAGCAATGCTTCTGAATAGGTTACATTTGTTGTGTTGGTGTGTCTTGTAGAGAGAAGTGATGTGAGGTATATTTTTCTGGTTCGCAGAGAAAACATTTTAAAAAAGCATAAAATCCATACAGAAAAGGGAAATTTTACATTTAGATGGTGCTCGCGCAGTTACAGGGACTTTTGACGACATACACCACAAAACAAGTGATCGGTGTAAGTAGCTGCACGCTCTATTGGCATTTGTACACACGCCAGAACGAATCCCATGAAGAGGAATAGGCGTGACTTGACTTGACATGAAGTCGCGTACACGCAGGACAGCTCTACCTCTCTATACCACTCTGTATGTGCTACCCGACGACAGTTGGGACAGGTCGGCCTAGTGTACCCGGGCCTGCGGGGGTGGAGGGGCCCGACCTTGGTCAGCGGATTTATTTTTTCATTCTTCTTCCCCCTCCCTCCCATTTTAAAAGAAATATCGACGTAACATTCCTCAGTCTGGGGATGTTTTTCTGTGGAGCGGGGCACTACAACTTTGATCCTTTAGTGTCATTTTTCCTCGTGTACTTAACAGTCACGTGTAGATAACTCTGTGTTCAGGTAGTGATGTAGATCCTAGAGCACCTGACCTAATGTTTGCAGTCTATATTACGCTACTGAATGAAATGTAGACTTTGACAATTGAATTGTAATAGTATTATCATATACTGGGACAAAAATTTGCGATTACAAAGTACAAGGGGCCAGGAGAGGTCGTCTACCCCGGAGCTCGTGCTGGCTGTCGGCGGCCGTGTGTACTACCGTATCCAACTTTCACGTACGGCTTTGTGGTGTGCCTTCACAAACAGGTCTGAGCGTGGACTGCCGTGCACGCGTGACTGCAGCGACCACGTGTGTACGCCGCCTTACTGACACGCCTCTGCGACGTGTACGGTCTTCCTCCTGATTTTTTTTTTTTTTTTGGAACGATTGGGTTCATTGCCTGACAAGGTCAACGCAAAAAAAAGTCGAGTTGAGAACTGGAGTTTTCTGCATAAAAAAAGCGTTTGCGTTCATGCATGTGCACACACTTACAGACCAGGAACTATTTTTCCTCAGGATTACTGGCTGATCAGTCGCAAATCAATTCACAGTCGAGACAAGCTGTTCTTCAGAGGGATGTGTCTCGATCACGACCATGAAAAAATATGCTCAGTAAAATGACTAATATAACAGTAAGACGTCTTTTATTACAGAAAGTAACAACCACCCTTTTCTTATTTGACGGCTGGTGTGCTTTGAAAGACCCCAGGGGTTGCGCTTAGTAGCCTTAGTGGATAATCCTTCAATGATCGTCTTTCCAACTTAGCGAAGACTGTCCTGAATAGTTCGCAGTTTCCTTTATTATTATAACTGTTTTTCTCTGTCTATGTGGTGTTTTGTATGCGCTACATCTTACTAGTATTAGCACAAAATCAAGCTGCAGTGGAAAAGAAAATTTTATTCTAGCAATGAAGCTGCTTAACTTGCTTGTGACGACAAGCCTTGACGGCCCGGCTTTGGGACAAACGTTTGTTATCAGATGTTTCCTCCCTGCAAGCGCAACTTTTCAGTGCCCCTCTCTCGGCGTTTTTGCATCACATCTTGTTCACCAAGTTTCTTGGGAGACCCTGGGTTCATGTCTCGTCTCGGGACACCTGTTCTCAGGGCTGGCCTTCGAGAAAGGTTTTCTCCGGTTCCCTCCCTCTCTCCCCACTTACAGTGCCAAGTCACCTCGCGGTCGAAGAACTTTCCCGTCAAACCAACCAACCGACCGCAGCTGGAGCTTTATCGCTGGGGGGTGTAGTTGTAAAATAATGACCAAGATTCCCTAAGGGTAGTAACGTGGACGTTGTCCATGGCCTGATGACTGTGACACCGAGTCGCACTTTCTGCTTATGTCACGTTCTACAGTGATGTCATCGTGGCGGGTGGTCGAGGGGTGGGACTCTTCACTTACCCTGGAGGCGGCGAGCAGGCCCATCGCCAGTGGGCTGTGGAGGAATTAGCGTGCGTGCCTGCAGGCATCCAGACGTTTTGTTTGCTCGAGGTAGTTACATCACGGGTGACATGTTCCACGCACCCCGGGAAATCTATTGCTGGAAGTGCGCAGGTGCGTCCAGTCGTTGTGTCATCAAGGAGTCCGCTGCTAGCAGCTGGACGACCTTGAGGGCTATAAATACACCATCTGTTGTATAATGTGTTTCCGGTCTTCCACTCTACCTACTTGCTACACTGGTTCTGAAGCAAATACTTAGCATTTTGACATACAAACCCCCCAGTACTGCATAGTTGAACATTATGCGATCAGAATAGTATTAAAATCAGAATATATATATAGTCGGAGAGAATGTGCGACCCAGCTAATGGTTCTCTTGTACTCTTATCTACAACCTAGAGATGACGTCATCGCAGTCAGTTGGTGGCTCTCTTTCTCTTTCTCACTCAAACACACTTCCACACACTTCGTTTGTCGTGGAGATTCATTCTCCTGCCATCTCCCTTCAGTAAACTTTTTTCTGTGCATTACTAAAGTTCCGTACTCGTGGGAAATGGCATTGACATATTAAATTCATGGTTTTGTCTCTGGAGGCCCTCGTGTCGACACTTAAACGCATGACAGGCAGAAAGCAGAGCCTGACACGTTGACTGCTGGCACTGGAGCAACCAGTCCGCCTGCTCAGTGAGGAGACGGAATGGAGGGCATTGCGTAATATGGCGAGTAGCCCCAAGGCCGCACGAGGACGTAATGGAAGCTGCTTGCTAATGGGTCTGCCGGCGAGAAATACTTGTAGGGTTGGCACGCGAGACACCTGCATTAGGTGCAGTCAGGTGAGCCAGATTGCTGTTTCAGCGCTGCCTACCACAAGCCTTATACGCAGACCTACAGAGGCATTGTGGGCGGGGTGTGATGGTGGAACTTATGAAGGTTACCTTAGTGTTTAGTGGTCGTAGACAACAGTCTAAGGAATATTTCGGTGCGCACGGCAATGGAAATCCGAACAGATGAGGTTTGAGCTGTGATTGGAGGTCCTCGATGACAAGAGGTGGACATTTGATAGGACCACATAACCGGATGGAGGGAAGAGGACCCAAAGCTGCAGGTCCAGAAAAAGCCATGTGATAGCGAGCAGATGTTATTCTACTAATGTTCGGGACATTGTTGTACACAAAGGTTTTGGTCCAATCGCAGGTATTTTTCACAGAAGACCTTCGGTACGTCTGAAAGCAACATCATGGACCTTCCATGTAAGATTACTTGTACTTCGTGCTTGATACACCTCTGTGCTGTGCCTCTTTATTTTGTAATACTGTATTTCATGTGTACATATATACATTCTATACATGGCTGCGTTCTTCTGTCATCAGGGTCATTTTCCTCTCTTCTTCACTGGGCTATACTCTCAGGCCAGCCTTTAGAGCGAATGAGGCAGTGTTTTAGTTGGATGGTTGGTTGATTTGGCGCGGAAGTACTTCCACCTAGAGATTTTGCCCTATGATGGGACAGGGAGGATGGTGGAGAAACCGGAGTACCAAGAGAAAAGTCCCATACGAATAGGTGTCATACAGTCGTATCTATTTATACGTACCAGCAGCAGCTACGTCTTTGGGGTCTATGGTGGGACTCGGGAAACTATTGATTGGTGCCGTGGTCGTTTGTGAGTTAACACCAGATTTGCGTACTTTGACATACATTAAAACAGATTCCCAGGTGTTTTTGTTTTAAAATGTGTGTTTTGATGCTTAATAAAACAATTTTTCACACCTACCCTCCCCGATTTTGTCTCCAAACCTCGTGCTAAACCGAAAATGATTCTTGGTTATGCATAGGACGATATGTAGTTTAGGACCGGCATTCTCTCCCCTAACTCGCTATACATGTGAAAGGCCTATGGTAAAAATAGCCTCTAAGCTCAATCAGGTCACCCTTGTTTGTATTGTTCACTGCTATTGGCTTACTTTGTAGTTTCCGGTACAAAATTTGAAACGACGCCATCCGATTGGTTCTTGACCCTAACAATGAACACTTTCGTCAACACCAAAATGGCTTACGTTTGTTGATTAGTGCCCATTCAGTTGAGATTGGCGCATAGTTTGTTAAATATCGTTTAATTTATGAGTGAGAAAAATTAATCTTGACGTGAGAAACATTTTTTGGAGTTGAAAAAGCGAAATACAGCGAAATAACACGTGTGTTGGGAAACAGCACGTGCCGAAATGACATCACGATGATGTGCAAGTAACGACCGTCCCTGACAATTTAACAAAATTCTGATAGTAACATCTTTTATATGTGGGAACATTCAAGATCATAAAAGGTTTTGATTATAATTTTTGAAACGCAACGATTCGGCACATTGTAAATTTTATTTAGCGAGTAAATGCTTTTATTTGTTCCTCCCCTCCCTCGCACACTGAACACACTATATACGATATAATAAACATTTCTGAAGCTGTGGATCTGACTGCTGCCTCGTCTTGTCGCGTCACTGGTGACGTTCTTCTCTTATTGTGTTATCATTGCCGAAAATCTTGGGACTGCAGGGCGGCTACCTCGCAGCAACGACACTTCAGCTATTCAGTCTGTGCTGTGTTGCCTGCAGCACCATCACTTGAGCTAGCCAGTCGTTGTTGTGGCGTCCATCACCACTTCAGCAGTGCTGTCAGTGAGTGCTGTCATACCCGGACCACCGCCACTTGAGCAAGCCATTGCTGTGATGCACAACGCCACTTCAGCAGTCCAGTCAACGATCTGTGATGCCTGCCAGCAAGCGCTGCACGCAGACATTCAACGACATCTTATTACCAGCCTCATGCCACTGATTTCTTTTCACCCCCTCAAAAAACAAAACCGAGACTTTGTTAATCTCTCCCTTTTGTGTGTGTGTGCCTGTGTGGAGGTGATGGTGGTGTCGGTGGGTGTGTGGAGGTTGGGTGGAAGGTAAGAATCAGGGGGATAAAAGTTTGTAATATAATAACAAATAAGGTATAGTGAGTAGAGTATTTAGGGTGTACTTCACGTAAAAAACCTTGGTGTTTTTTTGTTTTTTGTTTGTTTTGGGTTTTTTTTTTCTAAAACCCTTGAACTCGCTGACTTGCGATTGGAATGTTTCTCAGGCACGAAACAGTTTTTGGCAGAAAGCAAGAAATAAATAGGGTGTTGGTGGAAGTACAATATTCTCTGTAAGAAAGGCCGAGCGATGACACGAAACTCCCGCTAATGACGAATGTAAAATGATGGGTGAGTATTCAAGCTGTCGGTGGCTGGCACTAGCAGCGGCTGGCGAGTAGAAGCCAGTGGCATGTCTAAAAGCCGCACGCTGGACAGTTCCCATCAGCCGGCGACTTCATTTCCTAATGAATGAGGACAGGAGCTATTTGTTTCTCATTTCTTGGGTTTGACAGCACTGTCAACCGTCTCCTGACGTTGAGAGCTACTGACCCTCTACTTCGAAAAGATAGACCATAAACCATAGATAGACCAATAGCATAAAAGTGGAAATTGTTGTTAACCCCATACTCTCTCTTTCTAGTGTTTGTGGGGAAGCGAGGAAGTGGTAAATCCAATTCAATAAAGAGATTTAAAAAAGTGTCGAGTACGAATACGGAGGACCTCGAGACTTTTATAGTAGTACATCGCCATCCTTTACATCATCCTTGGACCTTAGTCCATCAGAGCTACCATTCTGCTGGCGTCACCGTCCTCCCCAGTCTGCTGTGTTCCGGTTTCTGCATTCTGTGTTAGTCTTCCCCACCCTTCATACCGCTTTACCCACC
Source organism: Pomacea maculata (assembly GCA_004794325.1). NCBI lineage: Eukaryota > Metazoa > Mollusca > Gastropoda > Architaenioglossa > Ampullariidae > Pomacea > Pomacea maculata. The sequence goes on along the minus strand of SRHC01002589.1, from coordinate 71,746 downwards.
TCCTGCTCCAACCTTCGTACACCCCTTGTGACGATATCTACCTCTAGTTTCCAGTGCTTATTGGCCTGCCTCTTCTTCACCCTAGGTGAGGTCCCGTGTGTGTGCGTGCGCGTGCTGCACCCCTTTCCCCCCTGTCTTTTCTTTCTTTTTAATATTAGCTACTGCGCGTGCAGGTTTCCCCATGCCTCGTGCGTTTCCCGGTTAAGCTCGTACCTTTGCCCAACACCGTGCATATGGCATGCACGCGCGTAAGCAGGCTGCTAGTTAGCTGAGTACTTTTCGCTCCCCTCCCCCTCAACCTCCCTCTCTCCCTCCTTACCCTGCACCTACTCTCCCTGCAGACTTGATTCTTCGTGAGCGGTGTTCAGCCTTTCTCCCTCTCCCTCCTGCTTCAGCTCTCTGCCAGGCGCTCTGCATCATACGAGGCACCCCTCTCGTCCGCCTTGCCTGGTCAGTGACCCTGTGCATTCTTGTGGTGAGGCGTGCGCGTGCTTTTGGTAGGTGGCGAGTGCAAGGTGGTTGCTGCGCCCAGTGCCAGCTACATACGGCGCAGAGAATCTGCGTCCACGGATTTCGTTGAAATCAAGCGACACTAGTACTTTATGAATAAATTATAATGCGAAAATGGTGGAGAAAGCAAGTGTTATGGAGCGACGGGCACTGCAAGTCGATACTGGTGCCGTGCAGAACCAATAGAATGCAATAGTCATCTGTCCTTCACCATCGGGCTGGCGCAGCTTGCTGTGATTGTGTGGACTCCCTGATCGGCTTACTGGTACACTCGGTGGCGTAGGAGGCGGGGGTAGGGGCCACCGCCCCCCACTCACAAATGTTAAATGTTGCTTTGTCGTTCGCCATCAGCATAGAGTTTGCTTCCCTAAAACCCAGCTGCTGTACATCAGTACGCCACTGTACGATGCGGTCGAACTGGCAATAATGCGACATGCACAAAGCATCTTTTGTAATCATCTGAATGTAGAGGGATTTTTTCTGTCAACGGTAATAAAATAGCTGGGGCAGGATTTATATTTTTCAAAAATTAGTTGACATTGTCAACGACTCGGGGTTTTTTTTTTCTGCCTATGTAGATTGCGTATTTGAATGCAGATATTCAAAGTTGTCAAGTGTGTCTTGTTTATTTTCAGGACTAGTCTCATGAACTACAGCGATGACACTTGTGGCTGGGGCGACTTGCACCGTGACGTAATGTTGAGCAGACTTGGAACGACCAAAAGTTAGGCGCCAGTTCTCAGCAATATTCTTCTACACAGGTAAGTGTTTCCTTACCAGTTACATACAGCATCAGTGCTATTTCACACAAACATTATGGGTTTTCACATTTCTTTACTTTCTACAACGTTATGGACATGGACAGTGGCAATGACTCATCAACAGCGTGCTTTTATGAGCTTCGATGCCCGTGAGAAAAAATGTAACAACGTGCATTGTCATCGTGATTATAGGAAGAGATTTGTTAATTGATATTTTTTTTCTCGAGTGTGTGGGGTACATCGTAATCATTGTCAGAGACCTGTCAGTCTGTCACGCCTTTTCACTCGCATCCGTTCGCGCATAGCAGAACTATCTCACTCGTACGGTGTACGTCGTAGAAAAGAGAGAAGTGCCATCGGAATGAAAATGCTGGAGGCTAAAAATGTAACTGTCGGAGGTACTTTCCCCGCTCTGTCGCTGCATGCAGCCGTTGCCCGGCCCACCCAGCCTTTCTGTCGTTAGCTTGGTACCCTCTCGTGTGCCAGTCATAGCTGGCACACTGCTCGCACCCTGGCTCCTTGTGCTTTCTTTGTTATGGGTGGCAACTCCCAAGTGCACGTGGTGCTGGCGGGCCAAGGCCATTAACCTGCAGCGGCGTTGAGATGAGTCGATAACCCGCCCATTGCTCTTGCCCTTCCTCGCCGCTAGCTTCGCGTCGTCCATTCTTTTCGTGCCCAGACGCCTCCCTACCCTACCCACCCCTTAAGGCGCGGTCGCGGCATGCAACAGCAACACTACCTTCGGTCTAGCGCTACACTGGACGCAATGCTTGTGAGCAAAAAAGGAAAAAGACACGTGTTCAAACATTCCCCCATCCCTTCCCTTTGTGCGGTGTTTATTGATGCACTCCCATCCTCTTTCTGTGATAATATATTTACGCGCTCTTCCATCTTTTCCTTTTGTGAGGTATTAATATAGATCATCATTCCATCTTTCCCTATTGTATGTGGACAGTCCTCATCTTTTTTTCCTTTGTGCGGTATAATGTAGTCATCGCCCATCTTTACCTTCACGCGGTATTAATATAGACTTTCTTCCTCGCGCGGTTGTACACTCGCACTTCAGTACTTGCTCACCCTGTCACCCTGCCTTGCATTACCCCTAACCTCTGTCGGCAGGCAGGCATATTCTGCAGACCTTATCGCGACCACTTGCCTGTGGTTAATACTGTATTTGTGGCCTTGCCACAGTCGCTTGCTTGTTTTAAGGTTCTTGTCTGTCTTTTAAAATTTCTCGGTTAAAAAGAAGCTGCTGTTAATTTTTCACGCTCTCTGTACCTTCTCCATCTTGGCAAATGGCAATAGTCATGCGAAGATGTTGCGCATTGCAGTAGATCGGCTTACTGTTCACATCGGGAAACATGGTTTAATCTGTTTTATCGCGTGCTGATTTGAAATAAAATACATCCAGCAAACAGAAGCAGCTGCGACCCGGCTGAGCGTCTGTTGAACTGCGGTCACGCGCTCGTGCTTCGCTTGCTGTTGGCGCCGTGCACGTGACACCACAGACCTTCAACGCACATTGCGGTTACTGTTTCTCACTTAGTCCTCCTGTGGTCCCATAGACGGCATAGAGGCCACATGCTTATCATAGGCATATCCCTTGGTAGTGTGCGCGTGTGCAGTTTCCAACCAAGCTACAACACATCCGCTGTTTCGATATTGTTCCTCATAACTTCTTCAATAGAAAACGTACGAGAAACAAAAAGTGAACGAAATTAAGGGTGAGAATGCCATAGCCTTGCTCAGGTCTTATGACGCAGTGTGCAAGTGACAGCCCCACGTGACCTAGGTCAAATGTCCAGTGCACAACGCATTTCGCTTACTACCCCCATGCCCGGTGATTCACTCCTTGTTCTTTCTCTCATTTGTTCATGCGTGCGAACACTCATGAAAATCACAGACCGGAGTGCGTGTGCGTGAGAGTTGAGTGTTGTCGAGGACTGCAGTGTACGTCTGAGGTATCCAGCAGCTGACATCTAGCGCCGTATTGCATGGACACCATCACCATGACGACAACGTTCTGAAACTACTTAATGCATAGGTTCTCTTCCACGATTGACACGTACACATTTCTCTACTTGTGCACACGAACAGCCGTGGTCGACATGCACACTTGTTCTAAGCAGAGCATCATCGCCATTTGATGTTGTCAGCGCAACTTTTAATGATGTTGGCCTCAGACGTGATGTTTGGAGGGGATCGGGGAAATGGGACGGTTTGTTGCGCGACTGGCTTTGGCGAGGGAGTCAAAAACTGCAGCGAGAATGTTCAGATGTCGACACGACCCTCAAACTGCAGCGCTTTTACTGCTCACATGGCGGGTACTAAAAACAGTATCTTTCAGGTGCATTTCGTTTACGGGCCTGCTGGGCACAGACATTTGAATGATTTTTTTTTATTGGCATGCGCAAAAGGCGCTGGTAAACCACTCAATCGTGATCGGGGTCATCATGGTGACACGTGCAATGGCTTTTTCATGTTAGTATTGCTTTTTTGTCAGCTGGTTTACATAATCAGGAATGAGACAGATCGGCAACATTTGGTCGTAAATGCATTTGATTAGAAGTGCACCATCAGCAGGGTTAGGAAGTGACTCCAGTGCAGAAAGGTTTCGTTCAGCAGATGCTCAAGTGTAGGAACTGACTTGTCGCTGCGTACTCGGCAGAGGTTAATCATGCAGTCCAGTGCACACTCAAGTTTCATAGTTCGTCAGTAGAAGTGAAAGATAAAGGAAAGAGATTAAACTGCGCAAAACAGCTTAAAAAAGCCGGGGAAAGCGAGCGTTGCGCTTTGTAGAAATAAGCCAGCGAATGTTAGCACTTTTGTTTATGTATCACCAGATTATATTTTTGATAATCTTGTCTCCGTAGCGTTCTCATGATAGCATCCTGAGGGAAATAGCATGGCCGTGCACAGTAATACAAATACAACAACCCCTGGAAGTGGTCTCCGGTCGCTTAGAAGGTAAACCTAGGTAACTGTCACTGAACGTAGGCTTACCATGGACGTGTATTTGTGGTCTGATGTCTGTATGCCGACACTCACTCTTGGCCTCTTGCGAAGTGATCTGCTGTTAGTCTTGTCAAGTCGTACTAAAAAATGTGAACTAACCGGAAGCTATGTCGTCTCATGCCTCATTTTAGTAGTTAACTGAAATGTGAATAAACCGGAAGCTATGTCGTCTAATGCCTCGCTTTAGCAGTTAACTGGAAAAAATCGTCTGCCTGCAGTCCAGGGTTATTAGTTCGTGGGCTTACCAAGCTGATTGTCGTAGCTTCTGTTTCTACAGTGACTGGGGGTCTGCTGGACGACTGATTTCACGTGGTCGTGCACGAGAACCAGGGACGCTGGACATATTCACTTCGGAACGGCGCGCGCTGTACAGTCAAGTGAGCAAAGAGACGATGTCCATACGTTCCCTAGCCCCTCGGTTGACCCGTTGAAAAAGGCTGTTGAGAGTGAAATGTCAGGATGAGACGGCAAGGAGGGAGAGGGTTATTGTAGCCCAAACATGGTAATGGTAAAGGTTGACACTTTGTAGCACTGCGTGGGTTGGGATTCAAGAGTGTATGTGCCACGACCGCATGGTGCCGGGTGAAGGTCAGGCTGTAAGTGAGGCCTGTTGCACTTACATAGGTTCTCCAGGGTTCTCCAACAGTCTCCTTATTGTGCATGCGCCCGCACTGTCTTGGTATTAGCGCGTGTGCCTGACCCACGCTCGAGCGACACGCGAACGTCACATGTGAGCTGTGTGTAGCGAGGTGTAGATGCTACAGCATTACAGTTCCCTCCACCCTCAGCCTCCAGTTTCCCGATAGGCTGCACGAATTACCATTGCAAAGCAAGGCGCTCCGTCACCATAGTTTCGGAACTGCCCGGGGCGCGAGGCGGTGTCAGTTTGCGGACACCCTAGCTCCAGCCTGCTGGTCTCTCCTGTCGTCCTGTCACCGCTCGCAAGGCCAGATGGAAATCCGGCGATCAACTAGTCCTCGCCCTCCAACCGCTGTCCCATCCCCCCCGACTCCCCACTTTCTCTTTGCTCTTTCCTCCAAATTCTTGTCAGCAGGTTATGTTCTTGGCGCATTGTTTCGCAGCGCAGCTGCTTATCCACAAAGCGGCGCGGCAGGCGGTGGTTGTGCGCGGCAGGTCTGACCGCGCATGCAAGCGTGAAGGTTAGAATTGGGCATCATGGCACACCAGTCTACCCACACTGAGCCAGCTGTTCCGCTCATACCGACGAGCGCACCCAGTATTTTGGAGGCCAGGTAGTAACCAATGCAGACATCACCCCACGCCTCGTTTTTGTCTTCTGGATATGTTGATGTTATTACATTACATCCGTGTATTTCTCCCGAACAGGAAAATGCCATGGACTAATATCATTGATAGCTGTCCTGCACCAGAGCTAGTGACAGTGCAATACATGGTCATGTAGTGACCAAGCGTTAGTGAAGAATTGAAGTATCTGGAGGATTAGTTAAAGAAAAGCATGCGAGCAATTTTGTAATTTAAAAAAAAACGTAGATGGAAATGTTAAGATGTTATGTGCTCTGACCTGCGTGTTCTTTGTTCGAATAGGTAGTAAGTATATTTAAGAGGCTCTGCACGGGTCAGAGTGCATTGGCTGGCGAAACAACCGTTGGACACGATAGTTTTTGACACGGGGTGCATATTTTATTGTCGTGTTTAATATTGCTGTAAAAACATCAGTTCTGAATCGTTTTCTCCTGCTTGAAATCTGTCATAGAAACGATGTACCTTTACCTCTGGCACTATCTGGATATTAACCTCCAACCTGAAGTGGTTTTCTAAAGGCGAATCACAAACAGAACTTGTGAAAACGATTTTATCTGGTTAAATTTGCGGTCTATCTTTGAACGAATTTGTCTTAACAAATGATCTCTCCAATACAAAAGGGGAAAGATGTTCTCTTAACCTGTACGGTTTCCGGCGGACATGCGCCAGTCAGAATTTACTGAATGGTCTTCTTAACATTAATACATACTGTAAAATACTTCTCGGATTTGCAGATCCCCCCCACCCCAACTTGACGGTTATAAAAATGTTTTACAAAGTTACATATTCGACAATTTGTAGTTGGTTAGGAATGGCCATAGACAGTGTATGTGCTTCCACCAACCACCTTTAAATTTAGGAACTCATTAAGATTATTTATATTGGCGATTAGACTACAGTTCTGAATTAATTTTCAACTGAGCTGCTATTCAGAGTACCAAATCGGTCGAGTTCAGTTGAATTTGTACTTAAAGTGCGCAGATACGCGAAAACACTTGTAACGACCTGTTTCTCCCTTAGTTTCTGTCAGAAGACGTCTGTGAATCAAAGGTGATAGTGATGGCAGGCGTCAGGCTACGTGTAGGGTGTAGTGGTGGGTAAATCCCCACGAACCCTCCTGTTGTTAGGGGCGATGTGCTGCATGTACTCGCCTTCTCTGTGGCGTGCGTGTGTGGTGAGTGATGTTTGTGTGGACCCGGATAGAGGAGGGTGGGTGGACTAATCAGCGTGGTTTGGTGGTGCGGACAGTGTGGTGACGGGACAGTGACCAGTAGGTGCTTATGTCTGATAAGGCTTTATCTCACCCTCTTCACTCGCGTGACTAGTATCGCCAGGGGTGGACTGTCGAGAGGGTCGGGTGCTGTGTGCGCGTGCATGTAGCGCAACCCGCGTTCCTGCGGCGTCGCCTGCGTGTGCGTGCGGTCAGTGCTGTTGGCGGATGCCACTGTGGGTGCTGTCAAGACAAACCGACCAGAGGGTGCCAAGCTGGCGTTGAGTTAGAACCTGGCTGCAAGTTCAAACACGTGTCTGAGAACTCTCATGTCCGCCCCTCGCTCATTCTTCTGTATCGCGAGCGAGTCTGCGTGCTTGTCTGTGAAGCCGAATGAGCGAAGAAAAAAAACCAGGTGGGGAAGAGACAGACATGCGAGGGTATTCTCACGCGCACATGATACGCAAGATCAACATGACACACGCACACTGTAAACAGCACTCCACACATAATTATGATCGGAGTGGGGGGAAAGTCAAGCTGGAGACTAAAAGCAACAGTGCTGAGGTTTCAGGGAAAGTTGTCGTGCAGCGGCTTTCACAAAGTCACAGTCGTGTAAGATTTCGGTCTTTACCGAGAACCCTCGTGCTTTGGGTCTGTCGGTTTGAGGGGAGTGGGGATTGGCTCTGAGAATCACGTTGCACAAACAGGCGTCATAGTCTCTTGTCCACATTGCAGTTGCGGCGCAGGTGATAGGTTGGGTTTTCCCGTTGCACGTCATGCACTCGAGTACACAGGTGGAGGACGTACAGGTATGCTGTGAATAAACTGGGGCAATGTCGTCTGCACCCTAGCAACGAAACTCGGTCAACTTCCGCCTACGAGTTGCACCGCGCACGTAATACTCTTCCTGGTGTTTGTATGTATAAATACACCCATCAGTTGTTGTTATATATAAGTGTGTGTGCCGCGAAATGACTTAAATCATTGAGATTTATCCTAGCAGGCCTTTAAACTTGTAGACTCTGTGTGAGAGAGAGAGATCCCAAATAGCCCAGCGACAAATCTCAACATCCGACAGCAGGTTTTCACGTATAAAAAACACGTTCGATCAAACACCCCCCCCCCCC
>SRHC01002589.1:35003-63810 GCA_004794325.1 Pomacea maculata | reverse complement strand
CCCCCCCGTCCAACAATTGGCACATGGCTGGGGGAGAGGGTGACAGCCAGCAGAACATCCTCCTCTTGCCATGTGTGCTGCCTTGATGGTCTGCCCGTCGTACGCCAGTCCAGCGCATCGTGCGATGTCTCCGCTTTATTCCTGGCCTCAGCCTTGTCTGGACACCTTACTGAGGAACTGCAGATTGTGTGGAGGGCCGCTGCCATTAACAGACTCACAGCCGTTGTGGGAGTGTCTACTGTGAAACATAGGAAAGAAGTAGAGGAATGTACTGCGCCCCTGGCCTGGCACATCTGGTCTTCCGGTGTCCTTCCCGCTGGCGCTGCATGCACACACGCACAAGACACTAGAGAAGGGAAGTGCCGATGAGCCTGGGATACGAAAACGAGATAATTAGATGATAGAAATGGGTTCCGGAAGGGGCTGTGATGAAATGTGGAGGGACGAAAATATATAATTAGTAGCAAAATCGATGTGTTCTGACAGGTGTGATACTTCTTTCGCATACCACTGACAGTACGTGTACGCGTGATAAGTGGTTGCTAAAAGGAGGAATAGTTCTCCCGTCAGCGGTGCTTAATAAAAAAAAAAAAGTCAACGGTTGATTCTTAATCACCGTGGTTTCATTTCTTTCAAGCATGTAGTAAAGTTAAAGTAAACTGATAGCCTTCCAGAACACCCGTTGCATCATGTTTGGAAATAAAGGTTACTTAAAGGTGACTTATGCCTAGACATTTTCCCTCCACCCCTTCACCATTTTGACCAACTCAGGGTGTCAGTGGATTTTTTTGTGGAGTCTAGCCGAGAGACAGTTTATTGATTTCAATGAAAACGAGATAAGGTTCCGGAAAGCTCGGGTAGCAAGGTCGGCGGGAACGGGAGGCGTCGCAGTTGTCAGCATCTGCCTTGTACTAATCTGGTCTGGTGGACAGCAACCAGAGAAGCTGATGTCTAGTCTGTTTCTCAAGCCTGTCCTGGGCCTTCATAGCTTCCGGTGTCCAGTGCAGTGCTGTCTTCCTGATAGAGACGACCGACACACACACTGATTCGCATTAGTTCATTATTCTAATTGAGTCTTTCCCGGCACCAGCCATTCGGAACAAGATCACAGGTTTAGGTGCTCTGCAAGACCTGGTGTCACGAATGCGAACTTGCATTGTATTAAACAAAGGGTGATGATATCTCAGTGAGACACACAAGAAAAGTTGAGGTGAAAGGTTTGAGACCACTTTGACTAAATCTCAAGATACAATATTCTTTTTTCTTTTTTTTTTCAAGTCTGAAGCTAGTGTGAACAAGAGACAAGAAGTTTGCGGAACAGTAGAGTGTTTATCAACTGTAGCAGCAAGCCCCATTTCCCAGCTATGTTCACAAACATCTGTTCACCATACGCTCAACACTTTTTTTTTTCTCAACATTGCTGTGGGAAAGAGAAGCGTTGTTATAAAGCTTTTTTCCCACATAGTAAAATTTTTGTAGCGATGCTGTAATACATTATTTCGAAAAAAATTAGGACGGAATTATTAATGAAAGTGTCGAAAGGAATGATTAATAATGTGGGAACAAATTAAAAAACGTATTAGAAATTTGTTTAACTTTTCCGGAACCTATTATTGTTATGTACTAAATGGGGTGCAGCTGTACGGGTAGGGCCAGTGATATCACGTGACAGCTTGCGAAATATCTACTGAGGTTATACGCACTGTTTGCTCCTACTCACCGCCCCAACCCTCGCTTTCGCCAGCGCGCATGTACACCTGTACGGTGACTTGTGACCGTTGCCATCGCCATCTCCCTCTGACATGTCCAGCTCCTACATATTTATTACATCTCTTAACTAATCACTGAAAAGGCGAACAGGTGCGACACCAAAGGGAAACGATTCCGGTCGGACGAGTCTGAATACGTGGGATGTGGCGACTGGTTTACCTGCATCGAAAGGGGGGAAATAAACTGGAGCCTCCCGAAACTTGTTCTGATTCAGCTTCCAGCGAGGACGTCAACAGATTATTGCCAGCTCATGCACTCGCCGGCTATCTGTGCCTGTGCCCGGTGTTTGACCCCAAGTCACTGTGAAACGTAGTACAAACTGTTATGCCCAGTGCGGCACCTCCAGGCTTACGTGCCCTCCCCTCCCCCACCCCGAGGGCTGCCTGTCTCCGTTGTGCAGTTTGCAGTAGGAGCAAAGCCGTAGCTGCCACGTAGTGGCTGCCCCTACACATTCCGCCGCAGTCACAGCGGCGCGCATAACCTTCTCGTGGCACGTTGGTGTGTTGCGAGATCATCGCGCTGTCATCGGTGCCGATCGTCGTGATTTGGTCAGCTGCTTGTAACACTGCTTTCTTGCTGACATCGGTAAATGAATAGTCACACACACACACAATAATCAAAAGCCAGGTATCTTGACATAGTCACCACCTATCGTTACCACCTCTATTCAGAACACCTATTCCTCCCAAGTTGCATTGTAATAATATTATTTAGCTTTATTCTCGGATAACACGGGTAAGGCTTTATTGTAGCAGCATCTCACGGGCACACGCACATGTGAAGTAGCTTTACAGGGGTAGGGAGATTTAAGAAGGGGGGAAAAAAGGAGGGGTAGAAGTAGGGGAGGGGCCGAGAAAGCCAGAAGTACTGAAGAATAAAAGCAAGCCATTTCCATGAAGCTTTGCGAGCAATACGCCATTGAGCGTAAGGCAGGCCGACAACTGCGCGTTATTATAAGGCTGAGCGGCTCGGGGCGGTGTTGTTGCACACCCTGTCATGCACACACACACTCACACGCAAGGCAGCATGCGCGAGGAGGTGGGAGCGGCCCACTTTCGGGAGAGTCCTTCGCGACAGTAGTACATGGAACATAAGATCGCGCGGCCGCCAGTGTTTTGATGGAAGTCCATGTGCAAACAAGCAGCCTTGCCCCTACTCCAACATGAAGGTAGGCCACTCTTTAACCTTGCCACTGCCGGCGGTACGGCACTGCACTCGGTGCGGCCCTCATACTTGTATATAGAGGGGAGCACAGAAGTGTGGTGGGTTGTTGCTGTTGTTTTTCTCAATAGGTCTCTAAGAAGAGGCATGGTAATGCTATTAAAAGGCGAGTTAACTCAACACTCGGAGCTTGATGTGTATGTACTTGTTTATCGTCAGGCCATTTCGCACTTCAGTCTTAGTTCTCTGTCTAGTTTCCCACAGCACAAACATCACTGGGACGTGTGTTAATGCTGGGTTAATGTCAGGATGTCTATTTTGTGTTGGGTATCAAAACAGGTTGTGTTCAATAAAATGGCATCTTGATTTGTTGTTTGTGAAAAGAGCCGGTGAAAATAAGGTATGTAAAGATAAAGATGGGAAAGAGCTGCTTGACAGTCAGCAGCTGTCGATACCGGGCTCTGCTGTCCAGCGGGAACAAACACACACTTGCTTTTCACCTTGGAGGCTATGAGAAAATCCTCGTAGACCTTTCCACGGAAATCTCTGAAGACCGCGAATGTTGGACCTTGGACCACTTTTTTCCCTTCCACCCAGCCCACCTGCGTGACGACGTGGTTTGGCCAGTCGATCGTCGGCGTTATTGATATTTCGTGAACAGCAACGGCAAGGTGTGTCGCTGACCCTAAGGTGACCGGTCAAGGCTACGGTTGGACTCATTTATTTAGCACTGTACAGTAGAGAGTGGCACGCATGACGACACTGCAATGCGCCTACTGTGTGCTGGTGGCTGTTGTCATGACAGCAGAAAGGGCACTCCTGTGACCGCTGACCTGGCCACCGTTGTCCACGCCGGATTAGTGCGCCTGTCTACCTGTGGTCAGATTGCCGGCAAGTGTCAGTCCTTGCACCGGTCGGGTCACGTCCATTTACGTGCCGTTAATAATTTATGCTTGCTGTTAACGACGTTCGAGAACGATGAGCTTGCGAGTTGTGAGCGCTCTATAAATGTTAATAAACTAGCTTCTTCTGGTTCTGCCGCAGTCTGTATGGACAACTTCCCTCCCTCCCCTCCGCTATGTACGCTTTCTGCCATCCTCGTAACGTTTTTCGTCCTGGGGGCAAATACGAGGCGACCTCTTGAACTCCCCAGTGAGTCACTTTGTTTTGACCTCGCTCGCGCGACCACAATGTAAGCGTTGCGTACAAGAGCGACAATAAGCGGGTGGCTTGGCCAAGAGTGCGTCAGAAGAAGACCAGCAAGTCGGCATGACGATGTCCACCCTGTCACTATCTGTCGTCTTCCATGTTGATATCTGAGCAGCAGGTCTTAAGTTTCTAATCTCGCTCGACAGCTGCCCCTGCCCACCCACCTTCCCTCGATTTATCAGGGTAGGCAAAAAGGCAGCAAGGGGCGTGGGTAAGGGGACTATGCATGTGCCTTGTCGGTGACGGGGAACGAGTATTATTTTATTACTTAGTACGTTGGTTGAGTCGCGGAACATCTGACATTCTTACGTATAAGTTACAGATTGTCTCCTCTCCAAACCAAATAAAATGTTAAAGTAAAGTATACACCTGTTTGTAAGTATTAATATGGTATTTACACGTATATATTTTGATCATGAAGTAAATAAAAGTGTGCACATGCACACGAACACAGATTTCCACCAGTGTTACAAGTGTTGGGTAGGTAAGGAGCCGCTCAACCTCACTGGAGCAGACATGCATGAACTACCCCGTCCTCCCCTCCCCCTCCACCCCAGGACTGTCAAGACTTTGCCAGAAGGTCGACATGGCTGGTCCCCACACCCCGCGTATTCAGCTCGCGTGCCTCTAACCTGTCTCGCGTGACGTAGCAGCGCCCAGGGGCAACTCTTTAACTGACTATTCTGTCAGGTGACATGCAAGTTGGCATACATTGTCAAGGCGGAAATACCTCACTTTGCGGTGAGCGGTGAGCACGTACGCAACCGTTTTCTTGGTATATATATAGTCTTAGTAAGCACCCGCGCTCTTGCAGGAAGAGGAATGAAAACATGTATGCCGTGGGAGCCATAAAACCGCGAACTGATCAAACACCATCTTGTACAAGTCGCCAAAGACTTAGTAGTGACTGTATGATAGTCGTACATTTTTTCATAATCTGTGTAAATCTGTTTGATAAATAAACAAAGTTGTGCGCATTGCATTTGCTCTGAAATTAATCCCACCCACCCTCTGGAACAGTAGAAGTTGGAATTGTTCCACTGGCTTATTATATTGCTTGCTCTCTAACAGGATGCCACCAGCTAAGACAGCGACGCCTGCCGCGCTCTCTGTGACAGCAGCATGCCGCTTTCTCACTTTTGTCAGGCTGTGGCAGCTGTGCACGTCACCTGTGCACGTCACCTGTGTGGCAGCTGTACATTGCACTCAAGCTATGTCAGGCTGGTGTGCAGCAGATCAGCTGCCTCAAGCGGTCCCGCTGTCCACTGTCCTGTCATATCTTGGCGAGCTGCGTCCCTATGACGGAAGTAATTATTGTCTGGTTCTATAATCGGTGTAATGTGACTGAATACCGGCAACATCTAGCAGTAAGCATTGACAGCATGAAAGGGCCGACCAGGCAAACACCATCTCGCATAACTCCATAAGCCGTTTGAACAGCATCCTCAACTCGGCATGTTCCGTTATCGTCTATTGAAATGGCTCTGCTCGTAAGACTTCTGAATATCATGTCTACTAGATGGTCAAATACGTCTGTAGCAGCATCTTTGTTGCTGCCATCCCGGCATTCTTCCTTTATGAGGGTTGCGTGGTCTCACGCCAATTGGAGCAGTAGAAATATTAAGCTTTTATGCTGAGCCTATAATTTATGCCCACGACTTATGCTCGCGGTGTCGTGCCGGTTCTTGCGCCGTGTGGTGAAGCCAGTGGGAGTAGGGAGGGTCGGGGCAACACCAGCCACGGGTTAGATGTCAAGTGGACCAAATAATTCACAATACACTTTGTATAGACCAACACCTTTCAGGTCAGGGTTTGAGAAAACACTTATTGCTATAGAAATCATTATGTGCTATGTTTTGCATGAGCCGTTGCGCGTGCTGACAAGTTTTCACCCACGCGGCGCGCCATGCCTCTCCCTCCACAGCAGGAATCGATAGCTCGTCGCCGAGCATCGCCCACGTGAAGCTTGTGCCATTTTCTCCTGGTCATGTGGTGTTGACTAATTATTGTGAAAATAGAGAGGCTTTTCGGTCACCGTCATCTCAATGTTTTTTTAAATGCTTGACAGCTTAAATGATGTTCGCAGAAGGTTGTGAGTGACCATACTTCATGCACTAGCGAGTGAACTGTCCTGGTGTATATTCTCGTTCTCCGGCACCTGTTCATGATCTGCCGAACTCGTTCGAGAGAGATTGCTGTCTTCACCAGTCAGTCATCATGCGCTGTAGCAGAAAAAAAAAAATCCTCAAAGAACCGCTTGCGGCATGTCTTCAAACAAATATAAAATACGAGTCGGAAGCTGACTAAATTTGTTCGGACACTTTCAGTATCCAAGCAGTGGCGGCAATAATGAGATTATAGGAGTGATAGCCACTACCTTGTATTGTGTAGCTCCTGTTTGAGGAGTGGATACGGGGACTAGTGGTATTGCCATTTGATGAGCGGAAGACTTACATTATTATTTTCTTTTGAGTGATTGGAAATATTTTGGTGGGTTTTATTAACGGCTAGCTGTGGTGGTGGACAATTTCCGTAAAGTCAGTATAATATTGTCGTTGTCAGTGATAACGGTAAAATGTAGCTTCCTGTAGACTGGCTTCTTCGGTGTTTTTTGTCCCTTAGTGTGTGCTTGAGTGTCGGAGCAGAGTTACTGTTAGCGTATCGCACGCTGATTGCCACTAAAATGACCGTCTCCACTTTCCTTTACACCAGCGAGGCATACACCCACCGGCCACAGTTCAAGCGCTTGCAACTACGTTTTCTTTTATCGTGCTTATCAAAAGGACAGTACGAAGGGCCGACAATGGGGGCTGGTAGCAGGGTCGCCCCTCCCCCCAGCAACATGGTAGCACAGATCCATGCCGGCGGTGCCGCTAGTCTTATCAACCAAAAAGCCTGAAGTGGAGGGGGGTGGAAGGCGTGGGAAGTGGAGCGTAGCGAGTCGTCGGCGTCAGTGGCAAAGAGGTGTAGCGGTCACCCAAGCCCGGGGCTATGCACACAAGTCCACAGCGTGTCCACACCTGACGACGCCAGCCTGACCCATTCCGCAGGTACTCGAGTCGATGACAAGTGAGCGGACTGCAACAACCAGTGTCACTGATTGTCATCGCCTTTTCTGAACAAGAGAAAAAAAGAAAAAATTTTAAATAATTTCGAACTTCATCTATTGTATTTCTTGAGCTCCTTAACTTTACTCAAAAGAAAAAATGGGTGTGGTATTAGACTAAACATTCTCTAGCAGTGGCTTCCAAAGAAAGGGTAGATAGACCACATGCGCGCGAAAGTGATGAGGGGGAGGGGGAGGACGCAGCCACCCACGGTCTACTCGCGGACGCCGGCATCGACGTGCTGTGCGGCTGAAAGGCGCCAGTCGCAGAAGGTGAAGCCGACGGGACCAGTCGGGCGGGGAGATTGGGGGAGGCGAGGTGACTGTTGGACGAGGGGGGAGTCTGGTGGACTGGTGGTGGACGAGGGCCGTGTCGCACGTCACAGCTAGCATGGGCACGCTCGCGCCGCTAGCCGCGTGCACGGCAAACAAGTAGGGCCAGCCGCTCACACCATGCCTGGCAGGCGCCGTGACGTATCATCATGCGCTGCAAGACTTGCACTGACCTCTCCTTGACGTTGGCTTACTTGTTCTTAGAGACTTGTTATCACGTGTGGAAACGGCCGACAGTGGCCATTATCGCCAAGCCAGCGATATACTTACTCTCTGTACACATACACGTGCGTCATGCACGCATGACCCTATCAGCATCCAGGCTAGTTACGGTTCAACGTGGATAAGACAAGTCCAGCTTTCGGTACAATTCACGATGAACATCGATTAAGAAGGTCGTTGCTTTTGAAAGGGAAAGAATTTAATTTCTCGTTGTATATGAACGGCATGTTTTTTCTAGACCTTTCGTTCTGAAAGAAAGGTTGCTAGGGGTTTTCAAGGGGAGGAGAAGATCGAATTCACTGACCGTGCACAAATGATTTCATTGCTCGCCCCGTGTCTGCCATATTTTCCCTTCTGGCCCCGTTTCAAGGGTTTTGAGAGACGATGTGTAGGGAGCACAAAGTACAGGCTAACGAGGTTTCAAAGTTACGGCAAGACGCTAAAGCGCCATTGTTAGCGTGAAACGTGGTTTGCCCGAAGCATGTCCAGCAATGTGCTAGACCGCACCACCCGTCACCAGTAGGCTGTGGTGTGGTTTTTCCCCTCCCTGCCACCCGCATTGTGCACAAACCGTTAAGTGCTGTTTGCCTCCAACGTCGTCCTTCCTTCTTAGCTGTCTTAATGTAAATTTCGCGTTTGCTGCCCCACTGCCCACAGCTGCCGACCTTAGTGACAGCAAAATGTCCTCCCGCGCACCTCCTCTGCTGCATGCAGCACCTCATCTTACGAGCGGTTATAGCATTTATAGGATATGTTCTATATACTGATGACATGCATATGCGTGCGTGCGAGAGAACACAAGGAATACTAATAGTAACTATGGGTTGAAAGTCTCTATCTTCAGCTATACGGTATGTGAGAAAGCTGTTAACTGATGTTCAAGCGTATGTAATCGTGGCCAGTCTAACTGTCAAGAGGTTCTCATTAGCTGCCGGAGAGCTGAGGCAATAGTGTTGAGCGTGCGGAGCTCATACGAGTGTTATCCTTCCCCTAGTCTTCATGTGCGCAGGGTATTTCTTTGTTTACCCGATTTCATATAGAATTCAAAAGACCAGGAGCCCAAAAATACTATTGGAGAAACCCAAGACAAAAAAAAGGAAATAATATTGCCTTCCGGACGCCTGAAGCTTGCTCCTGCGGCTGCTGGAGTGATTGACAAGAACAATTGTAAGCTGCTTGAGGAGTGTGTGTTGGTGGGGGGGCAACAGAGTGGGTGCGGGTGCATGGGTGGGTGGTTTTACTGCCGTTCAAGGCCGAGGGTGGGTTGTCCCACCTTTGCCGCTGTTGAGACACAGGTATCCGCAGTGACATTGTAAAAGATGAAGGGCTTGACTAGCCCTGTTTTATTTAGCTGGTGATGAATCGTTGTCACCTGGTTATTTATTGGGAAGAATATTTTGCTTATAAATATATACTTGTTGAAAGCTTTGTGCGCATAACGCTCGTAGACACGCACACACTGCTACTAGTGTGCTCTTTTGGAGGCGCCCCCACTTTGTGACACTTGCCCAAACGTACGCACGGTTCACTGACCTGAGGCACAATGCAGTGTTAGTGTTTTTCAAGGACCATTTGTGCTTGCCACGGCGAGTCATCGTGCGCTCCTCCATCTGCTAAACCCAGTGCCAGCCGTCCCAGAAGACCACATGGAATACAGACGGTACATTAATCAGAATTAGTTGGAGGAGATAGGTAAAAATAAATCATCGACTATCTCTGCTGAGAGAAAACGTACTTAGCAACAGTCAAACCTATGTCGTTTTATTGTGCAGTACCCGTGGTATCCTGTCTCCAGCGCTACCTCCCCTCCCAGTTTAACCGTCCATTGCACCCACTCGGTCACCTATCCACCCACCCACCGACCCGCGGCTGTTAGCCTTTCCCCACCCACTCATGCTCACCTATCAGCAACTGTTGTGACCTAAATAGGTGCAGGGAATCAGCCCCCATCCTATTCCATGACCTCGAATTGCCCGCGACCCTTGACCTCCAGGTTTTTTTTTCTGTGCTGCGCTTTACCGGGCATTACCACCTCTCTCTCGCTCGCTCTCACTCACTTTCTGTGCGTATGCACGCCATCTACATGCGTGGAGGCCTGCAGTCTGCAGCACAGAAAACCAGGTTACTGTCGGTCGGGAAATTCCACTTTGCCCTCCTCCATTCCCCCACCCCATCCCGCCCATAGCCCGTGGGGAGCTCAACTGCGTGGCGTTTAGTGAGAAGAAGGCGGTGGAAGCTGAGCGCGCAGTGATGGCGAGCACGGGCTTGCCTCCTCAGACTTCGCTCGCGGCATGCTTCTACCTTCAGCATCGGCTCGTGTGCAAGGCCATTGATTCAGGATAAGAACCAACGCGAGGTCCCCCGATGCACGTGCATGCATCCATGCGCCCTGCACACGTCGCACTTTAAGCGCTGTCAGCTTTAATTTGGCACAGAAGGGATGGAAACATAGATCTTCGAGATTCCCTGTCCTTGAGGTTCGATACCCCTATTCCACCCATGCACCCGAAGCTTGAGTAGCCCTGGCAACTGCAGGTCACACAGAGGCCCCTAACAATAGGGCAAACGTGCAATACACCCACTTACCTCAACCACCACCCCTTCACGCCCGTTGACTATCTTGCCTGGCTTGAATGGCGACTGTGAAATCACCTGACAGTTTTCAGCAGTTTGCTTAGATACCTTAAAAATCATAGCGAGACTGTAAACACTAGACGTATGTGTAGTGTAAAAATTCTATAAACATTGCCAGAATCAGAAGCGTTAGTGCGAAAGAGGCGTTCCGAAGGTCATGCGCGAGGCACTGGGGGGTCACGTGACCGCAATATGGCCTTCAACAGCGAGCAAACGAGGTGGAAAACACTTGGGGTCGCATGTACAGTGGTTGAAGCACAAGCTAAGCACCTCGCTGCCACCACCAACCCGCCATCTCACGTGCCAGGGTCTATGCACCCTGCATGCAGTGAGCCAGTGCCGGACTTGAAGCCAGATCGCGCGGGTCACTTCAAGGATATGGGTCAGTCTGAGGATACACTGACTCTTGGCATCCCGGGTTCGGCCACGGTGCCGACCGAATAAGGCGGATGGGGGCCAGAAGGAGTGATGTACGGGTGAACAGAATCTTGAGATAAAAAAAAAATTAAACGATTAAAAATTGAACTGTAGGTCACGCTTAATTAAGGACACTGTATGCAAGACTTCAGTCAAGTGCATTGGCCGGGGGACCACATCAAGTAATATACTTTAGTCCTTGTATGTTCTCGAATGGAATTTTTTTTAAAAAAAAGATCAGTTAGATGTTCATGGCAGGATTAAGCAAATATAAATGGTATTTGTTTTTCGTTGGGGTTAATAGAGATTGGAGGGACCTTACCTCCCAACACTTCTCCCCATGAAGTAGTGAGTCTTCGTGTTGTAGCACGCAGTATTTACAAGAGTTTGTGCCATGTCATAGCATGCAGTATTTGTGTGGTTGGTGAAGAGATTGAAAGTTGATGCTACAATGGCGACCAGCACGCGATCGATGCTGGCTGTGGCAGTGCAGTGATAGAGCGGCGTCTCCATCTGTCTCGGCTAATTCACGTGCTGACAGCAGGAGGAGCCGTGAGTCTGGCAGAAAAAACCCCAACTGCTTATTACTGAGATCGGATGTGGCCTGTATGCATGTGGTTTTGAAAACCAACTCGCCTCCCACCTCTCGCTTGCTCCACTTATCCCCTTTTCGCTCAGATCTTGCCGCCATCGTCAAATTTCCGGTTCCACGATCTCAGCTTTCTGCCCAAATAACCATTTGAAACACGGGCCGGTGACAGGACACCTTTTTTTTCCCCCAGTGCCGGGTCAACTTAAACTTTCTGATGGCGGCTAAGTAACGCACACGCACTCTTACAGAAATTGTCACCATTGCCCTCGTTTTTTAAGAGTTTCGGGATTTGTGATCAACTTTTAAAAGTTTTGAATGATTTCTGGTGAGAACGTTGAGATCATGACGCCGGCATTTACCTCTGTGGCGCACGCGCGCATACACGCGGAGGGAGAGAGAAAGGGGCAGAGAGCGCATCCACCACTACCTAGAGGTGCAGCCTTCAGTAGATGCGTCTTCTCGGCCGTGGGACCGATACGGACATCGCTCCCTCTCTCCCAACGTCCACACCTTCACCTACTCTCACATTTCTCGTGGTCTCTTCCGTCTTCCGCATATCGCCCCAACGAGTTCAGAGGGCTTGCCCGTGCTATGCCAGCACGAACTTGTATTACTGGACTGCTGGCAGACGATTCCCCCCCCCCCCCCAGTTAAGTACTAAAACGAGGCATGATACTACAAAGCTTCCGGTTTAGTCACATTCATTGTTCAGGCTCGCCAAGACTAACAGCGGAGAACTTCGCGAGACAGACAGCAATCCACCTATACACATCTGTGGTTAAGGTGACAATAAACGTCCAACGCCTTTATAACTAAAGCCTTGTGAACTCCACGGGTCGGAGAGCGAGGTGAGCCTAGCAGTATCGTCGCCTGTTATAAAAATAGCGCCGGAGTTTAAATTCCGTACCCTCAACTGCATACCGTTTACTTGATTATTGTTAGTGCCTACTCTTTATTGTTACAAGTGCTTTTATTGGCTGATAACTTAAGGTAGGTAGGACAGTGGGGGCGGGGATAGGGGGATAGCAACAGAATCATGTTGCACTTTTGTTCATGCTTAGAACTCATTCCTTTCGTCAAAAAACCAGGTGTAATTCTGCTTGGGAAATCAAACCCGCGATGTTTTTCCTAGGAAGGGAGGTATGGCGACGCCACTCTGCGGCAATGATGACCTGCGGTCTCTCTCCTTTTCTCTCTGCGGTCTTTGACTGTCGTTAACGACGGGTGGTGTGCTCTTTGGGAGGTGTTGCTACCCGCTCACGTGGTCATAGTCGGTGTTTGCCATCCCCTTGCTGTCATCGTCTTTGTGATCACGTGACAAAAGCGGTAGGGTGGAGGAAGGAAGGCGCAGCCTCTGGTGTTTCTTACCTGCGCAAGTGCAAGGATACACATACCTTGCCCCGGGTCACACGACCGGCCGGCGTGCCTCAGCCCAGCAGAGCATGGCAAGATGTCCCCCCTCTTCACTCCCCGGTACCTGTCAGTGCTGGCGCACCTGAGGAAGCAGGTATAGGATGTTGGGGGAGGGGACAGCTTGTTGCCGAGCCATATGTCTCACCTTTCACCCCTCCCTCCCCACAGCGTTAGTTCACCCCTTCCTCCACTAGGGACGCGTTGCGGCCGAGCTGTCCTTGGCGTGTAACGATGACGTCTCTGTGGCGCGCGCGGGGAGGGAACCGGTCAGCAAGAGCGAACCACTGGGCACGCAGACAAAAGCCGCGGTGGGCGGGGGCTGGGAGAAGTTGAGTAACATCACCGCCGTCCTGTGCCCTGGTGCAGGGATACCTAACAGTGGTATTCACTTGCAAACAAGGCCTAGCTAGTCACATGGGCAGCCAGGGAGGGAGGGAGTTAGAAAGGGGAAGGCCTTGGCCATGTTTGTGTTTGGAGGGCACATTAGTGGTCAGTGGTCACTGCTGGTGGTGAGACCCATGGTCGTCCATTGTGCGGGTAAGATCGTCTATTTTAAGTAGATTGTGCAGGGATCCAGACTACAGAACAGTGGGTATATATAGTACACACCTAAATGACCGTGAGGGGCATGTCATGTAAAGCACACCAATACCTTCAGAATAATTGTAACCTTCAACGATTTCTGGAAAATTTATATAGACAGCATTTATTCACTTTTGGGGTGTTAGCATGTGTGTAGTCTTATACTATTTCTTTTAAGATTAACAGTGCAGGGCCCCTTCTACTATAAGACTACACACATGCAAACAACGGCCATTTGCTTGTTAACTGTACTTGGCTGTGTGCATATATATATATACACATCTAGATGTCATCTGTGTATATGTGATAGATTTTGCCATGGACTTTTGCAGGCAGTATATGTCACAAAAACAATTTGAAAGCAAAATCTTTTTAAAAATATAACTTTCTTTAGGCAGCATTGTGATTATTACAGGAAAAAACTTGTGATTTTTTTGGTAGTGCATTGTCTGTTGTTGATTTGTTAGCAAGTAATTTGTATCGTGTTCTTGGAAATCAATTTACATTAAAAGATTTTGCAGAAGAAAATTGGTTATGATGATCTGGTTTAGTATTTAGCTAGAGGATTTTTTTCCTGAGCATGGGATTAGCCAGTGTTCCACATAATAGTAACATTAGTAATAATTGATGCGTTCCAGAACCACTCGCGATAACCAAAAATCTGCGAAATAGTAACAGTATATTTATTTCTGTATTTACGCACTATATTAAGGCTTTATAAACCTTCCCCCATACTTTTACAATACATTAACCTTTTCCATTTCCTTAATAACCATTCCCACACTGTTGTGAGTAGGCATATAGCTTCTCAGGCAAGTGATGCTCGTTCTCGTTTCAGAGTAAATACATGCACTACTTACTGTAAATCATATTAATTTTATTATTTACAATATTTCTTTATTGTCAGAATTAATTTTAGTAATATATTTCTTCACCCAGGGTAGCTTCATAATATAGATGCAGTGTAGATTGCCATGTTTGATAGATGCACAAGGTTAAGGGTTAATAGTAATGAGCATTTATATAGCACTTTTTCAATGATTTTCGCAGAGTACTTTACAGAAATGATAAACAGACCAATCCAGTAAATTGAATCATTAGCAACCATGCACCCTTTGATTGCATATAACAGACATTATCACTTTAACAATAGACACACCTACTCAGACACAAAGTAAATACAGACACATGCATGCTCGTGATCAGGGCAGAGTCACAGTGAAGTCAGTGTTCTGAAAAAAATAAGCATGCTAAAACATTGAATGTTTAGGTTTTTTTCTGATAAATTATTTTTATATCACTACCACAATTATCATGACAGTTTTGCTTAGTTGTATGTACTTTTTCATCTTGAATATTCAAAATACAGATTGAATGCTGAACATGGTTTACAGAGGTTGGGTTTG
Organism: Pomacea maculata; assembly: GCA_004794325.1. NCBI lineage: Eukaryota > Metazoa > Mollusca > Gastropoda > Architaenioglossa > Ampullariidae > Pomacea > Pomacea maculata. The sequence goes on along the minus strand of SRHC01002589.1, from coordinate 48,965 downwards.
TTGTCTGTCCAGGGTCCAGAGGTGGCAGTCCTGGAGGCATGTCAGTATGCACCACGTTACATTCAGAAGCAAGCCCTCACCTCATCTCTTCTTCCTCTCTCCTGCATTGCTGGCACCCAAGAGCATTTCAGTACAGTCAAGGAACAGAACCTTGGCACCCATTCTACCATGAAGAGTTCCAGCAAGCCTGGTCTCCCTTCACAGAGGATGCTGCCAGCATGTTCATCATTGGTAACAGGAATGACAACTCCTCCATTGTCCACATCAAAGTCTGTCCATCTTCCCCAGCCAGTTCCAGTGGATAAAGTGTCAGAACAAAGTCACAAGAGCCATGGAAGATCATCGTATAATTGTTATCGGGAAGGCACTGCCAATAATGTGGCAGCATCATTAACGGGTGTATATTCCAATTCGGACCCTTCAGAGGCTGCAGTGGTGGCCACGCTGGCGTATGCTCGCATGCAGTCAGAACAGGGATTCCCCTATGGCATCAGTGGAGTGGCCATGCCTAGCTACAACTATGGCAGTGAGTTGTACAACTACGCTTCGAATGGATTCCCTCGAAAGTCACGTATCTGCGGCTATTGTTCGAAAGTGTTCACCCGTTCCACCACCCGGCGATACCATGAGAAACGCTGTCCTGTTCGTAAAGCAAAGGGCAGTTTGGCAAAAGGCAGCTCTGATACAAGTGTTACGAGCATTGTGACAACTGCTGGAACTGGCAGCAGTTGCGATGACGGCATCTCTTCCAGCGGCAGTTTAAACATTCCATCACATCCCCCCCCACTTCTAACAATGAACAGGGAATCCCCTTCCCCACTTCTTATCTCTACCTCATCAGCAGTATCTACCTCATTGGGTATGTCAGTGTTGTCTAATGCCCACAAGCTCAACTCCATATATAGCGCCTATGGATCTCAGTCAATGTACTCAAATGTGCCAGTCACGTCTACCTCATCTGCCCGCAACTCCTCTCCCTCAAGTGTAGCAGGCAGTAGCAGTAATGTGGACCAGAATCGCAACTCTGTTCTGTCATCCATTAAACAGGAACCTGGGTCACTAGTCAACTTTCAGGTGGCTGGTGCATCCCCCGATTTCAGTGTTGCTTGTAGTCTGAGCAGGGACTTGGACTCTGTTAATAGCAAAGCACTGACCAAGGCAGAATATGGGCAGCATTTGTTAAGTACCTTGTCAACTGCCTCACTCTCTCCGTCCAATGGCTCACACTCTGTAGAAGATGATGTAGAAAGTGATGCCGCAGAAGACCTAACAGTTAAACCAACCAAATCAGCATATAACTCTTCTTTAGCTGTAGGCAATGGTTCACATAGAGGGAGTAACCCCACCTCAGGAAAATCTTTCTTTCTCAACAACTATACCTACAATAACTCTTCTCAACCATTGTCTCAGGAAAGCTACAAGCTGTTTTGGGGGTCACAGGTTACTCAAATGTCGCCATTGGAGCTGGCTCAGAAGTCTGCAGACATTCGTTTTGATGAAGATGGAAATAGTTTCATGGAAGGCAAAGGTGATGCCAGAAATGACTGTAACATTGACCCAAGGGGTAGGGATTATGGTGCATCCAGCATGGACGTTGACAAAGCTTATTCCAGCATCCCAGAGAAAGAGTGTGGGATTTGTAAGCAGCAGTTTGATTCTAGCAGGGCTCTCCATGGCCACATGCAGGTTCACCAGAAGTATAGCCCCAATTCATGTCACATTTGTGGGCAGCGCTTTTTGCGAACATCAATGCGCATGGCACACGAACGCATTCACAATGTAGAAAACCCATTCTGCTGTGTGGTTTGTGGGGTGTTCTTTGCTCGCAAGTTTGCCTTGCGGCAGCATGTCATACGTCAACATGTAAGAACACATAATCATATGCCGGTTGCTTGTCGTCATTGCAAGAAAACTGCAAGTTCCCTGATTCATTTGCACCAGCATGTCCTTACTCACAACATCCTTCAGCAGGAGAGAACATCACTCCTGTATCTTCGTTTCGCAAGGTCTCGAAGCTCTTCTCCCCTCAAAGAGGAGGTAGCACCAAAACTGCCGCCCCCTCTGAGTGTTGACAGCAGAGCATCAGATGATTCACCAGCCATGCTGTCAGAACCTCCTCCACTTATCCAAATGAGACCTTCTCCTACATCTATTGCAGGTTCTGAAGAGTCTATTTTGACCAATGGCCACAACACTCCTAGTGGTGCACGGGACAAGGAGTGGTGCAGATTATGTGACAAGGAATATCCCAAATCATTTATGCGCTTTCATGAAAAAGCCCATGCAGACCAGAAACCCTATGAATGTCCAACATGCAAGAAGAGGTTTGGCTACAAGAACAACATGAAGTCACACATCAAACTCCATGCTGGTATTAAGCCATACCATTGTCATATTTGTGGAGCAAGGTTCACTCGAGGCTCAACTTTACGTCGCCATGCCAGACGCCACGGTGGCAATACAGAAACCATCTGGGATATGTTTGTGTCCAATGGAAAGTCAACCCAACAGTCACCATTAGCCAACAGAGGGGCTGTACCAAATCAGGCACACGAGGCGGCCAATATCGCTCTACCATCACCTCAAGGTCAGGTTCCAACTGCTTCATTAGTGATGCCTGGTGAGGCACTGAGGACAGTCACACCGCGGTCACGAACTCTAAAGCCAGAGTCAAGTGGGGTGAGCATAGGAGGCCGTGATGCCTTGCCCTCAGGAAACAGTTTTGATGTTAGGGGTTTCTCCTCTTCCCCTTCCCTCCCTCAGAATCTCTTTGCATCTTACCAAGGATTGCCCGCTGTCACGCAGTCCCTCTACCCGCCATACATGGCTACAGCACAGTTTCTTAATTATGCCTCAGGGCTGTCTGCAGCCAGCTCTGCTCAACAAGATATTCAGTCAGATGCCCTCAACCTCAGTCTACCAGACAAGCAGCGACGCAGCACCTCTTCTTTAGGAACATCCTCACAGGACCAGATCCCATCAGCTGTAGGTCATTCTCAGGGTCCAGTATACCATCCAACAGTTGCAGCAGATGGTGCATCATCATCTTGCCATGATCTCATTTCTGATGATGAGAACATGGATGGTAAGGTAAGTACCATGATGGAAAAGAGCATGCCAAGAGACCATGGACATGAGGAAACCCGTCAGCATGGGGATGAAGGTAGTAGTCCCAATATGTCACAAAGCCAGGTGACACCAATGGTGCAAGATAGCCAGAGCATTGTCAAGCCCCTCTGCTCATCCAATGCTAAAGATTACGGTGCACAGGTTACTTTGTGCTGTTCTCGTATCATACCAGTTGGTAATAATGCAGATACTTTGGAGGGGGACTGTTCTGAGAATGCTCCTCTGGATATGTCTGCCAGCAGTCCTTCCAGGATTGGATCCTCAGCATTAGAGGGCCTGCAACATGAGACCATCGCCATGCTCATGACAGCAGGGAAATTGTTTCGCTGTCCATACTGTGACTGTTATTTCACAGACTACACCATGTACCACGTGCATCAGAAGCTCCATCAGCCAGACCAACCTTTCACCTGCAACACCTGCGGGGAAAACTGCCGTGACAAAGTGTACTTTTCTTTACACATCTATGACCATCTCAGGTAGTATACAGGAATGGACCATACCCCAGTTCACCCCACTGCTTCCATGTGATCTTTATTTTTCTCCCTTTTTTCAGAAAATACGGAGACACTGTTGTAGTGGAAAAAGAATTTTGACATGCTGTGGAACAGAATGAGGGTTAAGCATTTTTCAGTGAGATGTATGACATAGATTAATATAGAAATATTGTACCTAGAAACTTTCTGCATTTTTTTTTTTGTCAAGTGAGGTACAGAAGCAAATATAAAGGGAATTCCTGGAGAATCCTCACACTGCGTGCATTCATATTTTTGACCAAAACACTTGTTAAACATATCTTTCTTTTATCTAAAGACATTTACCTCGTGAAAATACAAATACCTCTGTCTCTTGTCTTGTTTTTGTATTGTGTAGGAAATGATGTTTATTGAACCATAGATTGGTGCAAAATATTTTGGTTTAAGTGTGAGCAGGGATTTTGAAATATTCTATGTCCTCTCTTGTCTATTTTGAGAGACAAATCAGGGATTGTGAAAGAACATGCTAGTGTTTACTGTTTGTTTTTAACCTTATTTGAAAGTAGATTTATCATGAGTGTTGCTTTTAATTTTTGCTTATATGGCAACTGCCTCAGGTTGGGATTGTTCTTTTTTCTTTTCTTTTTCTGGGAACTTAAAAACTTAGAAAATTTGTTTTATGCAAAGATGTTGATTATTTGCTCTTAAAAGAAAGTTAAAGGCTTGGTCATGGGCTGCTGCTGTGTTTATCCCTGCTATTTTTATTTTTTTTTTTTAAATGGCAAGACCTGCAAGTGACTGAACTTTGTGTTCAGCTCCTGGATTTAGCAAGCAGAGTCATATTGCAGCTAACTTTTGTAAATATGTTTTCATCAATACGGGTGCAAAAACTGCAGTTACAGTTGCTAAAAGATGCTACCTTAACCCACCAGACCTTTGTCCTTTCAGCTCCCCACCATTTTCTTGTTGTTCTGGAAAGTATCTCTATTGTTCTTAGAGTGCACATATATTTGATAGTTACAGACTTTGTCTCAGGATTTGTAACATAGCTTTGATATTTACCCCTGGTTGTATGTATACATATATATGAAGCACTGCTCATTGTACATGTTCTGACTTGTTGTGAGACTTTACACTACCTCAGGGCATCAGGTATTGGATAACCACCAATACCAGGATTTGAAACATTCTCAAACAACTCTTGATAGGGTACAAGGATTTTTTTCATGATTTCCACCCTTTTGTACATTATATTCAAAGTTTTTCACTTTGTCTTTTGAATGCATACATTATGATCATTTGCTACCCATTTGTCATCATTGTCTTGAACTTTTATAGTGGATTTCCAGTATTTAACCTACAAAAAAAAAAAAAAAGAAAAGAACACAATTTCCTGAAAGAAATAGATAACCCAGTTAATGACAAAAAAAATCTGCCAATCTTGCTAAGGCATGGCCAGATAAGCTTGTGGCATGTGTACCTCCATTATTCCACTATATTCATGTTTTACTGATTATGTATTGGGAATACCTTTACCTTCTTTTGGTACTATTGTAATACATGTCTTGCTGAAAAACACTTAAAAATTAATTTGTTTTTTTATGAAAATGATTATGCATCTGTGTTTATAGATCCAGGGATTTTTTCTGTTGTTTTTGTGATTGATGTGGGAAAGCTGATTTCTCGAGCTTTCCATCTCAGGCAGTTGTTGGAAATATGAATATGGAATGGCCAGTTTTACACAAGTACTGGTGGAGCAATTGAGCAAGCGCATCAGACTTTGCCATGAGAAGTGTTTGGTGAAAACAGGTTTTAGGAGTTAAGGTGCACCTTAAGCAGCTTTTTTTTTTTGCCTCTTTCTTTGTGCATATTTGGTTTAATTTCTGTGTGCAGATTAAAAATAAAAACGGGTATAAAGCAGCATACACATCAGTGTTTAGTCACATAAATCTACCTCTAAATCAAGACTGCCTGTCCCATGTGATAGACATGCTCTCACCAGTCCAGTATATTATTTAACACGCTCAAAACAACATTGATGGCATGTTAGTCGAAGTGTAGTAGCAGCAGCCGCCATTGTTGTGCTCAGCACATTTCTTTTTCATTATAATTGATGCTGAACTCCTGTATCAGCAAATTTGACGTTTGACACTAGGTCCCTGCTCAATTTTCCAAAGTGGAGCTATTATCATCATTGTCTCAGTACTCCCTTCTTCACATATTAAATTACACTCACCTCAGTATGGTCAAGACAAGCAGAGGAATGTGATTTAACAGTATACATTTTTTGTTTGGGCTTATCAGACTTTACAAAATAGATTGTTCTATATAATGCTGTGATCTCTGTAATGCATGTGTAGTACTGTATAAAGATATAGATAAGTATAATCTGATAATATAAATGCTGTCATATTAGCATTTCTTTATATTTTGTGCAGGCAGTACATAAAAGGGACTTAAGTAAGTGAATTCTAATTTGCAGATGATGAAACGGTGAATGGTTTGTATTAGGAAGACAACAAATCATAGTAGCAACGACTTAAATAAGTGTGTGTGAGAGAGATTGTCCTTTGTTGCATACTTTTTCAGAGCAGAAGTTCATGGCAAGCCTGCCCCTCTTCTCACACCATTTCATCAACACAGTTTGTGCATAGCTTATTATTGGGTGTGAATGCCACAAAAATGTAGCTTGACTGTAAACATGTCCCCTGCCTCTGTTTTCCTGTGCTCAGTCTCAAGAATACATCTCTCAGGTGAAAGTTATGTAGACGTGTAGCTGTGGATTAATAATAAACTTATCTTGTCTTGTGTATATATTCAGAACTTTTATTTGTTCGTGGAAAAACTAGTTTTTTGTTTGTTATTGGATGCACTTCAAATAATTTTTTTCTTTTTTTTTTTTTCAATTTTTGTTGTATTTCCTGGTGTGCTTGACCTCTAAATGCTTAATAGGCTTGCACATTCAGTCTTCCATATTGTGCCTTTAACTGTAGGGAAAATGGTTAAACCCCACCCATCAATCTAGTTTTATTTTGATTTTGACTCTTGGCATTTACCTAATGATTTTATTTTAAATCTTCAATTATGTAAAGGTAGAATTCTGCTTACTAACAGATATGTTAGCTGTTTTCTCACAATTTCTAGTATCATATGGGTTGGGGGGCAAGAAGAAGAGATTTATCATTTAAAGATATTTTTGTTTCACCCAAGAATTTTTCTTACACTAAGAACTGCAGTTTTACAGCATTTTTCAGTAAGCTTAGGAATAGCTTGGCACCAATGCAGTCTAAATCACACATCAAGCACCAAGTGTGTCCTGCAAGCCGAAATTTACCAGAGGTTTTAAGCTGTTAGTAAAAATTTGGGCTATTTTCTGATTAAGAGGTCCTGGCAGTTTTTAAGATTTCACTTAAGGTTAACTTTCATCAGATCTGTTTCCTTTATAAGTGGCACTGGCAGCCAAAAAAGCCTTATTTTTGGTAAAATCGACTACAGATATTTTGTTAGGTTACATTTTAATCCAATATTAAGAGAGAAAGCAACAGCACAGTCATTTGAAATATAATTAATAATTTAGTAAATACTTCCTTCACTATTAACTGTAGATGTGATATACACAAGGTTTGAGACAAAAGAGGCTTTAAGATTAAATGAAGCTATAGAATTGTAACATTTAGTAGATAGAAATCACAATCTAGCCATTAACTGCCCCTACATCATATCATAACTTTTCCTGCAGCATTGTAATAATAGAACAGGTAATGTGATCTGAAATGTCAGAATGCACCTTTAATTGAATGCTTTTTCCCTTCACAATTTCTTTGGATTGAATCTTTCTTAACAATAAAAAATTTAACATGTATCTAATTTCATTGGTTTGTTTTTAGATTATGCTGCCACAAAGTATTTAAAAAATAGTAGTTTGTTTTATGGCATAGAAAAACAGAAATAAATTCATTTTGTTTGTGTGAACTGTTGAGAAGACATTGTTTCAGGACTTTGCAAAATTTGTGTGGCAATGACAGCAGACATTGTCATAAGCTATATTTTTTATAGTTATTAAGATTAATGTTATTAAGAGGATGTTTACAAGTACTTTTGCAACTCTTGCAGCTTTTTTACCTCAAGCTCATATTTCTGGGTCACTTCAATGCAGGGAAGAACTGAAGGAGCTGAAATATTTAGCTTTTTCGCTTCATTGGTTACGTAACATTATTTCACGTCTTTTTCATACACTCAGTGCTAAGAATTTTGTGGGTAGAATTGTTGTATACACTGTTATTAATATTGTGGATCTGTTTATTACTTTTTTTGCCATGCACTCAGAGAAAAAGCATTGTTTTTTTACCTGTAATTGCATCTTGATGTTCTAACATCAGTGATTTCAATATTTCAAGGATAGGTGGAAGTTGACAAAAATAATTGTAGATTTTAGCCTAAATGATTGAGGCAAGGTAAGTGTCAGTGAAGATTATTAGCCGCATTCATATTATGGGTACATTTAATCTGGGGCCGTTACAGCTGTCCATATGCTCATCTGCTGAGACATCATTCTTCTTGTAAGCCCTGTAAAGATGAACATTTCCCCTTATTTGCTGAGCTTTGTAATCTGCATGTTGCTTGTCAGTATCTTGTGATAGTTGACAGTTAAGTGTGTCTTAATCTTAGTCATGTAAATGCAAGTGAATGCCTACTGGCAAGCACCATGTGGACAGTGTTCGTTGAAACTTGTGTTAATCTAAAGATGGTATTGTGCATGTCATTTATCATTTTAGACATTCAACAACAAAAATTATGTCATAGTGGATACAGTTGTCCTTGTTACTTTATCATTCATATTAAAAGACATTTCTATAAAGATTTTCTTGGAATCTTATTTCCATTTTTTGTTTTATCTTTTAAAAGCATTTTTTTATAGTTCCTTTGCAGTACTTTATGTTCAACCCCTTGCCAGCTGTTGCTATGAGCGTTATGATACCACATCAACATTTCACTGCAGCTGTAGGCAGGAGGTTAAATAGCCACACTTTCTATGCCTGCACACAAAGGCACACATGCAAGCATGTATGTTGGTGGATGGTTATGTCCATGGTTGTCTTGACCTGCATAACCCTGCATAGGTCAAGTGCTTGATGCAAGTTATTGGACATGACCATTTGTAATGTTCAGTTGCACATTGGCAATTCATTGATCAAAGTAAAAGAAGTATAATTTTATTTACCAAAAGTCCTGAAGGAGACCAAGAAAGGAAATGTGTTATGTTTTTATTGATTGCATTCTTAAGCAAATGGAGAGTTGTCTTGCAACTTTGCACCAGTCTTGAGAGAGCAATCCAGTTTCTCTTCACCCCAACTCCTTCCTCTGTGTATGAGTGTGTGAAAGCAAGAGAGATCATTATACTGGCTAGTTGTGAAAAAAATTGAGGCTGGTGAAATCACTTTTTTGCTTGAATTCGCTGCAACATATTTTGTAACTGATGTGTGCATTGAAGTATTTTTCTTTTGCAAGTTTTTGAAAGCAGATACATGTGAAGACATTTAGGAGAACAACCATGTTCTGACTTCTGTCATCATTTAACTTTCAGTGAATCTGTGCAGTAGATTATCCCTGTTTGCTGCATTAATGTTGGCGTTTGTACATATTAGCTTTAGTGAGAGTTGTCTTAAAAGGGTTGTTTGTCCAACCATATCTACCTCATTATACACTTTTCAGTTCATATTTCTGATATATACCTGTTGCCTGATTTGATATTTGAACGAATGATGTTGGGACCGCTGTCTTGTGGTGGTGAAGACTTTCTGATTCTATTGATTGTAATGTGACACTCGATGCCCAGCAAAGAAAATCTAAAATGTTTGTTCACTGATTGCTTAATTAAAGAGGCCAACGAAAGGTTAGAAACCTTAAATCTGAAGGGCTATATGTATATTGTTAACATTCTGCAGATTCTTAATTTGAGGAGAACAACCATTCTTGCTAATTTATATTTTTGACAGCATTGTATGAATAATCATTATCAGGATGGTTGAGCTGGCTACTATTTTTTAATAATGAGAGTTATTTCCTCTTGGGTATAATACATTGACTGTAATAGAAAACTACATCTGTAATAGAGGAAAACTTATTTTTACATTATGACGGCTTAAATCACATCTTAAAGCATTTAAAAATTGTCAAATTAATGCATTCCCTCTCCCTTTTTGGGATGTAGCACAGTTGTTGTTCATTGATGCAATTAGGTCAGTGACCTTTACATTTAACAAAGTGTTAATGCCAGTAGGGGATTGAAAAGATTCGAAGATTGCTGTAAACATCAGGCTTTTAGTTGCTAAATCAAATGCTATGACTCCTAATGATAAAGACCAAGTTAATGTTTGCTTCAGGATTTGCATTAAGATGTCATTCATATATAATGTTTAGCAACACAAATGCATTCTCAAGTTTATGAAACTTATTTATTTTCGTTGGCCTCAAAATCGCACCTATTTGATAGGAGACACAGTAAGTTCAAGACTTGACATCTCTTCCTATTATATCCCTTTTGCACCCATGTAATAGAAGGATATTATTTAGGCTCAAGAGCTAACATCTTTCCCATTCTTATGCATCTTTGCCCACAATGCACCTACCTTCCCTTTTATCCACTGCTGTTCTAGAAATGTACCTTTAGAGCCACAAGAAAACATATACAGCAGTGTAGCAACAGGTAACATGAGTATGGGTTACTTTTTACTTCCCTGACTTGTATCACTGTTGAATATTAATTTCTACCTCTTCCTTGGGTATGCTTTCATTCTACCATGCTCCCTCTTGGTGCAAGAGGTGCAATCACTGTCTGCTTTCCCATCATTCGTGTTCAAAGAAAAATCTTGTGTCACTTGTTTATCAGCAAACATAGTTTAGCAGACAGCAGTGTCCAGAAACTGGAATGTGTAACGGCATTACTTAGCCTTACCTGAGAAATGCATTAAAATAGAAATTTGTAGTTGCTCAGTTGCATAGCCAGGATGGGTACATGAAAATCAGATTTTTGTGGTCAGAATTTATATAAAAATAAAAAAATCATATATTCATTATGGCTTTGGAAGTTCATATATGTATGTGTGTGTGTACGCTTGAGAATTTCATGAAGATAATGTGTCATGATACAGCAGACCCCAAGAAAAGTGTCTACCAGTATCTCTTTTTAAGTGATGCCTGGGGGATTGTTAGCCGTCTGGCCAGTGGGACCCAGATTGCCTGTAATCTGTGAAAAGTCTGGCCAACAGCACTGATTGCAATCTGCGAAAAGCACATTAAACTTGAAATCTGCAGAAAGGCATAGTTTACATGAAGGATGTAAACAAGAGTTGTGCTACAATTGTCTTAGACTTATTTGTGTCCTACATTTCAGAAAGTAGGGTTCATACATCAGACAGCACCTGCTCTTATCCTTCTGCGGAGCCACAATTCCTCATCTGCTTCCATTATGTTCACTTTGTTACACAGGGCTGATGCACTGTTACCTTTTGTCATAGGTTCTTTACAAAAGTGCTAAGTATCAGCACACTTATCAAAGTGATAGGGGATGTTTACATTTAGAAGTTGATGCCATTGACAGGAATACAGGCATGTATATATATAACTTTATGACTGTACATGTGAGACAGTGTAGGACACGGTTTCCAACTCATATGATTAACTATTTTAGAAAATCTGCTTCTGGTAATAAAGGTGAAGCTAAACAGGACAGGGACAAGCTGAACAAGAACATTTAAAATAAAAACAGGAGAGGGTTAGAGACATTATATCACAAGCTTCTGCACAACTGACTATAACTTTAGCCGATGACTCTCATCCACTCCGACAGGAATTCGACTACAGACGCATAGAAAGAAGTGGTAGGCTTAGAGTTCCCCGAGCCAGACCGCACGATATCTGCATTCTTTTATTTCAGCATAATCCACGTATATAACCCAATCATGGCGAGGACTAGTCTTCGGTGACGTAACGGTTAGCGCCTCTCACCAAGAGAGCAAAGGTTGGCTGTCCTGGGTTCAGCTCTCGTCTCGGGCACGATGTTCTTTCTCTGCATGTGGCATCTGCCTACAGGGCTGGCTGCCTTGTGATACAGCCTTAGGTGCTGGCTCGGCGTAAAGCACTAATCTACCCCTACCCCTCAGACTCAGACATTACATGTTCACCAAGTACCGCATTGGAGAGTTCACTGAGGCACAGCGCTAGTGAGAGTGGCAAAACTCGTCCAATCTAAGAAATTAAGAGCATAAACATGGCCAACACAGTGATGAAGGAAAAGATCTTCAGATCCTGCGGCGCACAGCAGACTTCTGGAATTATTGTCTGAGTGTTCGAAGCAGAAGACGACTGCGTTTTCAACTTATTTTGCCGTTACAAACGCTTGAGTTCAGCTGCAGAAATCTTCCAACAGACTATCCAGGCAGCGACTGAATGAATAAAAGGAGCAGGAAATGTCTATAAAGATGATGTCGTGACGCGGATCTGCTTGTGGCTCGGGATAAAAAAAAAACAACAACAACAACAACAAAAACTGCTCAGTAAGCTATTCTTTACTGTGACGTTGCGGAATTTTTAAAACAAACCATTCGGGTACAACAGATTTATGTTGGAGTGTATTATTTAAGCAGACACCCATTGACAGTTACCAACAAAGGAAATGTTTTGCTGATGTATTAGTGATGGATATCGAGGCGTACAGCTGGATATAGTCACACTGGCTAACAAGTTTAGCCTCTCCAACCTGTCGAGTGGTGGTGAGCAGGTCCTGCATCAAGTCTATTTCTTCGCGTTTGTTAACCAGTTCTTTCTCCGACCATTTCAACGTTAACCCCACCCCTCCAAGTTACTTTTGATAGACCAACCTAAATGGTTAGCGTTTTTTTTTTTTACAGATATTAGTAGATATAGGTGGCATAAAACTAACCAGTAAATTTCCTCCTTCAAAACCCATTAATTATTCGGTAGGATTTGCACCTGCGATCAACGAGCGCGTCGTAACAGTGTGCTACGTCACGCTGCGGCTAGTGCATCATTCACAAAGGTTGCCTGCAGTCAACACCAATCAGAGAGAGCGACAGTTTGGATTATTCGGACGCTGACAGTCTCCATTTCTCGTGGTTCTGAAAAACTGCTACTTTAGCACGAGAAATGCAGACTTTCAACGTCTGAATAACCCTAACTTCGCTGTGATTGGTGTTGACGGCTGGCAGTGTTGTGAATGGTGTACCAACGTGACGTACGTAGTACACTGTTGCGGCGCTTGCTGATCGCAGGTGCGAATCGCATACTTTGGTAGCTGATAATTAATTAACGGATCGGGCTTGGAGGCTGAAATTTTCAGGTTAGGTTTATATCGCCTATATCTACTGATATCTGTAAAAAAAAACGCAAACCATTCAAGCCGGCCTTTAAGCGCTGGTTTAGAGTTTATAGACAGTGTCGTGCAGGGTCACATGACCGTTTGCGCAGCTTCACTTCTGTAGGGTGGCGACTATGCTAAGTACAATGCAATTTGTTTCGCGATCCCTGTACGAGATTTGGAGCAGTTGGTCTCCGATGTCTGTACTCTGCACTGTATCACCAATCTGAAGAAATGTATGTATAGCTTTCAATTCACAAATAACACCACGTCATCATAACACTGAAAGCTTATATGTGTGCATCGTAAATAGGCAGGATGCAACGAACGAGAGAATCAAACTCCTGTTTTCTTTTCACGATCCTGACTCATTCCTAACTGTATCCCCACTGACCCCACAGACATAATAAACGTGATAAGTTCCTCCTTGAAACTCAGTGCTCTTCGGCACTGCTACCTAAGGGAGGCCATCGCACACAAAGCACCATCCTTTTCCTTTATCAGTTCTTTTCCCCTTTCAACTTTATTTGGCCAGTAAACAATCAACATGTTGCAAAGGCACTTATATGTGTGTGTGAGAGCATAGGTGTGAGAGAGAATCTGGTAATACTGGTGGAAGTCGTTAACGACATGTTCGAAAATGAGGAATTGTTTGTAAATGCTGACAGAAAGAAATAACCATTGGAGGACGGTTTTTATATTCTTAGTTTTAGCTACATTTCCTTTTTTCATTAGTTAACGTTAATGAATCTATATTTTAATGTTTTTATGCAGTTTTATTATGAATCAAAGTGTCACGATTCCCAACAAATGATGTGTTAATCGCCTAAAATTAAAATGTCCAGAGTTTAATCAACTGAAGTCTGTGGAAACTGTCCTTTAGAGTTGCCGCCCCTAGAGGAACAGGAAGTGTAAATAGTTTAAATGGTAGAAGAAGAGGTTTTTTCAGACGTGTTTGGTGCTTTTGTTGTGATGACCGCG